>WEKX01012669.1:471276-686558 GCA_013390025.1 Pitta sordida
TCGCCCCCGGCAGGCGCGGGCCCCTGGCCGCGGGAGCGCGCCCGGCGGGAGCTGCGGCCGTGGAGGAATGTCCGGGATGGATCCCGGGGTGTGCTGTCCCTGCCCGGGACGCGTGTCGGTGCCTCCCCGGCTCCCGCGGGTTGGGTGGGACGGGCAGGTGGGTCGGTCTGGCTCGCCGGGGGTTCGCTGCGGGCGGATGTGAGGCTGGAGCGGGAGGGCTGGGACGGGCAGTGGAGCGGTGTAAGTTCACTTCGGTGTGTTGGTCGGGTGCCCCTGGACGGGCTGATCCCTGGCCCGGAACGCCCTCGGTGAGCGCAGGGAGCAGGAGCAGCTCTGTCTGACCCGGGGTCAGTCGGGGTCCCTGGTCCCCTGCTCCGTGTTCTGTCCGCCCCAGTCCGTGCCGGTTGGGTTTGTAGAGCTCGGCTTTCGTCCTTGTTTCATCGCTTCTTAAGTGCCTCCAAAGTTTGCCCCCGTACTCTTTGTGGCTTGAAGGCTGTCTGCCGTCTGCTAAAGCACTTCATTCTCGGATACTGAGGGAAAAATAATACACGGAGATGTATGGGCAGGAAGGAAAGAACACGGAGTTGTTTTAGGAGCCAAGACTTCATGAAATTCCGATAATTAGGTTCTATAGTTAGAAAGTTTGCTTAAACTCGTTTAAAATTACCAGCTGAGCGAGTACCTTTGTTCCTAACTAGATGTACCTGATTCTGTGTGACTTTTGTTTGACTTAGAACCTCTTCCAGACAATTTGGCTGCAGTGGTGTAGCAGAGCAGCAAATGCTTGTGGAGATTTCCCTTGGTCGTTTTGAGTCGTTAGAGCTCTTAATCCAGTTTCACACTGGTTTAAAAGGTTTTGCTTGTAAAGGAGCTAAGATGATTTATCCAGATGAAGCATCTCCCTGGCAAAGTTGCTGCTCCGTGTGTTTTCAGAAAAACCTCATTTTGGTCTCTGAAATGTAGAACTATGCAAGAAGTGAGTTACCAGTTTTTCCATGAGTAACTTTCCATGATTAATCTTGTGTATTCATTTCTTGATGGCTTTACCGTGTTGTTGGGATATCTCATGTAGATAACTTAATTCACAGACTTCCTCCCTGACATTTTTTGGACAGTTCTGTTTGGCTCAAACGCCTCTCCCTCACCTGGGCATCCGTGACAGGTCAGGTGTGGTGCCTGGGCAGGTGGCACCAGCTGCAGAGCAAGGAGCCAGCAGACTCTCCTGCCTGGCCTTGCTGCTTGATAATGGATGGAATGTTTCCATTTCCTGCTGGTTTAGAACATACATTAACCATGTAAGTAAATGTGCAGTTATTTCGAAGCAACAGGATTCCCTGTGTGTTGGTGAGTGCTCTGGTTGCCTCAGCAAATAGAGAGAGCAAAGAGGCCAAATATGTTTCAACTTCTTGGGAAATTTGTGTTTCTGACTTTTCAGCTCTTTAGAAAATCCCCTTGCGGGTATATTTACCAGAATATGTATTGTTTTCTGTTTACTTTCCAAGTAAAGGAGTTGGTTGGGATCAGTCACTTAAAGAAAAGTAAAGGTGGGGGTGCTAGTTGGCTGAATGCCCCCTCAATGTTGGGGGGTTAGTTGGTTTTTTTTGCCTAAACAGGACAGTGAAATACTAAGATAACTCTTGTAAGTTATTGATTAGGGTCACAGACATTGGCAATGACTGCTAACCTTCTGTATCATGCCAGGAAAAATATGTATGTGAAGAGATTACTGTAAGTTAACAAGTTGTAACATGTCTTCTCTACCTTGTTTCTGAATTTATACTCCTGTGCCTTTCCTTTCCTCTTCCCTTTTCCTGTTCAGGCTTTGCTCTCTGTGCTCCAGCTGCCCCTCAGCCCAGTTCAGGATTAGAGCCTCCCATCCCTGCTGCCTGTCCTTGTGTTCTCCCAAGGGACCTGCAGCTTTACAGCTTGTCGCTGCTCTTGTTCTGGTTTCAGGTGATGTTAACAGCCTTTCTCTGTTACTTTTTTCTGTCTGTGAGGCTGTTGGACCCTGTGTCTCCCAGCCCCGAGGATGGGCTGTGTCTCCTGCCAGCCTCCACGCTGCTCCCTCTCCCTGTGCCCTGCAGCTGCCCAGGAATCCTGCCGGGCTGCTCCTTCCCTGCCTGCCTGCCTGCCGTGTGTGTCAGAGCTGACAGTCGGGATGGGGCAGGATGTGATTCCGGGGATGACGAGGAGACGGAGCACCGGGAATGGTGCTGAGTCCCTGGGACGTGAAACGAGAACACATGACATGGGGAAACTCAAACTTTATCTTTCTCCTATTTAAACATACCTCCCGATGGTTTTAGAGGATGAAAATAATAATCTGTAGAACGTGTTTTGGTTTATTAGTTGAAATAAAGTTCAAAGAAATAATGTCAGGTTATTTGGGAGCCATATGTAGCGTTTCCTGCCTGCCAGTGGCAGCCAAAAATCGCCAGATCCAGTCTCTGGGTATGTGAAGTGGCGTGGATTTTGGAGGAGGAACTGTCCCAAAGCAGCGTGGTGCCACTTTCTGTGAGTCCATTCTGGCACAGGGACCGTGTCTTGGAGTCTCCCTTGGCATTCCCAGCCTTCCCACCCCCTGTACTCCACCGGGGCTGAGCACTGCACTGGGATTTACATTGGCCCGGGGCTGAAATGCTTTCATTGTTTCATATGTATCAGCACAATAATGTAGAATTTCCATTACCATACAGTTTGAAATCCAGAGTGGAAAAACACAGGCTGCAAGTAAGACTTGCTGGTTGACTTTCTCTGCTCTAAAGCAAAGTGAAGTGGAGCAAGTCCTGTGTGCAGGGAGGAGGATGGGACAGCTTTGGGATGTCTGTGCTGTGACAAGGAGAAATCACTTGGTTTTGCTTGGTAAAAATCCTAATTAGTTGTCCAGTAGTTGAAGTCAGGTTCCCTGTGCTGTGGTTTAATGTGGGTTCTGTGTTTCCTTCAATGTCTTCCAGGTCGTAAGCAGAAATTATCAACCACGTAGGAAATTTTCAGTCTTCCTTTATCCTAAGAAAGCTAAATGGCTGAGTCACCAGAGAAACTGCTTTCCCCATATCTCTGGTCTGAGTTGATTTGAGATTGCCTGATAGTTAGAAATGTGGATAGAGGCAAACTGCAGCAGTGGGTGTAGCTCTGAGGTCACCATCCTTAAACTGAATTCCTTTTGGGACCCCATCAGCTGTTACAAAAGTTACCATGAGCTACAGGATGGCTTTACCACAAATGTTTTTGGGTTTGTCTGTTCAGATGACAACGAGAACAATAGATTTTCAGAGCCCCTCAGAGCCTCGTTTGTCGTTTCTCTCCTCCCAGGAATCACATGTTGCTGTGCAGGATGAGAGCAAAAGCAGTTGCAAACCACAACCTCTTGGAGAAGGTATTTTGTAATCAGGCTGTAATGGATTTTCTTTTTTAAGTTTTTGATTTTGGGGGAAATTGTCACCCTGAGTAGTTTCCTTGTGGTGTGAGTACTTGGAAAAAAGTGAATCACTACCCACACCTGCCATGTGTGGGCCTGGCCTTCACTGAGGTGCTTTTGCATGAGTTGTGGTCACTGTAACAAGGGTTACAATTATGTTTATGGGACACCTGCACTTTGATCACCAAATAGTTGTGTATGTTTAACAAATGGGCAAATATGGTGCATTAAAAGTATTTTTTTAATCCTTTTTTATCTGACCTTTGAATGCTCAACATGGAGGGGGAGAAGTATTTTGTCCCTTTACAATGCAAAAAGTTATAAATATTGAATGGGAAAGACATTTTAACATCTTTTTACTTGTAGACTTTGTCCCACATTTTACTTAAGGTTTTTTTAACTGAAATGTTACTCTGACATGCACTTAAACATAAACACTGAAAAATGCTCAACCATCTTAGTGCAGTCACTGTTGACTGCAGGAGACATTTTTAGCAAAGTTCTTGAAATCACAGTAAACAAATGGATAAAAATCATGCCAGGCCAAACATTGCAGGCTTCTAGCAATTCTTGTTTTAGTAACATCTTGTCTGAGACACCCTTTCAGTGTGGTGCTAAAAAGTAAGATGAGTGACTTGCTGAAGTCAGTGCTAACTCAGAAAACACTGCTCCCAGCACACAGTCTGCCCAACACGACGTTACTGGTGTTTAATCAGGTTTGGGTTATTGTATTGCTGGACGGAGGTTCTGTAGGAAGCTATTCAGTGATACATCCCCAGTTTGACCTTCTGTGTTTTTGTAAAACCGATCTCAGTCCTGCAGTGTTCCTTGTTGGAAGCGTGCCTGTGTTTGTACAGGCCCCTCTGCGGAGCTCCCCAAAGGGGGAAGACAGTATGGCACACAGAAGATGTGTATTTATAGCCAGTCTTCCAGCTCTGAGGGTCTTACTGTCACAAAAACCTTCGTGCACATTTAAAAGACGTTTAAATCTTCACTGTAAACATGAACAAATATAGCCATCCTTCCCCACATGTGTATTCCCTCTCCGTGGAAGTCTCTGGACATATCACAGATGCTTTTGCTGCTGTCTCTGCTGCCAAGTTGCCTCTTAGTGAATTCATTATTTTGCTTTTATACTTGTTGGTGTCCTTTCTGTGGCCCTTTATTAATGCAGGAAGAGGAAGAAGAACAGTTCTAAAAACATGTAATCTCCCCAAATTGGCCAGTAAATTCAGAAACAGGCATGTCTGAAAGTAATAGAGGCTCAAAATTACCACAGCTCTTGAGTTGAAGCTGTCCTTGGGTAACTGTGACGTCTTTGAGAGCCTTTTTCTTATTCCAGGCAGTGCTGCCTTTCCTCCCCGCCTTGTTTTACCCCATTGTAGTCTGCGGAGTGACCCCTGGGCCGTTGAAATCACTGATTCCCTCTGTTAAGGCTCAGATCCACGTCAGTATTGCTTTAATAAACTCTGAAGTGTAATGCAAAGATACCCAGGCTCAGAGAATAAATGTGAGTATGGGAGTTTTCCATGGGGGAGTAATCAATGTTATGTCATTGGTTTTCCATTTGCTTTAAGCTTTACTAATTTCCCCTCATCTGCATTGGGTGGTTTTCCGTCAAAAACAGGTTGAACAATATTTCTCAGAGTTTCAAGCCAGTAACTATATGGTTAAGGAGTGTGACTCCTACCATTGGGATGGATCTTTGGAGAAGTCATGTAGTTTATTTAATGGCTTTGTTCCCAGTTTGTAGAAGCAGGTAGACAGGTTGTGGTGAGGATGTGGAGTGAGGGGCACGTGGAAGACCTCCATCATCAGTCACACAGACTGTCACTGTGCAACAGTTTGCTGTCTGTGGTGACCAGTGGAACAGCTCACTGAACTTGGTGTTAAACATACATCCAAGCCATAAATATTGACTGGTTTAGGGCTTTATATACATAAAATTGTGTTTTTATAATGTGATTTCTTTCTTAATTTGGAATATCAGATTATTAGCAAGGGAGTCTCGAGGCTGCTCTGCTGCTGCTGAAGCTGCCACTGGCAGACCTTTGAATTGCCACAACAAAATTCTGGAGTGTTACAGGCCTTAAGGGGAGACAGATTCAGGTTTAAGGGTCGGTGGTTTTGATCACAAAGATTGGTCTGGAAGAGCAGAAAAGGAAGGTGTGCTTGGACAAAGCTGGCTGGAGCTCGAAGGGCTCGTGAGAATTTTGCCCAGTCAATGTTCCTTGTGTAACTGGGGCAGCATCCCCTGCGAGAGGAGATGTCAGTGTGAGCAGAGCTGGGAGCTGAGCGTGTGTTCCATGTGCCCTGGGAGCTGCAGGGGCTCTTGATCCTCATTGGCATCTTGCCCCATGAACCCATGGGCAGGCAGGGCTGTTACCCCACGGCCCTCAGAGCCACAGCAAAGCTCCTCCAGAGGTGCTTCTCTGTTCAGTCACTGGTGCTTCAGCAGGAGTGTTGCGCCCTGGGATATCAAGTACCTGAATTTAGCAGTTGATAGAGACACTGTTAGTAACAGTTGCCATGAAAAAGCTCCCGCGACAGCTTTGCAGGTTTAAGGTGAGATTGCAGAGGGGTTTAGATGGAGATTCCTCAGCTGCACTGGAGCTTTAGCCATGGTGAGTTCTCCTGTGTTCTGCGTAATTCTCTGTTGTTCTGCCTGTTGGGATGTGAGAAGTGTCTGATTGTTGCTTTCACGGCAGGGAGAAGGTGACTGAGGTTCCTTTCTGATGGGTATTGCCCCTCAGCATCAGCAGGGGAGTCAGTCAGTGCATCCTTCACCTGCACTATGGCACCTCAGACTGGATTGCATCATGTAAACAGCAAGAAGTGGTGCATGGAAAAGGTGCCCAGGTCTCACCCACCACCTTGTTTTTATTTGCCCAAGGCTGTTATTTTTCTTTGCAGTACATGATGTGATACCAGAGCAGGCTCTTTCCCTGCCCTGTCCTTTGCAGATTGCATTCCTTGCTTATGGTTGTACATTATCTTTGTTTATCTGTAAATCAACAGAGCTATTCCTGACAATGCAGATAGCAACAGACAGACCTGCTGAAGCCCAATTTGCAGAGTGAGGATTGTACAGAGGCGTGTAGGAAAAGATAACCCAGCAGGGGTTGTGGGGTTGTGGCTCAGCCACCTCCTCTCAGAGGGGGGTGGGAAAAAGGCTGTGGAATAAAAGAATTTTCTAAAATATTCCTGCACAACTGCCAGGGCACCTGATGGAAGGTTCATGCATAGACTAATAATTCTCAAGGGAAATAACAGTAAACAGGTGATACACCCAGGCAACAGCGTTTCAATAAGTGGGAATTAGACTTCAGATGTCAAATGTTACATAATTGGGTTTTTCCCCTGGAGTCCAGTGCCTGCAGTTCTTTGCATATTAAATATTGTTCTGTCTACATAGAAAGCTGACTTTGGGTGTTTTCCTGAAAAAGTTGTTAAAAGATCCAAACAAAATTAAATCTCTACAACACAGGAGGGAATATTAATCCTCATAATGAATATTGTCTTCACTGGCAAGCTTTAAGTTCAGTCAATAATCCTTGAGATTGTATTTCATGGGTAACACACTGAATGTTTTTTTGTTGTGCTGATGAAAAGAGTCAATACACTTTTTCCATCAAGTAATCAGGATAAAAGATTGAAAATACATTGAAAAAATAAGCAGCCAGTGTTGGTTCCTGGTTGCTGTGATTGTGCTGGATGCAAATGGCTGAGCTGTGGATAAAACATTACTGAACAAGTGAAATAATTGGGAATCAGTATCAGTTTCTAAACAGATGGAAGCTCCACTTTTCCAAAAGTGATGGCACTGTCATTAGTGTACACACAATAGAGGAACAATCTCCTGTGACCATCAGTCTCTCTGCAGCAGTGGATGTGGTTCCTTGGGGCTCTCTCCCTTGTGATGAGCAGGGTGCTCACCCATTCAGGCTGGTGTTTCAAGTGACATGGAAAGTTAGGGTTGTAATTTGAAAACTTTGGAGCTTTCCTGTTGTGAACATGAGGCCATAGAGGGTTTTTTTGTAATATTTATTTGGATTTCTCCTGCCAGTTTATAAATGTCTGTAACTTTGATATTTTAGATCTGTAGATTCCAGCTACTTTTAATTTAAGTGGTTTTGCCACATGGGTCAAGATTTTTTTCTCCCATCACTATCTTCCCATGGCTTCTTCAGAAGTTCCAGGGATAACTGTTCTGCAGGGAAGGTGAATGTGTATCAGATATGTTAATATTTGTCATGCCTGCATAACCTGCTAGAGTTCTGCAAAATGAAATCCAGAGGACAGCCAAAGGCCTGGGCAGGCCCTGTGTCCTTTTGGGAGCCATCACTGTGGGCCTTGCAGTCATCACTCTGTACCTGCAGGAGTTTCTCTTGAACATGCTTGTTCTTTCTTGGTAGTGGTTTTATGATCTAGTTTGGATGGGAGAGCTGTCACACCACAAAAAACAAACTCTGGTCGTTATTTTGAAGGATGAACTAGACCCAATTTGTATTCCAGTGGCTTAAAAAGCAGGAGGATGGACAGTGGGGTGTTCCTGAGGTGCCTTTCTCAGGGGGAGCACACTCTGTACCACATCCCTCGTCCCTTCCATGCCCCTGGGTGCACATGGCAGTGCCCTGTAGGAACAGAACATACACAGAGCAAAGGGATACGATTCTTGAGATAAATTGCACAGAGCCTGAAACATCAGAAATCTGCCCTTTAGATAAGGAAGAAATATTGCAATGCAAGTCTGCCTTTTTTGTTTTTTCCATGAGGGAGAAAAGTGAAGATAACTGTCTCTCTCTGAATCCTGTTTCACAGGGGCTGCCAGGGCCTGTGATGAGCATTTCCTTTGGGAAAAGCTGTGCACAATATGCAGGGAGAGGGAACTCTGACCTCTTTAAGATGTGTTGGGATAAATATGTTGTTTTGAAAGGGGTTTTTTCATGTTTTTCAGATGAACAACCCTCCTGAGCTTTGTGCTTTTTGTTACATAACATCGAAGTTTTTTGAGTTCTGAGCATGACCTCAAGTTTTTATTTTGGCTTTACTCAAGTATTTGCTGCTTGTAGCCATGTAATATGGATATATTTTCCTATATTCTGGCTCTGTAGGACCAGGAGTCCTCCACAGTTCATATGGGAGATTTGAATGTGCAGTGTTTTGAGTAGAAAGCATATTCTTTAGTATTTACAGAATTCAAAATCATTAGAATTTGCTCTGTATAGAATCATAACTTCCTCAGGAAATTTTGGCACAAGCAGTGGAAGCTGTTAGGTTTTGGAAATTTTGTTCAAATACCTCATTTTCTCTGCTTTATTTCTTCTTCATAATTAGAGGCTGGTGGACAAAACAAACTTGGGGCTGAAGGGCCTAATTTGAAATCTGGCAAAAAGGCAGTAGGAGAGAGAATGTCTTTTGGGTGGAGGAAAAAAATGTACTTGAGTAAACAATTTTAGGTGCTGTGGCTGATTTTGTTGTTCTGCTCTGCAAACTCGTCAGTTCTGGCATGTCCACGCATCACCTTCTCTTAATTCATGCCTTGCATGTGTTCCTGTGTTTATAATCTCACAGAAATACTGGCAGCTCCATTCTAGTGTTGCTTGGGAAAGTTAAGCTGGTTTCAGTCCATGGTTCAAGAGGACTGATTGTAGATACCTTTGGCCATGAAGATTTGAAGAAACATGATCATTCTACACTATGTTGCTCTGAAATCCACAGGTTAAGGAAATATTTATATCTCAAAATCGACTTTTTGGTAGTATTGGGAAAAAACCCTCTTTTCTATGAAGTTTCAGCCAAAGGGGAGACACTTTTTGTTTTCATTCTGAGAACGGCATGTCTGAGCTCAAATTTATTGTTTATGTGTGTATTTTAGGGATATCTTTGTTTCAAGTGACTGTTAACCCTGTTTTAGGGAGTAGTGTTGAATCCTCAGCCGTGTTCACATGTTGGGAAGAGTCCAGTGCAGGAGGAGGTCGTGGGGATACAAAACCTCCCCCTGACCCCAGCGTTTCACTGTCTGGGGAGCCTGACTGGGGTGTCCCTGTTTCCAGAATTTTGCTGGGACTTTGGTCTGCTGAAGCTTTATTTCCTTTGAAGTGCTGGTTGAGGAAATATCTGATGAGCCTCTCAGCTGCCTGTGCCTGGGAAGCTGATAGGCAGCCCAAAGAAATGGCTTTTTAAGTCAATTCCTATCAAAACCCAGAGCTCCATAATTTACTGAGTTTTACAAGTAAGAGAAGTAAAAGCTTGGCTGGCCTGAAGTCAGTTATTGCAGTGTTTAAAAGAGGACTCAGAGCACTTCCATGGTCTCCCTTTGCTAACCCAGCCTTTCCACAACAGCCATGGTAAATATTTATTTAGTTGCCATAATACACTATGGGTTCGTCTCCTAACCTCAGCAGCTGGCCTGCTGCTCCTAAAAGCTTCAAGGCTTTAGTTTGAATGTTCAAGAGTTATGAATTTACATCACAAATTGTCTTCCTAAAGGCTTATCCTGGCACTGCTGTATTTTGGGTTTGTAACTGTTGTAGTGTCACCTTTCTTGCTGTGGAAGCACATGCCAGGTCTGTGTTACTGTCGCTTCAGAGCAAGTTAAATATTTCCCCCGGGAGCTGAGAGAGCCGCCTTCCATATCAGAGGCTTGCAGTGAAACCCACTGAGGAGTCTTTGCTTTTCTCCTGGCTGAATACTTAAAGTAAGCCTGTGATTTGGGAGTGATTTTGGAATTTCTGTATTGTTTAAGAACAGGGAAAACATGGAAACTGGGATAATGCTTAGCTCGCTGCTCAGTTTTCAGATTGTTTTAATCAGAAAATTCAGTTTTTTAGATAGGAGAAGAGCACCTACACACAATAGATTTTTGCTGTTTTTAGAGAATGGAAAAACCTGTCTCTAAGCTGCAGATCAGAGACTAAATAAATACTTTTTAAGTAAGGAGGCTTCATTTTTACAAGTTTTGTCGCTGACCTCAAGATCGTGTTTTCCATCCTTGGTGACAAGGAGTTGGTCTGAAAATCAGTAAAACACCTTTGAGTCTTTGGTTATGGTGCAAGCTTGATGAAGTGAGAATGATGGGCAGAGTGATATGGACTCACAGGTTTTATAACTCTTCTCTAGAATATTCTGAAATCTAAAGCAGGGCCCAGTGTTCCCAGCCAGGGGCTGGTGGTGATGAGAACTTTGACAATGCAAACGAGCTCATGGAGCTGAACCAGCTGGAAAGGCAAAGTGGAAATAACATGAAGTTGTCTGAAACATTTAGTAGCAATGGTCTGCATTAAAATAACTTTGTACAATTAATTGATGCTTTTTGTAATTTCTTTTACACAGAGGTTTTTGTGTGTGTACCACAGGCTTCTCTTGAAACAAAAAACGTGAGGCTGTTTCTGTGCCGAGGTCCTGAGGAGGCTGGGCTGGCTGATACTTCACTGCAGAGATTTATTTCTAAATCTGCATTGTAGATTTTAAAGTACTGGCTGGTCTTTAGCAGTCTGATTTAGTTCTTGTTTGATTTAAGAATATACAGAATAGCCCTGCTGTAATTAGAGCTGGTGGTGGCTTTTGGCAGGTCCCGAGGCTCTTGTGCAGTAGCTTTGTGCTGAGGACACGATGCATTTGGAGGGAGGGGAAATCAGAACAACGTGCTGATTTGCTTGTGTGGGCTAATGTGACTCATTTAGAATGAACTCCTTTAGGAATGTTTTAGGAAAAGCTGACAGGCAAACCTCAGATTTCAAATCATTTTGAATTGACCTGCAGGCTGGAAGTGTCCCTTCCATCCCCAATTCTCCATGGTCGGGGGTCAGCAGTTTACAAACACTGTCTGGACCAATGATCTGTGAAATCAATCTTGGAGTCTTCCTGCTGCTGCCTTTGAAGAGTTTCATTGATGGCAAAGTAGAAATGACTCTCAGGATGAGATTACAAGAATTCTAAGAAGATGAAAAGTTGATGCTTGTAAAGTTGCTCTACTCCTGGAATGAGCAAGTTTTGATCCTGATATTTTCTGGATATAGGTTGCCAGATCCTGACCAGGACTATTTCTGTAACATGGTGCTATTGCATAAATATATTAAAGCCATTTTGTCCATCTTTCAGTTTGACACTACTGTGTGTATCAGTCTCTGGGTGGCTGGTTGTGTGTTAAAGCTCACATCTGATGGGTTCAGAAGTGCTTGATGGCTTTTCTTCTGTGAATGAATAAGAGGGATTCATTTAGGGAGAAGTCAGCAGCTTTAAATATGTAAGTCCAATGAAGTAGTGGTTAAAACTGCCACTTGATCTGCTCCTCTTGCTGAAAACATTTCCATAAAGCTGAACTGTCATGTTCTCTTCACATTCAGCTTCTTACTCGTGTTAGTGAAACATGCTTTCTGTTGTTACTTCAGATGTCTGTGACAACTGGCTTGTTGTTCTTGCCCAGTGTCAAGTTGTGTTTCATATTAAATCATTTTTTTCCCCAAAACAATTGTTTTGGGTGGTTTCTTCCATACTGACTCCAGCTATCTTTCGTCAGTCTGGCTCTGTGTTCAGATATCCCTGTGAAGAGTTCATATTTTTGAGTCATCCCTAATGCTGTATATTCCGGTTTGCAGGATTCACCTCATTGCAGATGAAAACTCAGTGCTGTGAAAACCTTAATTCTGCCTTTGTGTGCTGGAAAATCGGTGGGACCTGTTAAACTGGTGGTGCTGGCGTTTGGCAGCGGCAGCTGCAGGGATGTCCCAGGTCTGGGGGGCAGAGGGGGGGACCCTGGGCAGCTCGAGCTGGGGAGGAGCAGGAGCAGCTGCTGGAGGGGACGTGGCCATACAAGGCGCACAAAGCTGCTCTGTCTGACCCGTGTGCTGCTGGGGGGTTCAGGTTCCTGGGGGCAGCCCTGGGTGCATTTCATCCCTGAGGTGCTTCAGAGTGTCCCGATCTATTATTGCAGTGGTGGAAAGGAAGTGGGAAAGAGGGAAAACAGACTTACTGTATATTCCAAGGGTTCTCTGCCAAATCACATTTTGGGATTCATTTCTATTTTGAATGCTCCAGTGGCTGCCAAAGCTGGCAAACTGTGATCCCCTTTGGAAGGGGGAGGAGACTGGGTTACTTCTGTGCGGAGGAGGAACATCATTTTCCTGTTGCTTTGGTTTTCTTTTTGGAGTGAACAAAGAAATTCTGCGGGAGAAAAGTAGAAAAAGCCATTTTTTCAAAGCTTGTCCAGAAATTTTACAAAACAATGGGTTTGATTTGCAGTTTAAATGTGGTTTCCTGTCTTCTCTCACGTCATTTGCATACCTTTAAAAACAGTTTCGTTCAGCTTTACTTTATAGGAATGTGTCCCTTCCTCCGCTGGTACTGGCCAGAATATTGTTTCCTTGACTATTTCCAAGTGCACGTAGGCAAAGAGTGACTGAATTTAATCACCAAACAATTGGCCAGATTTGCAAAAAGAAGAGCTGATTAGAGTCCCCAGAAACCAGGGGGAGCACGGAATAGTATTTAGGCTTAAGTAACTAAATCTCAGAGTTTAGGAGGATAAGATGACTGAACAGCAAAAAAAAAACCACAAACACCAAACAGAAAAGGCAAAAACTCAGAGCCAAAAAATATCTGGGTTTTCTTCCTGCTTTTGTCATGCCTCACTTGTAGCCTTGGAAACTGAGACAAAGAGGTTAAGAAACTTGCTGGTTCTTAAAATGGAGATAAGATACAGTGTACAGCTTATTTTAGTCTCACTTATTCCTCTGCAGAGTGCTGTTAGTGAATGGTGCTGGGTTTCTGACAGTGTAATCTATGTAATGAGCTCGTTTATTTAGGACTGGAGCCAACGACCCCGTGTTCAGTTGTGTTCCTGTGGCTGCCTCTCAGGCTGATCCCCTGCTCTGCTCTGTCGGGGTTTGCCGGTCGATTCTTGGTCTCCTCTGTGGAGGGTGTGTTGGCCAGGGCAGACAGTCCCAGGATGCCCAGGATGCCCAGGATCTGAGCGTGGGGCAGAAGGGAGGGTTGGCTCCCTGCTTCTCAAACAAGCTCTTGTTTTCCCTCCAGGCATCTAAACCAGGAATTCAAGATTGAGTGATCCAAACATTGGAAAGGGTTCTTGGCAAATTGATCAACTGTGAAATAATGACGAGTTCTTATTTTTTAAAATCCAAAGGTGCCACTTCTTAGTGAAGGTCTGTTCTTGGGGCTTTTGTTTTATGGGCTCTCTGGACATTCAGGCACTGTTTATAGTAATGCAGCTCATTTGTAGGCAGTGCAGACACATTTAGAAATTGTAAGACTGTGGAGACATTTAATGGCTGAGGATAAATGGCACAGCTGTGGAAACTATTTATACTTTCCTATATAGAAAAGGGTCTGTATCATGAAATAGGCACAGCTCAGTGTTGTGAGTTATTTTTCATGTTTTTCAGATCTGGGGAGGGCTTGCCAGCTCTTAGTTTTACATGGTAAAAAGTCTGTAGCTTGTCCATATTCTAAGAAGGTAAAGTTCATGCTTTCCTCATTAAGAAAATAGGTACTGAAGAAAGGAGAGACAAGGTAAATGGGCTGAAGTCAAGAGTTTAAAATCTTAGTAAGGGATTCTAGAAACCCTACATAAGAATTCTGGGCTGCAGTTCCTAAATATGCAAAGGGAAATTAAGAATTTAAATATGATAAGAAGTAACCAGGACTTTATAAAAGTTGAACAGTAACTCATGTAACAAGTTTACAGGCTAAGGAAACCTCTGCAGAGAGCACATCCCTTCCACAACAAAGCAATGTCCAAGCCCACAGCTCTCTGCAAAAGAGCAATTTCCAACTTACTAAAACATGTAAGGAGAAATAATTATAATTTAAATAATTAGATCTCAACGAAGGGACCCAGCAAAGGGAGCAAGTTGTTTGTTCTTTGGAGATGTGTTAATGATGGGAATCTTTGAGAAGTCAACTTTAAAGGACAAAAGGACAAACACAATTATAGGATGTGTAAAATGGAAATTAGGCACTGAGACAAAAACTGAATTGCTTCAAAGATGAGAGGCTAGGATAAATTAAGAAGTAGCAGATACCATCTTCGAAATGCTGGGATCTAATATCTTTGAAAATTACTTTGAAAAGTTTCCTGAGAGGAACCGTAGGAAATTGAAGACTCTGTGCAGTGCTGTGCTCCCAGGTTTTATATCTTGCACACAGAGGGTGGATAATTGAGTTGCCCCCCTATTTTATATCTGCAAGATTCCATAAAATAAGTCTGTTATTTAAAATACCTCTGAATGCTTCTACATCCTCTAGGGCTTTAGTTGCAACATCATCGTTTGTTCTGTTTTTGCCTTTAATGCTCCAAAATCCACAGGCTTGTTCTATCTAAGATTTCTGTCTGTTATGGGAACCAGGGGATTGGGTTAGTGGGTGAATTATGAAGTAATTTGATCAAGGGCTCAGGAGATACGATCTCTCCTCTCCTTTCCTCCCTTGTAATGTCAACACTGTGGTTTTTAGAAAATAATAAGTTGCACGTATGCTCTGAAATTCCATCGTTGGCTCCGACTTGTCCAAAGCTGCTCCCACTTTGTTGGGGTTGATCTGATGCTGGTTACTGTTTGACAGCTCTTGTCCCTCTAGGAAACTAATTTCCAAATTATGTATTACAGAAGTTTGATCAAAAGATAAAGCTTGAACTAATAAGATTAATAACTTACTGACATCAAAGAGAAAATGTAATGGGGCAAAGCTGAGAGTCTGGAGCACTCATGTCCATATTGCCAAAATATTTTCGGTGGGTGACTATTCCTGACCATTGTGTATGTCTCACTGCCACTACAATTCCTAAAAATTAGGCTCTTTACTACCAAAAAAAAAAGTTAATAATTTTATTTTGTACATTTATACTTTTTTTCTTTTTAATTCAGATACTTGTGAAGTACTTAGACCTGCCAGCCATGTTCCTTCAATTCTGTTCAGCTCCCCGTTGATGAAAACTGATAAATTCTTTCTGTGTCTTGCTGGAATCCATGAGGGGACATTGTCCCTTCATCCCTCAGTCCGGGTTACTGCCCCTGCATCCAGGGTGCAGAACGGAGCTGCAGTGCCTCTGGGTTGATCTCAGTACAGAGGGAAGCAGATTAATTAACTGAAGGATTTAATCATCTCCGATCTGACTGGCTTTGCTGTGCCCTGCAATGAGCTTCCACAGCCATCCCCCGTGTTCTTGCTGAGAGACCACGCTGGATAAAACCCGTGTTAGACAAGAGCCAGTTCTTCCTTTGTGACTGGAACCTTCAGCCCACTCACAAATGAGATTTTTAAATTTTTTTTCTATTCTTGAGGTGACTGGTTGTGTGAGAGAGACAATATGTGGATGCAGCAGGAAAATCTGTCCCCCCCTTTCTGCCAGACAGCAGTTGTGAGGCGGAGGGACCTGTGGGACAGTCCCTGTGCTGAGTGAGCCCGGGAGAGTCACTTCAGTGTGGTGCCATCCTGTGAAGGACACCTTTAAGAGAGATTTCCATGAGACACTCGGATGTGTTTATACACGCATGTCTCTTGCTGTGCATATTTAGCTGTTCCCAGGCTGTGTTTCAGCCCAGGAATGCGTGTTCAGGGAGATCCTGGCAGGTTCCTGGCTGCTCCTCAGCCCCACGGGGCCTTGCTGTGGAAAACCTGCAGCCTCTTCTTAAATTGCCCAGTGCTAAGTGATTTGTGATTCCGCTCTGAAAAGCCCTACTGCTCCCTTAGACTTCTTAAAAGTGAGACAAACGAATGTTTTTCTTCCTGCTGCCACTGTCTGAAATGTGCTGCAGGTTCGGGCCGTGACTTCGCTGTCCCTCAGGCGGGCACAGGGGAACTCAGCACAGCAGCACTTGGGTTCTGCTTCCCAGGGTGATGGCAGAGGGAACATGCACAAACGGCAAGGTGCAATTAAATTTGCTTTAATTACGGGTCACCATTGCCCTGATGACTGTCTAATACACCACTGGAATGATGCAGCTGTGGGTGTGAGGTTCTGTGAGGCCACCAGTGTTTCTTGACTTGCCCTCCCTGAAGCAGCAAGTGTGAATATTTGTTTCATACTTGGAGGTTGTTAGAACAGTCTTTTTTACTGAATGTATAGAAAATTGTTCACTTTGTGAAAAGACTAATAAAAGTGTGCAACAGCTAAAAGATTACACTGAATGACAAAATTGAATCAAACTTGGAAGGTGCTGGCAAAGGAAGGGGTATCACCTCATCCCACGGTAAGGAAGGTGTGTGAGGTAGCCCAGGGAAATGCAGAGTTTCAGGCACAACTATAGCCCGGGCAGTCAGGCTTTTACCTTCCAAAAACCCCTTTTACAGCTCACTTTGTGTAGCCTTGGCTTGTGGTGATACCTGATCCATCTCTGTAAGAAGAAAATAACTTAAGTGGGTGTGTGTGGGAGGAAATAAGTTCTTCATTAAAATATTTTCCATAATTTTTTATTGAATTAAGGAAAATAGAAGTATAGTTCTAAACAGCTTTTTTTAAATGGGAGTTTTTGAAAGAATTAGAGTTGAGAGGATATCACTAGTTATATAAAAGTGTGATTAAATATTTATGATACTGCAACATCATCCTTTCCATGTGCTTACAGAAAGCCAACGGTCGTTTTTATGTTCGTGCTGTGTATTCTGTTCTGAGATTTGGGGTCAGGGGTAAAAGGATGACTCTCATGTGTGTCCAAGCTCTCAAGCCCTGCGTTACCCTCTTCCTGTTGTGCAATCCATTTTCCCAGGACTTTGTCAGTCACAGCAGCATAATGTGAATTTACTCCCTGGACTTGAGTCACCCAGGACTCAGGGTATTCGTGATTCCCTTCTGGAGGACTCTTGTGTAGCCTGTTCATGTAAAGTCCATCGGGATTCTTTGGAATCTCTCTTGTCTGAGGTAGAAGGCACTGCACGAATCGCTTTGAAGAACACATCATGTGGAGAAAACATATTTTTCTCTAGGGGGATTGTGTAGGTGTTGAATTCCATCTCAATGTGATGGCTTTCATAGGGAAAAATGTTAAAGCTGCCTATCTGAAAGAACAGGGTCTCTATAGATATATTTATCTGTGTCCTATTCCGGTAATTGCTGTTGGGGAGCCAGATTGGCTAAATCTAGGTTAGGAGACAAGCCCTTCACCAGGGTTTGGTAATCCTGTGATACTGATAGACCTGGAATGAACACCCCCTCCGAAGTCTGACCAGCGCTTTTACCTGGTCTAAAAGGAATAAATTATGTCAGGAGTTAGAAACAGATTAAGGAGAGCTTAAGTATGTTACAGACTGAAGGATCAATAAAAATCAATGTTGCAAGATGGCAGTAAAATTCTCCTATTGCCCCGATGCTGAGCTCCTACAAGCAGATGTGAAATCGAGGAGGAGGAGGAGGATTGTTGCTGTGATGCGCAGCTGTTGCCATGAGAATCTCGGTTGCCATCAGAAAGGTAATTTCACTTAATGGCTGTGATAAGTTACCAATTCAGACGTACAAAATCGTTGCATTAAAATAGCATTCTGTCAGTTCCCCTGCACCTCTCATCTTTTATCCCAAATAGATGTTTAGCTATCCAAAGCATCAGAGGCAGGAAAGCCGGTCCTCTCAAGGTTAGAGCTCGTCATGCTTGGATAATGCAATTCAGAAGAGCCTAAACACAACAAATCAAAATCTGGGAAATGATGCATGGCTTCACGCTTCTGTAATTTTGAAAAAGCACATATAGATTTCTTCTTCCATTCCAAAGAGCCCTTGAAGTATGTCAAGTATTTATAGCTGTGGATGTCTCACTTGTACACGCAGGAGTTAATGACTCACACCTTTCCCAAACAATTGAGGTGCTTCCTGAATAGCAGAGAAAACATTCTTTCCTTTGCTCAAGAACTGATTCACATTCTGATTCACATTTGTTTGCTGTCATGTGGCAAACACCATTTGGCATGTTTACTCCTTAATTACCCTGCAGCAGTAGTTTTTACAGGTCTTATTTCCTTTCCTTGTCTCAGCTGTAACATGGGACAGCACCTAAATTAATACAAAAGTAAAAGCTTAGTTCTTCCTCCCATCCTCCCTCCTTGCCCCAGCTGCAGGTTTCTGCCTCTTCCCCTGACACCAGCACCTGTGGGTGCTGATGAGCTTGAGTCAACTTGTTAAATAAAGCAGCAGCAAGTTAATCCAGTGGAGAAAAGCCAGTTCTAGCACTGGGCTCACAATTCCAATTGGCTCGGTGAGGAGGCTCATAAACATCACACCCAGCACAAAGGATGTCACCCTGGTATCAGGAACATGGGAAGGTGGAAGGACCTGTGCAGGATCTCTCTATTTAACATAGTGAAATAACAGTAAGCTGTTAATTCTGATGAACCATAATTTTTGTTAAAGATTTGTGTCACTTTTTGTCCCTGGCAGGGCTTTCTTAAGTCAGGTACTGTGGGACTGAGGCGTGTGAGAGGGGGACAGAAGGTGCTCCAGGGCCAGAGGGTTCTGGCTGTCCCAGCCCTGTAACCCTTTAGTTGTAGCCCAGATTGCCCCCTCACTCAGGAGTGTTTTAGCAGGTGTCTGGCATGAGCCATGTTAAGGAGCTGCCACACGCCTCGTGCTGTCTCTTGGTTTCTGCTGCCCTGGCACATGTCCTGGAGCTGTGTCCAGAGATGGATCCCAGAAAAGCTGGGAATGAGGTGAGTGCTGAGCTTCTGTTTACCCCAGTGAGTTCAGCATCACCAAGGATGAGTTATGGCAGAGGGTTTTTATCCATCTTCTTATCCCAGATTTGTTGCCAGGTTCCTACACTGGCCATGGAAGCATCTGGAGCAGCAGATGTGCACAACAGTAGCAGCAGGATTTGGGAGAGCTGGGTGGGGAGGTGACAATGTTCCAAGTTGAGTTTGTCATCATAGAAAATATTCCCTGCCCTGACTCTCAGATTGGCTGTGTACATTTCTGACATTTTTGTTTGAATTACAAGAAAAGTTGAAGGCATGGCCAGTGATGGGTTATTGAAAAATGCAGTGAAACATTAACAGGCCAAACACAGCCTATAGGATGTGGTTAAAATAAAGTTATTTGCAGGACTGGGGCTTTAGTGAAGCAGCACGCCTTGAATTTTAAGTCCTGGGTACTGTTGTAAATGCTGTCTGTCCTTTGCTGAGCAATTTGTAGCAGCTCAGATCTCCCCAAGATGATTCTCTTTGTATGGGCTGTGTTACTCAATCACCCTCCATTCTGCTCATTCCTCTGCCCTTTATTTGTGCCTCTTCCTGTTTTTCCTCCTCCTTCTTATACGCTTGAATGCATTTATATTTCCCTAAATGTACCTCTCCTATTTAAATGTACCAGTGGTACTGATTTGTTTTTCTCCCTCTCCCAAACAATGCAGATTTCCTTCCCCTTTTGATGATTTCTGCTGGTGACCGATTGCATTGATATGTCATTTCTGCTTCATTAATTCCACAAGTTAAATATTTTAACAGGTAATCAATACTATGGACAGTTTTGCAAAGCAATTTAGCAAAACCCCTGGTGGGAAACCAGCAATCTTCCTCTGCCCAGATAAACTAATATACAAACCCAAAGTTTCCCCTCCACGTCCCACACAAATGTCTGTCCTCACACGCAAATAAAAACATTCAAATATTATGAGATTCCTGTGGGTACTGTGAATGAAATGACCTTCTCTCGTTATCCCAGGTTTTGAAAAAATAATCATTTGAAACCCAAACTGCTTCCCCTGAGCTGTTGTGCCCAGACCACCCAGGCTGCAGTTTGTGCGGTGCTGGGACAGTTTACTGGGGAGATGTGGAGTGGGTGGATGAGCAGCAGGACAACTGGGAGCTGTTCCCTTCTGTCATCCTTCCCTGCAGCGCTGGAAAAAGAAATGGAACTAATATCCCTGGTACCTCAGGGCTGTGCCTTCGGGGAGCCATTATGTTCACTTCTCTCTTTGCACAGAGGCTGAATTTATTTTATAATCAAGTGTTGTTAATGCAAGGAAAAACATCCGCTTTTTAGTGCTGGAAAAGGAGCAGAATTTGTCTTCTGAGTATATTACAAGTGGTGCTGCAGTTGTGGAGAAATCATTTTTGTTTAGGTTTGGGGGGTTTGAAGTAATTCAAAATTTTAGGAGTTTAATCTTCATGGAATTAGGAATATAACAGCAAAGATTTGTTGTTTTTAGAAACTGAGCGAACTGCTTATTGAGGTGCCTTTGACTTGTTCTCTTCTGCTGCTACAAACAAAAGTCAACATGTCACACTGTAATCCCTGTCTTCAAAACCAGACTGTCTCACAGGCTACGCTGTCCATCAGATAATTCTGATCCTCTTTGTAGGCTTTGGAGTGGCTCATTTTTCACCAGTGAGGCTGTGAGTTGTTGTAGGCCATAGTTGGGTTTGCATTATTAGTGAAAATCAGAATAAAAAGCCTGTTCAGATTCTCATGGAAGGAGCTTTGTCTCCAAAACATCCTGGCAGGATTATTTAGTGATTTCATTCTGATGTGTCACATACATTCACATGTTAACAAACACATTTGGCCATGAGAGTAAATATTTGTTTCTCTCAGGCATTGCAGTGGTGGTTGCATTCCAGTAATTTGCTGCTCTTTTTCTTCCCTTCTTTGGTTGCCAGAGATGCATAAATGGGTTGTCCTTTAGCCCTGTCTCAGAGCTCCTGGTGCCACTTCCCTCCAGGTGCTGCAGGACTTGAGCTGAGCTGGTGTGGGAGGTGGATTTGGTGGATCTGTGATCCTGGGGAGCCATCCCAGCTCTGAGCCACCTGGAATTCTGTGTCACTGCAGCCTTTTTGTGAGAGGCCAGGGGAAAAAAGGGAACCATTCCTTTAGGGATGGGCTGCTGGTCTTGGATTTTGTCCAGAGAACTATTCAAATCTGGTCTTCAAAACTGAAAGTCAATATTAACATGTATTCAAGAGTCAAGCTGTTGCCAGGCTAAGAAAATCACTTGCATTTTTCTATTCAGGGTGAAGAAAATACAAAAACAAAACTGAAGTGGCCAATTTGAAACAGCATGAGCATTTTTTCCTGTGGCTTCTACTCTGTGTGTGTAGGAGGGAGGAATTAATAAGGTGACTTTGTGAGAATGTTTTGATTATGTGGTCTGTAACTAATTATTCTTCTACAGATTGATTATATTCTAAATAAATAGTGGTGATTCAAAATGTAACACTTTGTGAAATCTTGAATAACTCTTGCAAGAAACATGTCCTTGGAGCAAACCTCCTCATCAGCCTGGTGTTTGATAGCCACGTGCCAAATGTAAATAAATGTTTTATTGTTGTGGATCACTTATCCAGTCAAATCCACAGTAATGGATCTGGGCTCTGGTCAGATGGAGCTTCTGTGCTGTGGATTGTCCTCTGGGGACTCAGAGGGAAATGGAAGCACTTGAGGTCACCAGAAAATTCAGTATTAGGGTGGAAAGACAAGACTTATGGTAGAAATACAGTTCCTGTTGGGATGAAGTGAAAGTGCCAGTTTTATGACCAAATGATTCACAAAACTACTTTAATTTTCCTGAGCTACTTTACACTTTTTTCTCCTTTTTCCCGAAAGAGTTGAAGGATATTTTGTTGGACCTGTTCACTTTGAATTGTTTGGTGTGGTGGTATCACTTGGTGTAAGCACAACACTGAAAAAACCTGGAATATCTAATTCATTAGAAAATAAGCTTTTACTCCTCTCAGCCTGGGCAGAAAACAAGTTCTTTGAAAACTGGGATTTCTGGGGGGTTTAACCATCTCTTAGTAGAGGAGAGAGTTTAGTGACCAGCCCTCTTCCCTTTGGTTCCTCATGTCACCTCTGGCAAAGACAGGACTTGAACTCTGTCAGGCCTTCCTCTCCTCTCTTCATTCTTTCTGCTTTACCAGATCGTAACTTTTTCCCCCATAATTTGCAGATTTTAAGATACAGTTGTAGTTCTAACCCTTCTTTTAATTGGTTGGTAGTTAAGTGAGGACACACAGCAACAAACCTTTTTTAGAATAGCGATATGGACATGTGATATTTAAGGAATTAGTGCAGTGGAGTAAGGCTTAGAATGTAGAGTATCTTAACAACTGCTCCCAAGTCAAGTTTTTACCTCAGAATTACCACTTTGGAAGAGTTTCTCTAAATGCATTTCCATGATCAGGAATAACTTAGGAAAAAAGAAAGATGGAATTACGTGCCCGGAAATGAGAGTTGCCTCATGTACACAACATTAAGTGACATCAGAGGTGTGATGCCGTGTCCAGGTGCCATCCCAGGGGTCCTGAGCTGCTGTTGAGCAGGATGAGTGCTGGGCAGATGTGGGATCACACTCCCAATCCAGCTGGGAGTTCTCTGGTGTGGGGGATTAGGAAGCACATCCATCCAGCTGATTACACAACCCACAGCACTTCCAGCAGCTGCAGCTGCCAAGGAGAGCAGGGATGGTCCCTGCGACCAAGAGGGCAGATTTGTATCTTCTTACACACGTTGTAAATCTGCACCTTAAGGAAGATTTTGTTGACAGGCTGCTTCCATTCTGCTCAAAGGAAAAAACAAAGCTCCAAAACCTTGACTTTGAACATTTTGTAAGTAAATTTAATACTGAATAAGCTTGAATGTTTCTGAGCAGAATATGTGTTTTGTACTTGTGCAAGCTGGAAAAGGCTCTGTTGCTCATAATGTCTGGTTTTTTTGCTGTACTTATACATACTTATATATTTGCCTAGTTTTGAGCTTCGTATTAGAAGTCTGATACAGATGTGAAGGTGTGTAAAATACTGGAATTGGAGGTGTCAGTGTAGCACAGTGAGCTGAAACAGGATGAATTAAAGTGTGATTTTGAGTTAGGCTTCCGTTTCTGTTTTTCAGTTAGATAGTTCTACCTTAAGAGCTCATGCGTTGTAGGTTGTTCACTTGCATTTTCAGTTTATTTTTCAGGTCCATCTCGGGGAACGTGCCTTCGAGGGCATGGGGAGGGCAGTGATGAGGTGCTGGTGACAGTGGCACCACTCCCAGGGCTGTGAGGCTGTTTCCTGGTCTGTACATTTTCAAGATCAGTTTTTCAAAATTGCACTTGTTTCTGTTCCTCATTCCTTGGCAAGGCACTGCTTGGGCTGGCACAGCATGGTTTGGGCTCAGATCTTTCCAGTGCTGGGCATTTCATCCTGCCCTGGCATGCTCCAGTCTCAGCACGGGGTAATTGAGGTGCTGGAGGTACTGAGCATCTCCATGGAGCAGGGCAGTGTGTTTTGGGGCAGGGCTGTGTTCTTGTTGCTCTGGGGCTGATTAAAATGGTGAAGTTGCCCCTGAGGTGCACCAGAAACATGGAGAGATTGTGTCCTTTTGTTTCTCAGTTCCTCACTATTCCCTGTGCAATGAAATCGTGTGGATTCAGTGTGCAAACCACTGTCTTGTCTTGTTTAGTGTCACTCAGTGTTTTTCACTGGGGATTATTACAAAGACATTTTTTAAATGCTTAACCTACAACAACTTTTCATAGTGGTTCCGTTTTTACTCTCCAAACCCTTTGAGAAAATACATCTTGTGTGTCTGGAGCAGGTGATGAAACTATTCTAATGAGTAGTTTGTTTTAATGGCCCGAATTGTGAAATAAGTTGTGCCCTCTCAAGTCCAGTACATTTTCCTCCTGTTGCTCTTCAGGACAGTCTGTGCTGTCTTTGAGATACAGTCAGAAGTGTCCTGAGGCCCATGTCCCCCTGCAGTCTGTGCACACCCAGCAGCTCAGGTGGAGGGAGCACATTCCAGGTGTTCTCTCCTGCACACCCCTCCAGCCTGTGCTCACACACAGTCATTGCACACTTGTTCTCAGCCTCGAGTGAGTGTTTGCACTAGGAAAGGAACAGATCAAAACTGAGCATCTTTCTGGAGTGAAATACTTGTAGAATGTTAATATTTTACTGGCATAACCTGGTTAATGTTTGAGCACTGATAGTTTGAACACTGTGTGTGCTTTTCCTTCTCTTAGGAATTCCTGTGCAGGATTTCCCTGTGAGCCTGTGCAAATTCCCCACAGGGCAATAAACAACCTGGTGCATGGAGGGATGAGGATTTAGACAAACTATTGATGGCCTATTAAACATCTCCTCTGCAGAGGGCTGCAGGTTTTGTGTTTCAGTGTGATTTTCCTGTTGTTGGCTGCTGCAGCCCTTCTTGTTCTCACTCTGGAAGTGTGGGGACAACGATGCTGAGTTGTGGCGGGGTAGCCCAGTTTTTTGAGGATGCCCTGCTTAAGGGAATATTCATAGGGCTTAATAATGTATTATTCAGCTTGAAGGTTTATTTGTGGAGATTTGAATTCAGGAAATGGCATTGTTACGCAAGAACTGGAGCAGCTCAAAGGAAAGGAGATTAATATGTAAGATTTGGAAGGGGAAGCTGGGGCTGGAGGATTATGTTAGCTCAGGCACTGATTTTCATATTTAACTAAGAAACTTTCTGTAAAACTTCCTTTTTTTTTTCCTTTGGAGGGGAACTGGGATTTGGGATCAAAAAGATGTTATTGATTTATAGAAATGAAAATATTTCTAATCTTTGTGCAGAACTTTTCCCACTTTTTTCCTGAGATCTGGGTGTGCTTCAGTGTGGGCATTTCCTTCCAGGGGCTCATTAACATGGATGCACAAGGAGCATCAGATCAGCTTTGTTATTAACAGGATGGGAAGTTGGCATGATTGAGCCACGGAACTGGAACTGTCCCTTGGGAACAGCTCAACAGTTGTGCCCCAGAGAGTTTTGTGGTTGATCTCAGTGCTTACTGCAACAGGGGAGAGAGGTGATGGTACAGAGATGAGCTTCTGTGTGTCTGCAGGTAAAAAGTCTGGCATTTGCAGATGAGTATTACATTTTAAATGGGGAATTTAACATTGGATTTTTTAATAAAGATGGTATATGTTTTATAGATTTCATTTAGTTGCTCTATACAGTACGTGCAAATCATAAAAAATAGAAAATGTCAAACTTGTGTACAGTTTCATGTCATATCACAAAACACAGTATAAAAATCCAGTATCTCATGTATCAGTTTCTCCTACTATGCAGAGAAACACAGCAGTGCAGCTTTGATGTTATGTTAGTTTTTCACAGGGGAAAAAAGATCTCTTTGAAGAGGAATGACTTATAAAGGAGTAAGATTGGAGAAAATTATTCTCTTGCAATGCAGTAATTTAAGATTCCCAAGGAATAGATACCTTGCCCTGTTAAAAAACTAAATAAAATCCCCACAGTTTCAGGAAGGAAAATAAAGGCTGTCAATAACTTCATGAAGGAAGTAGCTAATAAAATGTTAGTATTGAAAAATACTGGCCTGAGAGCCCATTGAAAGAGTAATTTGTACATGCAATATTTCTCACCTGTCTGTGCCAAAACTTCATGGATAACTTGTGTCCTGTGTTCTGTGTGCACCTGGTGAGTTAATGTTTCTGCGCTCTCTCTATTTTGAGAAAATAAAAATTAAAAAATTTGTGGAAAAAACAAATGAGGAAAGGTACACTCATCTTAGTAGCCTCGTTTTAAAAAAGAACCTTTCTGGGCTGCATTTTTGGTAATTGTCATTCCAGGAAAAGCAACAATCATTTTCACTCGGTCAGACTTCACTGCCATTAAGGAATCCTTGGTTTGCTGCTGTTCCTCCTTTAGAAGTGGTTGTTGCTTTTGGCAGGTGAGGAGGCCAGAGAGCTCAGGATGGTTTGGTTATTTTGGAGGAGCTGGAGCTGTTTGAGAAGATAGGAATTTGTGCTCAGAATGGAAAACCCATCCTAATGGTCTCTGTGGACACAGAATGGTCTGTCAAAAATTCTTGTACTTGTGGATATTAGAAAGGCACTTTCTCTGGGAAAAGGTTTGTGTGTTGGAACTGAAATATGGTGTATGAATACGTGTCCAGATAAATTCCACCAGTTCCTGTTCTTAATTTTGATAAACACTGGTATTGTGAACTGTAACATATCTTTAAGGTCACTTTTAGTCTGGCAACACTTGCCTTTCTTCCTTCACCTGCTGCAGAGCCCAGTTGTGTGTGTCCATCTCTGGGGTGTGACAGGGGGAGCGTCCCAGCCCAGCAGCCACTGGAAACATGCACAGCTCTGTCTTTCCCTTTTAAAGCAGCAATAATGGTTAATTCGGCAGAACTGTTGGGGTCAGGGAGTGATATTTATAGACTGAGACACTGTTGTGTTGGCCTGACAAATTAATATACACAAATTTTTAAGTTTTTATCCACAATGAACTTGATATAACATCCTGAAAGCCAGAAGGAAAACCTGTATTTCTTAACATGATGTCTTTTTATTGCACTTCCATGAACATATGCTGCTAATATTTCATCTTCAGTGTCTGCCACATCATGGACTGAAATAATAATTTTTCCCCATCAAATTACCTTTCTTCCAAGATTTTTTTTTTTTTTTTGACTGCCTGGAATTATTTGGTGTGAAGTTAATTAGGTTGAGCATTAAGGATGCACTACAGTTGCAAAAGAAAATTCGAAAAGACAACACCTATTTCTTAATCTTTGTGTCCTATTTCAAAAGAATATGCAGTACAAACCTTCAGTACAGGCTCTCTTTACAAGAAGACAACCATTATTCTTTAGATAATCTGTGTTGGTACAGATTATTTATGGAATTTATAGTTACCCCTTCCTTGTTTTAGTTCATGGTTCTTCTGTTGTATGTTTTTAAGTTACGTTCCTTCTCCTTGTTGTTCAAAAATGTCATCAAATAGCCCGACAGGCTGAAATGTGGCACACACGTGGTGCAAAAGCCTTCAGTGGAAGGTCAACTTTAGTGTGGTAAGAGAGAACTTTAGGAGAGAAATTGTCAGACACACTTGGCAGTGCTGTGCATCACTGCTTGTGATAGGAATGGGTGTGAATACAGGAGCACTTCATAAAAAGGAAATTGTAATTAAGGAAATTATATGTTCCGTAATAACTGTCATTTCTGAATGAGCCACAGTGAAATGGTGGTTTGTGTCCTGCTTTTTGAGCATTTTTCTACCCTATCATGTGGTAATTCCACCTGTTGATTGTTTAAGTGGAAGGCAGAGCATATATAGAGTTATGTACATAAGGAAGGAAAGGTACAATGGTTCATATACAATGTCTGGGAAAAATCCCTTCCAAGGCCCAGAGGATTAATGTAAATGCGGTGAGGGATGAGGTGGAACACCTAAAGCTCCCCAGCTCCTTCTCCTGCGTAGCAAGGCCAGGGAGGAGCACAGGACCTTGTCTTTTCCCCTGGGTGTTCCAGCCAGCTACTCCAGCATTTGGATCATCTCCTGCAGAAGGACTTCAGAATAGGAGGAAGAACATTGTCACCAAGTGTAAGATGAAATACAAGTGGAGCTCTGTGCAGATCACTTCCCTCTATAGGCAAACCCTCATTGCTCGTGTGTGCTCGTGCACAGAGGCAGTTTTAGAGCAGTAAAGGTGTACATTCATAGTGGGAGACACCAAGAAAACCAAGGAACTTGTTGTTGGAGTTGTTCTTGTTGAATTTCAGACATACCCTGCAGATCTGGCCGTCACAAATGAACCCAACTATTGCACAGTGACTCCTTTCCACGTGCTCTTAAATCTCTGTGTAACTAATGCCTGGTGGGAATGTGGATCCCCTGCTTGGCCAGGGACAGAACTGAGGGTTTAGTGCCAGGACAAGGCCACAGGCTGTGCTTTCCCCTCCTCTGCTTCTCTGTGTTGTGCTGCCAGAGTGAGCATTTGATGTTGGATGGAAGTTCCATCCCTGGGCACACCTGACATCTGTAGAGGGCTGGTGTGTCGTTCTGTGCACAGCCAGACCAGACTGGTTTTGTCTGCTTTAAACAGCAAATTCTGAAGATCATATATTGAATAATTTTTGGACCTTTTTGGTCTAATTTTCAGCAGTGTGAGTTTCTTGAGGTTCCTGATGTTTTGTCTCTAATAATATGGGCTTTATAAGATGGATGGTTCTTTGGCTGACAGGTTATTCCACGGAAGAACATTTGGAGAATATTTATTGACTGATAGATTCTAATGGCTTCTGAAGTGCTGTATCTTGGTTTCGTCTGGAAATCTGAGTAGATACCACATTCTTTTTGTTTGTCTTTTGGGAAAAGATTAATGAGCCTTGTAAATTATTAAGGACCATGCTCTCATCTTCAGCCCTGATTTCCCTGAATAGGCCCTGTGTGCTCAAACTGCTCGTTAGCAGGTGAACTGATGGGTGACTGTGTATTATTGATGACTTGGTCTGGAAAAGGGTGGTAGGATGATAGAAATGCTTTGCACGGGAAGGTGATGCTAAAAGATTTGGCATTCTGTGGGTTTGTTTCTGAAGGTGTTTGTGTTTGAGCTCCTGCCCTCGGGTACCCAGCAGGAGAAGTGGTCCCTGGCAAGTAGATGGAATGTGGGCTTGCCCCCCTCTCACTGTTCTCACAGACACATGAGATTTTTTATTATAGCTCTGTAATCTGAGGTTTGTATGTTCTGATAAAAGCAGTACAGTTTAGTGTGTCTTCATAAATACATTGCCATTTCTACCGCTGTTCTACCACACAAAAATGGGCTGTTAAGCAAAGCTAAAGCAATGAAGCAGAAAAGTGTCCTAGAGTTGCATGTGGCTACTGTAGATATTATCAAAACCGGCTTCAAAGTGTAACTGGCAGCCATCAGGCAGAGGAAACGAGCCTGAACTCACAATCCTTGAAGTTTGAATCTGCTCTTAAAGATCCAGTGAGACACAATTTTATTATTATGTATCCCATTAAGAGAATATATTACTAGTATGTGTAGGATAACTTTTCTGCTAATGCACAGATTTAAAATGTTTCAGGGACATAAATCAATACCTTAAAATGAACCCCAAAGCTCAGAATGCCCATTTCCTTTAAGACACGGCTCCTTCAGGTTGATTAATGCCTCCTGATGGTACAGCTCCACTTAGGCCTGTCTAAATCTGGATTGCCACATCCTTGTTGTGTGGCATGTCCTGTCACTGCTGCTCCCTGTGGCTCCTGGAGGTGGCCCTTGCACATTTTCCAGCTCCATCTCTCCCTGAGCTGCTCCCAGTGGGATGGTGGGAGCCCCCGTGTGCACAGCCAGGAACGGGCAGAGGATCAGAAGCCCAGGACAAGGGCAGGGCCATGCCAGCCCAAATTTAGCTTGGTACACACCCTTTGGAAACAGCTCTCATTTGGAATATATTATCTTCAAGTTTCCGCTGAGTCTGGAAGTTCTGGTTGAAATGGATTTTAGATTAAGCAGAGAATTTGCAAAACAATGGGAGAGGGAAATGGCAGCATGAGTCATGAGCATGGGACCTTCCCCCACTGTCTGGTGGAAGTGCTGAGATCCCCAGGATTAGTTCACAGAACAACTGTAGTTTCCAGCGTGCAATCAGCTGCTGTGTCCATTGTACTTTCAGTTTGTTGGAACAGAAGAACTGGATTACTCATCAAAACTTAGTGTTAGCATAAAAGTCTGCTGTTTAGGACTATTTTCTTTGGTCAACACATCTTAGATGGTGGGTTAAATGCTGATGTTTGTTACATGTTTATTGTTTTTATACGTTAGCAAAGTGGCTTTAAGTGTCTAATAGGTGTGTGGCATTTGTCTTGGTCTGTCTCTGGTTTTCCTTGTCAGAATATTTATCCTTGAGAAGCTCAGCAGTCGGGTGTGTTTCTCACTGCTGAACACAAGATTGTGACGGTGTCCAAATGTCTCACTGGAAAAATGTTCATGTTGAACTTCAGGTGGGACTGTAGAGGATTTCTGCCTCCATTTATTGCTGGATCATTTCCCAGGCCTGTTGCCTATGGACATGCAGAGCTCGAGGGCAGTCGGCCCCCCAGCCTTTCTCAGGAGCAGGGGATTGTGGATTTGTCTTCTGAGGTAACAGGCTTTGGGGGACTCAGAAGGGTTTTCATGTCGTTTGGTTCCAGGCAGTTGTCTGTCCCCATCCCACTGCAGCAGCCGTTGGGAGCTTGGAAAACCCTTCCATCCCTGGGCCTTGACACCTTCTGCTGGGGAACAGCCTGGCAGGACAAGTTCCTTGCTGGCTGTGGCAACTGCCAGGATGTGTTTGAGCTCCTCTGTAATTCACCCAGTGACACTTTGGCATCCTTGAGAACATCCTTGCAAACACCAAAGCATATGGTCATCAGAAATGAATTACTGAATTCCACACCCATCCCCATCTTTTTCCAGAGCCACTTTTTGTTCTGAATTAAGGCATTTTGTTTTGTGTTTAACCAAATTAACATTTATTTTCATGAATTTGCTGAATTATAGCATTCAGTAATGGCATTACTGACAAAACAGATTTCTTTATCTACAGTTGGGAGAATAATGTGGCCAAACTTGGAACTTAACAATCTAGAAGTGTTTTTCAACATTCAGTAGTAAATCATTAGTTTGGGCAATGAACTAATGATTCAGGCAACTTTACCTGGCACTGTTCTGAAGACTGGTATCAAATAGTGTATTTGCACTGGCAAAATGAAGTGTGTTTAACTTTTCTATGGAATTTAGAGTTTTTGTGACTTGTGGAATGCTTGAAAGCTGTCAGCTCAGGATTTAACAATTTAAATGCTTCTACTCTGAATCTGCTCCCTACTCATCATTGCCACATCCCTCCCCCATTTTTAGTTGAAGGTTGTCTTTCTCATCTCTGAATGTTTTTGTCTCTTATCACGTGAAGAACAGAAAGCAAATGAAAGCTGGGATTGCATGTGTGGTGGCACTGCAGCCCAGTGAAGCTCAACTTGCCTTTCCTGGTCAGTCATTCCCACTCTGTGCTGTGCCAGCCCGTGTGTTTGTTCAGCCCATGGTGAGCCAAACCAGGGAAGTGGTTCACCTGGAGAAGGAGAACCCTGCCAAAAAGACCAACTGCCAGCATAATGCCGTGTGCTCTTGGGTGGTTGGGCTGGCCTGGGAACAAACAGCCAGGGCAAAGGTAGAAGTTGTTTGACTTATGCTGGAAAGTTATTCTGGAGCCACAACCTGTAAATGAAGGTTTTGCCTGGAAGTATGTGATGTGTTAACGGGGCACACAAAGTAAGGCAGACAACAAACATGATCAGGGTGTTTGTTCCAAATCTTTGTGTTGATTTAGCCCAGGTCAGATCCTCACTTGGTTAAATTAAACCAGCACTACCCCGTGTGTGTGTCGTCCTGTGTGGCTGCAGATAGCAGTGATCCAGCTGGGACAGACATCTGGGAGAGTATCCTCAGAGCAAAGCTCTCTGCAAGGACAGAATCCCATCCAGAACTTGCTGCTGCTAAGGAAGTTGCTGGGCACTGTGCCCTTCCCCTTCCTCCTCACCCACATGGATGCTGCCACCTCGCATCTTTGTGAGCTGGCTTCACTCAGCAGTTGCAGAGGGTTTTCTGCTGTGTCAGGAGTGGATGGGCACGGAAGAGGAAGGGGAATGGCACAGCTGAGCACAAAGGCTGGGCAAGGAGGGAAGGCTGCCTTTGATCTGCAGGGACAGCCCTGTGTAATGTCCCTGTTAGAGCAGACAAAGCAGACAAGGAGCGTTGCCTGTAGCATTGACACTGTCCGTGGGCACTGCTGACCCCAGTACTGGGGGGGTGTAAGGTGTCCTTGTGTTACTGTCACCTGTGGTACTGCAGCAAAGCTGAGACGCTCCTGGCAATCCTGAAGTTAGTGGAATGAGGTGGCCTTATACAATAATTAGTGGTAAGAATTAGAAAAAAAGTTATTAGAGAGTATGTTGCACTCAGGAGGAAGCCAATTAAAGCTGCACTCGAGTTCCCTGAGGGGGAGAGCAGGCCACGGTGCACGAGTTACGCTGGAAACTCTCTGGAGTCCAGATCACCAGGGGAACCCAGGACAAGGATGCTCAGTTTGAGTTTTTGTTGACTACCAGGAGTCCTTTTCTCTCTGTTCTGTGTGTCTGACAATTCAGTTCACTGTTGGGCAGGCTCCTCATGGATATCTTATAGTGGAAAAGGAACTTCAGTTCGATGTGCATCTGCAAATTTTTAATTCTTAATTACTTGCTTCCCTTGTATAAAAAAAATCCCCTCCAGATTTCTCATACTTGAAAGGGAAGGAGGACTTATGTTTACCTTGGTATACATGTCTAGCTAATTTTGCAGATTAACCAGCTGTCTTTACAAATGTACATGCCCCTCTATCTGTAGAAACTGTGCAGTGCTCAAAATTCTGTGTGGCAGTAGGTGTGAACCCACAAGGGAATAATGGCAATGCCTCTCTGAGCCCAGCCTGGGCACCCAGGAAGGTAATTCCTGTGCCAGAGCAGATGAAGGGGAGGGAGGCCGCACAGAACCCGACAGAACTGTTCAGCTGCAGCACTTGGTGTTTTAAATAATGGCTCAGAGAAATTCCTGTCGGGTAGTGCTGGGCTATTTGAAATTCCCCTCGGCTTAAATAAAAAGGGAGAGGGAATTTTAACCAGCTCATTTGACAGAAAAATGACCTGCAGATGGGGTTTGAGAGAATAATAGGCAGCAGATTACAGTGGGAAAATGGTGGCAGAGCATCAGCCTTTGATCAGTTCCTGCAGAGTGGGCAGTGGGGAGAAGGGAGAATTCCCACTGCAAACCACCATAATACACTCATTTTATTTCCACTGGCAGCTAATGCACTGTAGCTGTTCACAGCAGCATTAGGTTTATGAAGTCATATATGCTGAAAAGTTTTAAAATACCAGAAGTGCGAGATGATGTGCAAATATCAGCGGGTTTTCTGCCGTTTATGTGCCTGTTTTCATATGTGGAAACCCTTGTATTTCTTCCAGTCTTGACCTTCCCTTTGATCTAGGGCAAATACCCCATCCCCAGTTCCCAGTGTCCTGAAATGTACTTAGTAAATATTGTATTGTATCAGCATTTCAAATATTCTGCTGAAAATGCAAACAGGGATTATTTTTCAAACCTTCATAACTGCCAAATTAGAAGGATTTTATGAAGAAGGCAAAAGTTTTACAGCCACCAAAATTCAATTATAAAGTGAATTTCTGAGCAGAAAAGCTTACAGATATATATAGAGAGAGACACTGAATATATATATATTTTCCTCTCCTTTATCTTACTTTTGGTAAAATCTGAAATATGCTTGGTGTCACTTATCAACAGCAAAAAAATTGAGATTGTTTGGGCAGACTACAAAAATTAAAGTATTCTCATGAATGACACCTGCAGGGATTTTTAAATTATTATTAAATAATGGAAGCCAACATTTTTAATGCAACTTACAGCATTTGTGAGCACAGTTGTGTTCTGAAGAAATATATTCCAGAATTCTTGCGTGGGCTTCTCCAGCCCAGAGATGAGACAACATGGGATGTGTTTCATGTTGGTCTCCTGTGGGATTTTTCTTTTTGCCTTTTTTTTTTAATTTTTTTTTTTAATACTAGGCTTTTGGGTGTTTGAGACACTTCCTGGAGGTAAGAAGGGGGCTGTTTCTCAGATATATTGTGGCAGCAGACGGCCAATATCCTTGTCTGGAATATCCCAACGTTGAGTTCTGCCCTTGGGGAGCAGCTTCCTGAGGGGAGCAGAGCTCTGGCTGATTCAGGGCCTGCCTGGTGTGAGACATTGTTGGAGTACAAGATGTTTACCCCAAGGGAGACTGCGACCTCACCTGACCTCGGCTGGAATTCACTGGGCACTCCTTTAGCAAAGAAATGTTCCCACAAGCTGCTTCCCACTCCAGCACCAGAGAAAAGCAACTTCTCTGGTGTCACAGGTGCCTCCCTCCCTCAGGGACCCGAGGGGAGCCTGTGTTCACACACTCACCCAGGGACTGGCTCCAGTGTTTCTGGAATAATTTGTCCTTCTGGAAATGAATGACATAAAAAAAATTCCAGTTTGCTTTGAGTACTGGAAAATAAAAGTGAGTTCCAGGTGTTACAACTTTATGAGATGACTAGAAATCCTTCTTCAGCCTCCTTTGCCACCAGCCCTGTCCATTTTCCATCTGTTTCACTGCCTTAATTTCTTTCCCTGCTGAATATCAGTGCAGATAGAACACAAGGTCTCATTAGTGCCTGTCTTTGGAATTGTTGTCCCTTTGTAGATGGGTAGAAAGTTCCAAACCCCAGTGAAGTGCTCATTTGAGGGGGAAACAGAGCGCACAGAAATTATTTCAGCTCTGTAAAGCATGAGGCACAGGAAAACAAGCTGATTTCTGCTACATCCTTAAGTTTGTTCCCTGTTTTAAATCTTCTTTTAATAAAGCTTGAGCAGTTCCACCCCTTGTACATACACAGAATTACAGTGAACCTTCTTTTATTGTCTTACTTTTTTTCTCCACATAAATTTTCTCTGCCATTAAATGTGCCTTTTTTTTTTCTCACTGCTCTAGAATTCTTTCATCTTCTCCAAAGCTTCTGAACATGACACACAGTCTCACTTCTAAAGAATGCACAAGAGGAATGCAGGGCAGGGAGTTGGAGGAATGGAGCAGCACCCACTGCCTGAGTGCAGACAACAGGACACTTGCCACTGCAAGACAGTCAGAGAGGGCCTGCAAAAGGAATCACAGACCACAAGGGCAGGGGAAAAAATAAATAAGGTGATACAAAGCAGCAAGTTTGTTATTTGCTTTCTTGTTCCTTTTTTTTTTTTCCTTACAAGAACTGGCAGCTCGAAAAAACCCACACAAAGGTGCTTGAGACAAAGCTGATAAGCTGTGGAATGTCCTTCCACAGGATGTCGTGGATATGGAATTGCAATATGGGTTCAAAGGGTAATTGGATAAATTTATGAAGGAAAATTCCATGCAGGAATATGAAGTACAGAGACCCCAGTTGTTTCACAAAAAGTCTCCAAGCTGCAAATTGCTGGGGATGGGAGAGGGTTTGGAGGTGCCAGGGGCAGGCTGATGTGCCAGTCTGCGCCATCCTGGAGCCTCTCTGGGACTTGTCCTCTCTGGGACTCTCCTTGGGCTGTTTAGTTTCCCTCTGATCTTCTCAACATCTTTGATACTTGGCAACTTCACTCAATCCACAGTTTGTTCCTCTGTTGTATCAAATGTCATCAGCTGAATCACATCCTCCCTCCTCAGGTGAATCTGTTCTGGTCAGTGAATAATTTATCCTGCACGAAAGGAGCACTCCTGCTTTTGCCTGACAGTCAACTCCTCTGTCCTTAAATTTGTGCTTAGGAGTAAAACGTTGGGAAAAGTAACTTGTTACTTCAGCTCTTCCAGTCTGGAGGTTTTTCCTGAACTGACATAAAATGGTTTTCCAGAGGAGCATCTGACAGATTTCTCGGTAGTTTTGGTAACTGTTTTATTGCACTGGAATGTTCACTGAGGTCATTCCACCCTGGACAGTGGCTTGAGCTGATGTAGCCCTGTTCCTTTGCCCCCTTGGGCTGCACCAGCCTGGCACATTGTCCAGCAGCAGTTCCTCTGGTTCAGGGTTCCCCCTTGCTGCTGTTACAATTTCTTCTGTTCTGGGTATTCCCACTGAACTGTTTCTCAGCCCTGAGTTTTCAGCTGTGTATGTTGTCAAGTGTTTCCTTGTGCATTACGCCTTTGATAGTAATTTAATGCCCTATTTTGACTGCATCACATTTTTCTGTAACTGAAGGTTTCAAATAACCATTTTTCTCTAGCAAGGGAGTTTAGAATTGAGGCTTTTCAGAGTCTCCTTTTTCATACAAGTACTTTTATCAACAAGTGCATAACTGACATTAATCTCGATACTGAACTTTGGTATCATCCTTTTAGTACTTTTTTTTTTTATTTATGCTGTGCCCTGATAGAAGTGAGGCTGCAGTGAGCTCTGCTATGTGTACAGTGACAAGCCAGAACTCGAGTAATACTTGCAGTGTATTGTCCTCTGTCCTTGCCTGTTTCCCATTGCTCAGTACCAATTGTTTCCAGCTTGCAGCTGTTTGGTAGAGCTGCCAAAACCACTAATGCCCAGCCTGTCTCTAGTAAGAGAGAGTTTAAAGAAATAATCTCTTCCTTCGGTGTTTTGGGAGCTGTGGATGCTTCAGGTTGTGATGCAAACTTTCCCTGGCGTGTCCAACAGCTCTGCTGTGGTGAAGTGGTTAAATGGTTGTGTCAGACCCTGCAGAGCTGTGTATGCAGATCACAGGCAAGAGAATTGCAGATGACTTTGGGAGGAAAAGTCCTGAACCATTGAACACTTGCTGAATTTTGTGCCGTTTAAATGCATACTCTGTATCTTAAGCTTCAGAAATATTAAGTGCTGCTTGCAGTTCCCCGGTGTGACTGTAGTTGATGTCCAGTATTTTTAAACTGCAGTCAGAACGAGGGAAAATGCTTTAAATAACTGAAAAAGCAGAGCAGGAATCTCAGAGCCCTTTTCCCATGCCCTCAGGCCTTTCCTGGGAGCAGCACAGTCACCCCAGTGCTGTTTGCCTTAAGGTGGCTTCTCAGCAAATACTTCTGGTTTTGTTAAGTTTGTCAGTGCCCAGTCAGGTTTTACATTCAGAGCACTGTATGTTTTGACCTGTCTTCAAGCTCTGCTTGTTCTCTTGCCTGACCCTGCAGTTCTGGTCATTTGGCTGAGCTGAGGTTCATTTTCTGACCTTCTCTCTTACCTTCACCATTTGTTGCATTTCTTTGCTTTCTTGCTATTTCAACCCGTTCAGTTTACGTTGTGATGTAGTTCTTGCTTTACATTTGTATATTATATTAGTGCCTTTCTGCAAGGTCAAATTGAGAAGTCAAAATGTGCAGATTGGCTCTTGTCACAAGTTTAATTTAACCATCATTTATGTTCTTGGAAGTATTCCATTTTTTATCCATTTCATTTATCTTAATACCTGCTTTTAAGTAAAACTGACAAATGATAGCAATATATGAAAGATATTTTACCACAGTCTTTGGAAAATCATTTTCCTAATGTGTGAGTTCTAGTCCAGACTAGACTTGACTTAAAATAATAGCGTTACAAAATGTCAAAGCTGGTCAAACTATTAAAAAAAGAAAAGGAGCTTTGACTAATGGCCCATGTATATGGCTTAACATTTAAGTAAAGATTGCATTTCTGACTGAGCAATGAGAAAAAATCAGCTACAGCATTTCTCTACAGCTCCCTGCTGAAGAGAGTTTTCTTTGTGTGGCCATAGCTGTGGGAAGAGCTCAGTGCCACACCTCTCTGGAATTTTCCAGCATTGTCTGGGATGCTGTGGGATACCCTGGTTTGTCTTCAGCCTCCCCAGTTGTCTGTCTGGGCCCAATGGTTGTGTGTCCTGGGATGGACAGTGGGGTGGGGGTGAATCCAGAAGCTGGGACTGACAAGCTGGGGGACAGCAGCATCAGTGACAGAGCTGTCCAGGTCACTCCTGGTGACTCAGGGTGAATATCAGAGGATCAGGAGGTGGATTCTCTCTCTTAGCCAAGGGAGGAACAGACTGGAGAGTGAATCCTGGGCACAGCCCAAGGACAGGGGATGCCCCCAGGATCCCCCCAGCCACGTTAACCTGCTGTCCCTTGGGAAGTGATGGGCCCAGGGAGGTGTTGGGGTCCCGCTGTGTTTACCTGGGCACTGTGCTGTGGCTGGACACGAGTTGTTTGTTGGGTGTTAGGGCCTGTGGGTTTGCTGTTGTGTGTGGTGTTGAGCTGTTCAGCAGCCCCACAACAGCCTCTGCTCCCGGGAAGGGCATTGGTTTGTAGGAGCAGATTAGAGGAGGAGAATGCTGTGCACACATTCCATCTGCCAGTTCCTGCTCTAATCACAGTTCAGTCGGATTTTCTGATGGCCCCTGTCGCTGGTCCGCGTGTGTTCCCGTTGGGGAGAGGATTTGGAGCTGGTTTCATTGAGGCTTGTTTGGATGCAGGCCTGAGTGGGAGCAGGAAATCCACTTTATTTCTGAATGGAAACCAGGGAATCGACATCATGTTATTCAAGAGCAAGAAAAATGGCATTTACAGCAGGGTGTAATTTTTTTTTATGGTCCCAAGCATTCCTTTGTTTGCAGTTTTGGCTTAATATATTCATGATACTTTGAAATAGTTGCTGCGTGTGGAGATGGGGATTTTAAATTGCTTTTTTGTTGTTGTTGTTCCTGGCTTATATAAATGTATATATTCTGTAAAGATCAAAGGTGACCTGGAAAGAGGGTTTCTGAGAGATTATTCATCCAAATGATATTTTAGTTTTGTTCAGGTTTCTTACTTTCACAAGATATTTTATTTTTACCAAAATTTCTAATAAGCCACTGGAGTGAAGTATGTGCTAAGAAAGTAATGTCAAGTATTTAAATAAAAATCTCTCCTTCCAGCTGAGGAGATAGACACACTCTGTGCTTATTCCATTAATCCTCCTGAGAGTTTCCAAAACTGTTCTCAAGAGCAGATCCACGTTTTTATACTGTTGTTTGATACATATGATTTTTCTTTAAATCTTTTTAGATCTACTTTATTTTTAAAAATTTATTTGCATATAAAATTGATGAAGTCAGATTATGATAATTCTGTTTCCAGTGCTTCTGAAAATACCTTTAAAGTCTGCCTTGCATGATCTGTCAACTCCATTACATCTGCATCTCTTTTTGTGGAGCCTGTGTGATTAAAATTGCTTTAATTTGTTCATGTGTTGTGGTAAAGGTTAAGGGAGAAGATAAGCCAATTTGTTCGTGGCAATTGGGAAATCCTTCTTGATATTTTAATTTTAAATCCAAATGTTCTATTGGGGTTGAAAGGAAAGTGTGGGAAGAAAATGGCAGATCTGAGTGTATGAAGCTGTGGAATTCTTGTCCAAGTCAGAATATTTGGGAAACGTGAAATGGTCTTGTTTAGTTTAAGAAGGAATTAGGAATTTGCTGAAGGAAGACGTGGGCTGTAAGTTGTATAAAACAGAATCAGAAAGGTCGTGGGGGATGTCAGCAAGGTACATGTCTGGGATTTGATTTATAGTTAAAGGAAATTCATGTGCATGTGGAGATAGTTATTTTCAGTGTTGGGGGGACTGGGGAAGTTTTAGAAAGTTCAGTTAATGTCACCAGTTATTCAAATTTACACCCACACAATCATTATTGAATGTTGTTTATAGTTATTTGTTACCTCTTAAATAACAACATAAAAAAGAAAATGTAATATTATAAACAAAAAGTAGAAGTAGTGTTCCTCAAATATTAAAAACTTCCTTTATGTTGCTCCTTGAACTGCATTTTCTTTATTAAAAAGTGGTTTATGAGATTATTTGGAGAAATCTGGAGGAGAATTCTCTGTTAACCGGGGGGTGAACAGTGAAAAGTGAAGGTTGTGCCATTCTCAGGCATGTGGGCAAATACTTCTGCAGAAACAATCTGGAGAAGGAAAATACCTGAGGAAATGCAAGTCCCCGAGGTTTGTGCCATTCCTCAGCACCCTGTGCTGTGCTGGGGGCAGGATCTGTCCCATCCCCTGGTGGTGAAACGATACCTGCACATGGAGGTGAGCAAATGTGTGTATGAGGAGTTACACAGAAAGATGGAAATCAGGCAGCAGCAGCACGGGCTAATAAAGAGGATTGCAGAGCATTCCACACCTTGCAGTACTGTAATTGTATCATGTCTGAAGAAAATCACCCAAACTCTGCTACTTCACTTCCTCTCTTCACTCTGGCTACAAGTGATAGAACAAGAGGACACAGTCTTAAACTGCGTCAGGGGAGATTTAGACTGGACATTAGAAGGAACTTTTTCACAGAGAGGGTGATCTCACAGTGGAATGGGCTGCCCAAAGAGGTGGTGGAGTCACCGTCCCTAGAGGTCTTTAAGAAAAGGTTGGATGATGTACTTGGTGGCATGACCTAGATATTAGGGTAGTGTGTTATAGGTAGGATGGTGTGTTGGTAGCAGGATGGCAACAGGTTAGGTAACAGGTATGGCTAGGTTAGGTAATAGGTGATAGGTTGGACTCGATGATCTCTAAGGTCTTTTCCAACCCTACTGATTCTGTGATTCTGTGATTCTGTGATTCTCAGCATCCCTCCTTCCCTCAGCACTCCCCTCGCGTGTCTCTGCCAAGAGCTGCTGTAAGGAAACACTTCTCTGCATTTCTTTTGTTTCTGTCAGTCTGATGATGAGCCCAAAACTCTTCCACACTTCAATGAATTGTGGCTTATGTTGGATAAATTGCACTGGTACAATTTTTCTTGATCCCCAAAACCTTCATTTATCTTCCCATTAAATATATATATATTCTCCAGCTTCTGTTCTTCCCCTTTAATCTGTAAAGCACAGAATATGATGTGGGTTCTGTGTTGATTTTCAAGATAATTTTTAGCCTGTCAAAGACCTTCTGTCTCAACAACTTTGGAACAAAGATTTTTTGAATAGATGAGAAAGTGCAGCTGCCAGATTAACAGACATAAGAAACTGGAAGGGGAGAATCTCACAGATGGTTCCAATAAAACTCTGCAAAGAGCAGAGGAGTGTGGTTGGGGGAGTGGGTTGAAATTCAAATGGCAATCCCAGTGCAAGTTTGGGGGTTAGTTTCTGAAAGAACGTTGCATGAGCAGTGATTTGAGGGGTTGGGCAGGGGGTCATTGTTGCTTTCAGTTTTCTGCCTTTTCCTCCCCCGTGTCCCTGCTGCTCCCTGGGCTGGTGTTGCTGTGCCCAGAGCCCTCCTCTGAAAAGCCATTCATCCCATTTTCATGAAACATCAGTCAAAGCCTGGATTTTCAGTAGCTGTTGGGAGGAAATTTTGCTGGTTTGTAGCAGCACAGAGCAGTAAAAGTGGTGTAGAGGCTTCTGTTGCTCCTTTGGCAGGTGCTGCTCCCACAGCCAGAGCCAACAGTTCCTTTTGGCCAGGCTTTGATAAACCAGGTGCTCCTTTATAAGGAGGCTGTACCAAGCAATTCATTCATAAGGATGGATGGTCAGTACTGCCTTCTGCTCACTTCATTCTCTTCTTAAGTGGTATTAGTGCTGTAATACTAGGCCAAAAATGAATGCATAAAAATTGCAGTAGGAGAGATGCAGCAGAGGGGCTGGTGCATGGTCCCTGGTGGCCTCACAGTCAATCACTAATTCTTCTTGACATGACAGTTTGAGGTTCTTTGGTGGTTATTCTGGCCAGAAAACCTTCAAGGAGGGCAGACTTGGGCTTATTCAAGGGACTGACTGGGAGAGTACCTTGGGAAACAGCCCTTAAACACAAAGGGGTCCAGGAAGGATGGAAGTGCTTGAAGAAAAAATCCTGAAGGCAAGGGATCAGGCTGTCCCTGTGTGCCCAAAGATGAGCAGGGAGCTTTTGAAGGAACTAAGGGGAAAAAAGAAGGGGAGGTAACTCAGGTAATATTTAGGGATGTTGCTAGGTTGTGTAGGAAAAAAAATTAAGATAGTCAAAAACACATTAGAACTGGCCACTCCTGTGAAGGATAATAAAATATATTTTATAAATATACTCATGGCAAAAAGAGGGGAAACGACAAGCTCAACTCTTTATTGGACGTGGAGGGGAATAGAGTAACTAAAGATGAGGAAAAAGCAGAAGTACTTAACACTTTCTTTGCCTCAATTTTAATCAGTAAGGCAGGTTGTCCTCAGGACAAGTGGCCTCCTGAGCTGGTGGAGGGGTCAGGGCGTAGCACAGTCCCCCATAATCCAGGAGGAAGAATTAGAGACCTGCTGAGCCACTTGGATCCTCATAAGTCTGTGGGACCAGGTGGGATCCATCCTGGGGTGATGAGGCAGAGGAGCTCACTAATCCACTCTCCATCACTTGTCACCAGTCCTGGCTCACTGGAGAGGTCNAATCAGTAAGGCAGGTTGTCCTCAGGACAAGTGGCCTCCTGAGCTGGTGGAGGGGTCAGGGCGTAGCACAGTCCCCCATAATCCAGGAGGAAGAATTAGAGACCTGCTGAGCCACTTGGATCCTCATAAGTCTGTGGGACCAGGTGGGATCCATCCTGGGGTGATGAGGCAGAGGAGCTCACTAATCCACTCTCCATCACTTGTCACCAGTCCTGGCTCACTGGAGAGGTCCCAGGTGACTGGAAGGTGGCCAACGTCACGCCTGTCCACAGGAAGGGCCAGAAGGAAGATCCCAGAAATTACAGACCTGTCAGCCTGACCTTGGTGACAGGAGAGGTTATGGAACAAATCATCCTGAGTGCAATCCCTGGGCACGTGCAGAATGGCCAAGGGATCAGAGCCAGCCAGCAAGGATTTAGGAGGGGCAAGAAGGCCAATGGCACCTGGGCTGGGTCAGGAACAGTGTGGGCAGCAGGAGCAGGGAAGGGATTCTGCCCCTGCACTGGGCTCTGCTGAGGCCACACCTCGAAGGCTGTGCCCAGCTCTGGCCCCTCAGTTTCGCGAGGATGTTGAGGTGCTCAAACGTGTCCAGAGAAGGGCAGCAAGGCTGGGGAAGGGACTGGAGCACAATTCCCGTGAGGAGCAGCTGAGAGAGCTGGGGGTGCTGAGCCTGGAGAAGAGGAGGCTCAGGGGGGACCTTGTCGCTCTCTACAACTCCCTGACAGGAGGGGGGACCCAGGTGGGGTCGGTCTCTTCTCCCACACAACCAGGGACAGAATAAGGGGACAGACTCTCAAGCTGTGCCAGGGAAGGTTTAGGCTGGATGTGAGGAAAAAATTCTTCCCAGGAAGAGAGATTGGCCCTGGAATGGGCTGCCCAGGGAGGTGGTGGAGTCACCGTCCCTGGAGGTGTTTAAGAGACTGGATGTGGCACTGAGTGCCAGGGTTTAGTTGATGAGATGGTGTTGGGTCATAGGTTGGACTTGATCTCAAAGGTCTTTTCCAACCAAGTTATGGAACAGTCTGTGATTCTGTTACTTTTTCCTCATTTCCAGAACCTAAGTAATTAAGCATTTATTTTTTCCTCCTCTTGCTATCTTTCATTTCTTCAATGAGAGGAAGAGTTTTTGAGAGCACACAGGCTTTCAGCTCACACAACAGCCCTTGGGGATGTATCTTCATCTTGCTGTGTCAAAAGCTTTTCAAATCAGTAGTTCAGGAGTAGCAAATCCTTCAAAAACATGAGTAACAGATACTTGGTTTTGAGAGTCCTTAAGCATGAGCAAGTCATTAAGTACTTCCTTTCTCCCCGTGAGTCAGTTCTATTTTAAGCAGTATATTCATCATGTATTTAATGTCTTAAAAAGTAAAAGAAGTTTTGAGTTTTAAACTCTTTTTCAGAGTCTCCTGTGTACATCTCTGAATTTGTATTAAAAACATATCTGCAAAGGACTGCACATTCCCTGTACTAATGCATTCCCTTTCCTAATCTCCTCTAAGAGTGGCTCTATTCTGTCTGCAGCATTTCTTTGCCCAAGGAGACAATTTTGGAGTGAAGAAGCTCTGAAAACAGAGCACGTCCTATTTATTAACTGCTCAAGGACTGGGTGGTGGCAAAATGCAGCCTCTCTCTAGTGTTCGGCCCCAACAATGTCCCCCCATGCTCTGGGGGAGCTCTGGAGGTTGTGTGCAGTATGTTCTGTGCCGGGTGACCCGTGCAGCCTCTTTGGCAAGGCTGTCACACACCCGTTGTGTGCGGAGGCCTCTGGAATTCCACTGAAAGAAATCCCATGGTTTAATGAAATGCTTTGGTTGTGCATATTGACCCTGTGATGTTGTTCTGCTTTGCAGATACAGCCAATTTGGAAAGAATCTGTTTCCTCTCTCATTACTGTATCATGCAAAAAGGATAACGAACATGAATATTTATAATTAGGAATTTTTACAGGGGTTTGTGTCCAAGATACAACATGCTGAGACATTAAACAGCACAAACGTTGCCAGAATTCCACCAGCCTGGCAAATCTGACAGCCAGCTGAAGGCGAAGGCTCGCTTTTATCATAAAAATCAAGCCCTGTTCTGAATGCTAAAGCATCACCACTTGTTCACAGCCCAGGAAGAGTTCACTTGCAATCAGCATGAATGGGAAAAACGTTTCCCAAATGGTGTTTTGTTTCCTTGTGGATTTGCTTCCGTTTCTGCCTCCTTACACAGTCAGCAATCCTAATTCAGGTGGTGGGGTTTGAGGCATTGTCTTCCTGCTGCTAATCTTGTAACGAGGAGTCCCTTTATCCCTGGCTGTCACTCAGGCTGACAGGACAGGGAGCTGCTCCCAGCCTTGGCAGGTCCTGGGCAGTCGGGATGTTTTGCAGCACTGGCTGGTGATTCATTTGTTTAGCATTCCTCCTGTTCGGTGAGGACAGCGTGGAGGGGACTGAAGTCACATGGCAGCTCCTTTCATGCTGAGCTTACACTGCCTGCAGCCTCTGCAGAAAGCCAAGGGATTTGCCTTCCTCCTCTCTTACCCCAGCCACGTTAATTGTCTGATCAAAACAGCGGCTGCAAGGAAGGATTTCATGTCACCTTCATCAAGTCACTTAAAATGTTGTAAGTTAATCTATAGTACTGGGCACTGGAACAGAAGTGAATATGTAGAGTGGTTTAATTCTTTTCTTTTTGAGTGGCAAATTGCTTTTTGGGGGGTTTTTTGTGCTTCTTCTGAATACAATGACAACCATGTATATGATCTCTGTTGCCTTAGTTACCATTTAATATGCAATATGCTTATGAGGGAGATAAAATGTTTTCTGTGGCATCTCAAAAATATAATGTACTGGCAGCTTTAAAGAACACCTCAATGATCCTCACTAGCCACAGGAACACCGTATATGAATGTGAGATAAAGCTGTGGTGATGAATCTCTGCCTTCTCCAGCTGTGCCAGAGCTCCTCAAGGAAAGGCAAATGGCAGCAGACCCCTTTGCTCCCGCTGGGCAACGCCTGCAGAATTTTGGGACAGAATTGAAAACGCCTGCATGCAGCTAGAATTAAAAAACTGTGGAAGGGTTGATGTTTTATTATCCAAATACAGCTCTGGCAGTGGTCTCCTGCTTTAGTGTTCTTTGGAACGATTTGGGAGCGGGTCCCACAGGCTGGTGGGGCCAGGGCCTCCTCAACACTAAAGGAGGATAAATGCTGCCCCCTCCCCTGGCCAGCTGCTTTAGCTGGAGTGTTCTGCCTCAGGTCACCGAGCTGCCAGACCCTTGCTCCTCTAGCCAGAAAAAAAACAAAAAGACGTTTTGGATGGGATTAAAATGTTACACAAACGCATCGCCTTATGGAGAGACTTTAACTGATCTTTCAGTGTGGCTGTTCCATGCCATGAGGCCTTTGCTGGTTCCTCTGTTCTTCAGGCCTGTTTTGTCTTAATTCAGAGGACTTTGTAATTCGCAAAAAAACAATTGCTGCTTAGTGAGACTCTCAAAACTACTAAGGACTGTGGTGTTCCCTCACCACTCCTTCTGGAGGCTTTGCAGGGCTCTGTTCTCCTTCCCTTTTCCCCTGCACTGTATTTCTGGCAAATCCCATTTGCAAAAGCAAACTGGTTGGTAACCCTCGGGCTGGGAGGAGCAGATTCAATCCTCTCCATCCAGAGTAAGCTTTTGACTCATCTCTAATATCTCCACGTAGATGATGAGCCACAAGTTGAATTTTAAGACTAATTTAGTGGCTGTCGTTTATCTGCCTTCAGAAGGAGGCTGTTCACCCTTCTCATTAAGTACATTTTCAAGCACATAATATGTGTTTTCTGTTAAGATGATTCTTATTCATCTTGTCTGTTGCTACTCATCTGCACAGCTATTTCGGTATCTTCCTTTCAAATGTCCTAAATAGATGTGTTTGTTGTGATAATCGTTGTCAAGGCATTTTGCTTATGCTGCTCAGCAGTTGTTGGCTTTGCTTGTCATGGTCTGTGCAGGCTCACCAAGCTGTGCTGCTTCACACAGAAGTTTCAGTGCTTTGCTCCTTATTATCTGTGCCTTTCATAATACAAATAATTTGTGTTTGCTTTCTTTCTGCCAACTTCGTCATCCACAAATGTGTTCACACTTGGAGTCACAGAAGTAGAATATTGGAGGGGAAGAGATGGAAAGGAGATAAAAAAACCACCCCACAAACAAAACCCCCCCAAAATAGGAAGTGCTGGCTCCCTGAGTTACTCAAGGGTTCTGGAAGCTTTGAGGTGCAGGCTTGACACCCTCAGAACCAGCAAATGCTGCTCTTGTTGGGAGATGAGCCTGTCAACATCTCTGCCTGTTCAGGAGTGTTGGGTTAAGGCAGAGATGGTTTGAGTAAGTTACTGGTCCCACCACCATGACCTGCTAATATGTGAACAGAAGTAACAGGAACCTGTGCTTTTGCTCTGTTAAAACATGTAATTTATGAGCTAGTTGTCTTCCATTTCTTTTTCTACCCAATTCTTTCTATGTATATACTTATTTTGTTTGGGAATTGGAATTAAAAATTAAGGAAATTGGTAAGATTCCTTGCTCCTTTTCCTAGAATGAGTCCTTAAATATTCCAGGTAGCTTCCACAGGCCATTCCTCCTCCAACCCTCCACCCCATGCACCCATTGCAAAGCTGTGGCTGCTGAGCAGATAAAATTAAGGGAAGGCTGCAGCATTGTGCTCCTGGGGGCAGAAAAGAATGGGAAGGATAAATAAGGGGACAAAGGCCTGGTGGGCCAGGGCTGCAGCCAGAACTCTGAAAAGAATCCAAGTGTCTTTTTGCAGCATTTAAGTGATCAGGAGGTCATTAAAGAAGGAAAATTAGCAATAGATCAGGTTTGAAATTTGTTTAAAGTAACCTTGTTGTGTCTTTCACAGAAAATGTTGCTGTCCTGACCAGTCATGAAGACAAGGGAATGAAGAGGATTTGTCTGACGAAGTAGGAAGTTCTGAAGCCTTCAGGGGGATTTATTGCCAGCGGCTGCAGAAGGTGTTGCTGAGCCAACCACTGACATTAAAATGGATGAAATGCCTCAGACTTAAGTGGTAACTCCCCTTTCTGACATAATTTTATTTCCCTATAGAGAACTATAAGATAACTTGTGTGGATTATAGGGGATATTGTTTTACTACTAACAGTTCAAAGAGAGTGATCTTACACGAGCCAAACGTTGGCTGAGTCTGTGAATTTGTGAGCTGTGCTCATTAGTTTGAATTTTAGTATCTGGTGATTTACTCAGTGGTTGCAACTTCTTCCTGTGGGTTCATCCCATCTCTTCATCACTGAAAAACAAAATTAGGTTTTGCTATATCTGTGTTGGTAAATGCCCAGCAAAACTGCACTTTGGGACAGGTTGTGGAAGGAGCTCTGTCCCTGCTTTTGGTGAGATGTTAAATACTTCATGTGTCTTCCGAAATGTACAGAAAGACACACATAGCGCACCAGGAAGTTTGTTTATTTCTGCAAACAATCAGTATTTCCTCAAAAATATATTTTCTTTTTCCATTTTCTTCTCTTGTTTGCTGTTCTGACTTGCTTATCTTGTTCCCTGTCATTCACAACTGGGTATTAAGCATCTGAAATATTTCTATAATTGAGACCATGTACTAATCAGGAGCACAGAGCTGCGCCCCTTTTTAGTGTGGGATTAGAAGGACCCCCAGCTCCTCCTGACTGTCCCATTGTAACAGTGGATGAAGTGGAACCCACCACTAAAACCAGAAGTGTTGAAACCTTTAACCCCACACCAAGAGGATGTTTCAATGTCTTTTGAGAAAAGAGAGTGAAAGAAGATGTTTGTGCCCTTCTCAAAGCCTCACTGGGCCCTTTGCAATAGAATTTGCTTTAGTTTGGTTGCACTGATAGTAAACAGTAATGTACCTTCATGTGTCAAAAATGATGTCTCCACTTTTCTTCCTGGTGCCATGAATAAAACAGAGGAAGTCTGAAATGTACCGTGGCTTTGTTTCTAGTGGTTCCTTCTTATTCTACCCTCTGTTCTTGAGAGGGAGAGCAAACACATCTGATGGTAGTTTTATGTAACTTTGGGTAGAAAACTTTGTCCTGCATTTCCAAACTTCACAAATACACCTGTTCTCCTTTAGCAGCCCAGGTAAGGTATTTATTCCACCCATGGCGGGGGCTGTGTTAGAACTTCAGTGGGAGAATAAGGATTCTTTCCTAATTTCTGTGAGGTTAAGGGGAGGATTTTAGGAGATGGTTCATGTAGCAGCTCCTATCTGAGGCTCCTGTGTCTCTTGTGAGAGGACAGTCAGGCCAGCACTTCGGAGTGCCAGACCTTCCAGCTCCACCACTGCATCCATCAGGTGCTTAGAACCCTTCTGAGGTTCTTCCCTAATTGACTTCCCATCTTTAGGAGTTGTCTGGTTTGTTGCCAGTTCTTGTATAATGTGTTCCTGTCTCCTGCTGCATTGGCAGGAAGGGAGGGCTTGCAGATTCCATCTGTCTGCAGTGGTGACAAATGAAGCTCAAAAAGGACTTGTAAGAAAAATGTTTTTCTTCTTTCAGGCTTTAGGATTTACTGTGCTCTTGTTAATGTTTTTCTCTGTTGTTCCCCTTACCCTGCAGTCCTTCCTCTTTGAACATTTCCTTACAGATCTTTGATTCACTGACTTGTCTCATGACAACAAGAAAAGGACAGTTCCAGCCCTCATGTCTGTTTTGCAAAAGCTGTGGAGCCAGGGCATTTCAGTGGGATTTTAGGTTCCTGTAGGGCACTTCAAAGCCAGAAATATGAGCAGCCTAAGTTAAAAAGCAATACTGGTCACAAATCCTGACCCATCCTTACTAAAGAAAATGCACCACCGTGGCTTGTCTTTATGCAGCAGGTCAGGAGAAGGTATAAACAGGTTGCAACCACCACTGGTTTTGAGGAAACATTTTTAGAAAGCTGAAAGATGTTTTGTTTGTTCCCTTGTACATCTCTGCATGGCAGAGCAACTTCTTTATGCATCCAGCCTTTGTCAATACAGCACTAACTGTAAATCTAGCAGGGATAATTACTTCGACTGAGGAAAAAGGTTCCCATAATTGTTTCTGCATTCAAATTACTATTATTTAGCTGATAAAAGTGACAATCAGAGGCCCAGGAACAGGGATTACAATGCTGCATGATAGATTTCTCTGCTGGCACAGGAAGATCTTAATCAAGAGGTTTGTGTATTTGAGGGAAGTGCTGGGTGAGCCCAGTGGGAGGAGGCCTGGGAAGAGGCAGGGGTTGCTGCTTTGGGCAGAGAGTTCTCCTTCCTGCTGGAGATGCTCCAGAGTGGCCTAGGTGGGAGCTGATGGAGTGAACATATTCTTTCTGTCTCTGAGAACAGCTGGAGGATGTTGCCTGGGAGGTGCTCTTGGCTCAGGGATTTTCAATGAGAGGGTTTTCTCTCAACTTGAGAACACATTTTTTCCATTTGACTCACTGAGTGAAATCTAAACGAGTGATAAAATTTCTGAAAGTAATGTTGAATTGGTTGGGATAATAAAAAGTGCATTTATCATCAGGAAGGAAGAGCAAAATAAGGGGAAAGATTCAATGAAGAGGAAGTCACCACCTCCCCAGTAACAATGGAAGGCCAGGGGCAGCTGACACACCTCTGGGCAGCTCTGCAGCCACACAGCCAGCCACCAGTGCAGAGGATTCTCCTGAAACCCTCCCCAGCCTCCCCTCCCACATGCAGGACTCCCACACATTCTGTGGGGAGCTTCCCATTGCAAAGGCAGCACACTGTGGATGTGTTTGCTGGGGTTAACTTGCCCTGCAGAACACGAGCCTGTGTGTGCATGAAAGGAGACTGCTCACAAATTCCTGCAGAACCCATTTTTTTCTAGGAACAACACCAGCCTTTGTTGCTTCTCTTTGGCTTGGCACGTAGAACAAGGGAAGAGCAGCAGATTCTGGCAGGGAAGAGGAGTCTGGTGTGATCAATGTTGCCGCAGACAAAGCGAGGCACCTGTAGGGAGGAGCTATTGCCTTAAAGTGACTTTTAAGGTAATAACCATAATAACATTCTTTTAATGATTTTACATTCCTGTACTGCATTTCCTTTGTACATTCCTGAACAGTTTGCCAAACTTCAACTGCTGTATCAGTGTCTTTGTGCTCAGGGCTTGGAGAAGTACTGGGAGCAGAGACTGTGCTGTGTGTGCTCCTGGCTCCTTCCCTTCAGGAATTACAGTGGGGGAACATTTAACTGCAGTTAGATAGAAACAAAACCAAATATTCAATCCAAGATCTTCAGCTCTATCTCAAAAGAAGCTGAAGATACTGAAGTCAGGATGGGTTTGGGTTTGGGGTAAGTAAAAAAGACTTTTCCTGCCCCCAGGCCTGATTTGCTCATAGGTCCAGCTCGGCTTTTCCAGCTGATCTTTAAATGGCTGAAGGCTGATTCAAAGTGGAAACATTGACAGACTAAGCAACAATAACATAAAAGTATTTATTCCACGTCCCTATATACAATTCTTTCCAAAGGGCAATTCAGATTTTTCACTGGTTTGCAGTAGTCTCCCATTTTCACTTATGTTTCTCTCTGAACTCTGCCCATCACAGATGTGTTAAAAATACTGTCCTTGTCATTTTAGCTGATCAAAGGTGGCTGATGCTGTGTTTGCTGAGCTCATGCTGGTGGGATGGCTGTCCCTGGAAACTTCAAAAATAAAAAAGGGACAGACAAAATGGAAAAACCACCTCAAGTGTGAAGCTCCAAACCAGTGCTGCTCTTCATTTTGGACAGGCTCCCATCTGTTACATCCAAACAACTCTGCTGCTGGGTGTCAGATCTTGTAGCTCGTTTTGTGATGGGATGGCAGATTGGTTTCTGTGGGAGTAGGGGATTTTTAGTGGTGGGGAGATGAAAGGCCTTGCTTATGGTGAGGCCTCCGCTCTTCATTTGTTAAAAATTTGTGAAAAATTCACCCTCTCTGAATTTCCATCCTGTGAAACTCATGTATTTTACTCTGTCATTTCCTTTATCAGCTGTCCAGTTGGTGATAATTACATTGTGTTTTTTATATTGGGTCCTTTCATTCTTCTCTAGTCTGTCATTATGGGATGTGGCCTTGGCAAAGAAACACATTCCCATTCTTTAAAACAAAAAAAAAACCCCAAATCCCAAAAATCCCATGAACACTGCTAATTAAGAAAATTATTAACTTCTAGGGTTGACACTTATAATCAATATACTTGAACCTGCTGCAAGCAATAATCATTTCCAGGGAATGCAGCTCGTCCCACTGTCCCCAGTCCTGGCCAGTGTTGGATTCCCTCAGACCCTCCATCACCCACCTCTTGCAGGGGCTTCCTGCACCAACATCTCTGATTCACCTTTAACACTAAATAATTGGAGTTTTGGAGGCTTCTCAGACTCAAATGTGTTCTTCAATTTATCCAGAATGCAGTTTTTCCCCTCAAACATTCATTTCCATGGCGTTAGACCAGATGATCTCCAGAGGTCCCTTCCAGCCCTGATGGTTCTGTGCTTCCTTACCTCTCCTCAGGATAACTCAGCAGTTGGGTCTTTGTTCTTCCAAAGCAGGAGGAGTTATTTTAGCCCAGTCATCCCTATATATATCAACATTAACATAGTATATATTTTAAGCAGAAATACTTCATGGGCAAATATGTCGGGCTTGAAAGAGACTTCAAAATAGTTCCCAAAATACCTGCCTTGTTTTCTTTTTTAGCCTTGTCTATATGTCATTCTTGATAGGAGTTAACCTAGTTTTTTTGCTAAGCTTTCATTTTTGTTCAGTTACTTTCCATTTCTGGTAATAAAAATTCTGTGTATTCTCTTGGGGAAAACTGCAGGTTCCACTTCAACTTGCACTGTGGTGGCAATGCTCTGTGATTTACATTACAGTGCCATTCCAGAGATATTTCACAAAATTCAGACTTTTCCAACAACAAATAAGTTAGGCTGTGTGCAAACATAACTGGGATTGTTTATTTTTCCATACTAGATAAGAAGGTGTGAGGACAAATAAAATACAAACTGAAAAGAATCCGTATTCCAGATTCTTTAGATTCCTGCCTCCCCACCCAGATTTTTTTGAGAACATTGCAGGCACGCTGCTGAGATGTTGTTTTCTGCTCTACAGCCCCACCCAAGATCTAACAATTATTGATTAATTGTGTTTCTCTTTGTCCCTTTACTGTGCTGTATTGCTGATCTTACGAACATCTTTACCAGGTTGAAATATTTCAGAGTTTTCACAGTGATTTCTTGAATTTGTAACTAGAAATAAAAGTTGCTGGAGCTGCCACTTGGTGACAACCAGTGACCCCAAGTTTTCTCCTGCCTGGCTGTATAACCATCAAGGGCTTTGAATCTGTCCAAAAGCTCCTATTTCCAGGGAAAGCACTGCTGAAAAGAGAATTGAAAAAGACAACTTTCTCTTGTTGGTACTGACTTCCTCCTTAATTTTTTTCCCCTCCAAATACAGTTGGGTACCTCACACTTTAAACAAGTTTTGTCTTCCATGCAGGAGGAGATGTCCTGTTCTGGAATAGTTCGAGGTTGATGTAGCCAGAGAAATCAGGATATTTGACTTTTCAGGGTACTGTTTGCTTTCTACAAACAAGAATTTAATTTAAAGATGCCAATTTAAAGATGCTGTACCATGAGAAACAAACAGGGATTGCTGCTGTTATCCCCACTGGAACAATTTGGGGTTTATTTTACTCTCTCAGTGTTGTGGTTTCCATCAGTGTATTTAAGTTGAGGGCTTAAACTGAGTGAATTTACAGATTAATCAAAATGTGTGAGTTTGCCTTTTTAATGAAAAAGACATTTTTTTCTACAGTTAAGAAAGGTGGCACCAAGCTCAGTCAAGGAAAAATAAGCCTTGCCTGAGTATGAATATGTATTACTGACTTTCAGGACTTGAGCTGATAATATCCATTAAGCCTGATGTTGGTGATGGATACAAAAATTAACTTTGAATATGTGAGTGGTAGTGACATAGTTGAGTCTTGCATCAGTCAGTATTTGGTTAATTATCTAAGTATCAGTGCAAAGAGAGCAGGCTCCAGCTGGCTGTAATTAGGGCTGAATTGTTCCATGCCTTCAAGACAATTTTTACATTCATGGGATCTGCAGCTTTCTGTTGTCCTCATTTCCTGCAACATAAAAGCACTTCTATCTCAAAGACTTAAGGGGGGCAGATAGTGAGAGACTGTGTGGATAAATCTCATTAACATCCTTAGCAGCCTGTCTGAGAAATACGCATTGCGAGTTCTAAATAAATTAAAAAAAAATAAAAAGGGAAAACAACCCCCAGGAGTCGTAGCCAGAAAGTGTTATTTCACTTGACTAGAAGAAAAGGTGGATCTTTAGAAAGCACAGTGGGTTCTATAAAAGCTGAAATCTGCTCTTTAAATCTTGGTCTTAATGAGAGACCACCAGCCTGTGTGGGAAGAAACTTGGATGGCAAAGGAGGAGTGTGTGTGACATAACAGTCGATGAGGAGTCAGTAACTCAGCATTTGAAGTGCCACAGATCACATCCCCTTTGGGGAAGAAAGGCTCCCTGGTTTTACCCTTATGCTGCTGAATTACCAGCACAGCATTGGCTTCGAGGAATCCCAGGGTTGACTCAGTTGGAAAAGCCCTTTGAGATCATCAAGTCCAACCTGTGACCTGACACCACCTCATCAACTAAACCCTGGCACTCAGTGCCACATCCAGTCTCTTAAACACCTCCAGGGACGGTGACTCCACCACCTCCCTGGGCAGCCCATTCCAGGGCCAATCTCTCTTCCTGGGAAGAATTTTTTCCTCACATCCAGCCTAAACCTTCCCTGGCACAGTTTGAGAGTCTGTCCCCTTATTCTGTCCCTGGTTGTGTGGGAGGAGAGACCGACTCCCTCTGGTTCCCCCCTCCTGTCAGGTAGTTGTAGAGAGCGACACGGTCGCCCCTGAGCCTCCTCTTCTCCAGGCTCAGCACCCCCAGCTCCCTCAGCTGCTCCTCACGGGAATTGTGCTCCGGTCCCTTCACCTGCCTCGTTGCCCTTGTCTGGACACGCTCCAGCCCCTCAGCATCCTCCCAAAACTGAGGGGCCAGACCTGGGCACAGCCCTCGAGGTGTGGCCTCAGCAGAGCCCAGTGCAGGGGCAGAATCCCTTCCCTGCTCCTGCTGCCCACACTGTTCCTGACCCAGCCCAGGTGCCACTGGCCTTCCGGGCCACCTGGGCACACTCTGGCTCATGTTCAGTCGACCAGTGAATGTTTGGATGTCCTGGCTTTGGGAGACACTCCTGAGCTCCCTTCAGTTCTTGGGTCACCATGCCCTGTACAGCCTCTTTCTGCCAGCCTTGACTTCAACTCGTGATCAAGACTGGCAAGTTTTCAAATTATGTATTACTCTGTGGGGGGAAGAAACAGCCTTTTGAGTAGTTTGCATTTAAAAGTACAGGTTGATATTTCAGTGAAGAGGGTACATGGCAGAAACTTGGGGGGAAAAAAAGAAAGGGGGGGCAGTCAGTGTGATCCCGAGAGCTTCAGAACAGGATCTGTCCAGGCCAAGGTGCTACATAAAATTTCACCTGCTGAGATCTCCACTGATGCTGCTTGTGGTGCAGAGGGTGACAGAGCTACAGCAGCTGCCTCGGTGCTGCTCCCGGCCAGGCAGCCCCTCTCTGGCTCCATACTTGTGCTCACTGCTGATGTTCATCAGCCTGTTCTGTTGCTGAGCTGACAGAAATCAACTGCTCCTCCCCATCCACAGGTGGATTTGCTGTGGTTTGAAAGCTGAGGCTGCTCAGAGGTGACAGCAAAAGTCGTGAGGTTATAGGAAGGTGAGCATCTTCATGTAATTTTAGCATACAAATGTCCTACAAGCATAAGGGCCTAAAGGAAGTTAACGAAAACCGTAGTGGATAGGGAAAGATGTACGAGTTACATTCCTTCTTTATTAAATGCAAATGAAATATTTTTATAGGTAGTGATAGTTGCATGTGTCTGTATTTGCTGATCAGATCAGCTCTGTTCAGACAGGATCTCCAGCAGTGGCTGTGCAGATACCTGAGCTGCATTTAGAAATGCCTTTGCCATGTGCTCATAGAACTGTTGGTGCTGAGCTGTGTGTGAGCAATCACCCTGGAGTGCCCTGGCATCAGGCACTGGACAAACACAAACAATTCCCAGAGCACTTTAGTGGGGCTAAAGTGTAGAATATACGCCCACAAGAAGATAATTTTATTTTGTGTGCTGAAATAAACTTTTTCGGTTTTCTTTGGCGTACTTGATTATTAATAGAAAATTATTAGTTTGATATTTAGACAAGAATGCTTTGCTTCCTGATCTGCTGGTGTGAAAGTTTATATTCTCTGAGTATGGAATTTAGAACCACAGATTCTGTTTATTGACTGAAAGTAAGTCTCTTAATCCTTGGTAATCCTTGGTATCCAGCTAATTTCCTTGAAACTTTACCATGAGAGCCATGAAAAACCAGCATAAGCGATAAGTAACTGATCCCCAGTCTGTTTGTACAGGCCTGTGTCAGCTCTAGTTGTACAGCAGAATCACTCAGACATGGGTTATGTTGCTTATTCAGTCCAGTGACTGGTTGTGAGGAGGGGGGCTTGATGAGCTGTTCTCCTCCATTATAGAATCAGAGAATTGTTAAGGTTGAAAAAAGCTTCCATGACCACAGTGTCCTGTCAGTGCCCATCCACCATTCCACCCTGTCCCTGAGTGCCACATCCGTGTGGCTTTTAAATCCCTCCAGGGATGGCGACTCCACCACTGTCCTGGGCAGCCTGTGCCAGGGATGAACAACCCTTTCAGTGAGGAAATCGTTCCTAATATCCACTCTAAACCTCCTCTGGCACAACTTGAGACATTTCCCCTGGTCCTGTCCCTGGAGCTGACCCTTACCTGGCTCCCCCCTTCTGTCAGGGAGGTGTGGAGAGGGAAAAGGTCCCCCCTGAGCCTCCTCCAGGCTGAGCTCCCCCAGCTCCCCCAGTCCCTCCTCATCAGATCTGTACTCCAGACTCTTCCCCAGCACCGTTGCCCTTCTCTGGACACACTCCAGCACCTCAATGTTTTTCTTGTGGTGAGGGGCCAAAACTGCCCCCAGGATCTGAGGTGTGGCCTCACCAGCACAGGGGGACAGTCCCTGCCCTGGTCCTGTGGCCACACTGTTGCTGGTACAGGCCAGGTGCCACTGGCCTTCTTGCCCACCTGGGCACACCTGGGCTCATGTTCAGCCACTGCTGATCAGCACCCTCATGTCCTTTTCCATGGGATGCTCCCCAGCCACTCTGTCCCCAGCCTNCAGATCTGTACTCCAGACTCTTCCCCAGCACCGTTGCCCTTCTCTGGACACACTCCAGCACCTCAATGTTTTTCTTGTGGTGAGGGGCCAAAACTGCCCCCAGGATCTGAGGTGTGGCCTCACCAGCACAGGGGGACAGTCCCTGCCCTGGTCCTGTGGCCACACTGTTGCTGGTACAGGCCAGGTGCCACTGGCCTTCTTGCCCACCTGGGCACACCTGGGCTCATGTTCAGCCACTGCTGATCAGCACCCTCATGTCCTTTTCCATGGGATGCTCCCCAGCCACTCTGTCCCCAGCCTGCAGTGCTGCAGGGGGGTGTTGTCACCCGAGTGCAGGACTCGGTACTGGGCCTTGTTGAGCCTCCTGGGCCTTGGCCCATCGATCCAGCCTGCTGCGATGCCTCTGCAAAGCCTTGCTGCCATCCAGCAGACCTACACCCCTGGCTGCACTCTCAGCAGATCATTCCCACAGGCCAACCAGCCCTTCTCCTTCCCCTTAGCCTGGGTTAGCACTTAGCCCAGGGGAAGTGAGGCAGAGGGGAAGCAATCGAGGTCCTTCTCTCCCCACATAAGTTCCTTTCCTCAGTTTTGATTTCCAGTAGGGGATTTGCTGCAGGGCCCCATAACCACTGATGTTGCTGTGCAGTGGCTCTGACATCAAACACACACACACACTGTACCAGGTTCCATTGTGTTCAGAGGCCACACTGCCATAGTCTCCATACTGCATGTCTGTAGTTCAGTGGTTTCCAGCAGTCTAAAGATGATATGTTTTCTAGGCAATTAAGAGAATTCAATTACCATAACAAAATGTTAAAGGTACAGCAAAACCCAGGAGCTCTTCAGAGCCTCCTCTACTCCGTGTTGTGCTTCATGAGGTGATTACTCCCCCAGTGACCCTGCATTCCCAACTGCCTCACCTCATCCACAGGGTTAAGCCTGTATCTATATTGTAACTTCAGCAGAAGGAATCATGTTCCCTAATTGTTGAGTTGCACATGGAGAGCAGTAACTGCTGACCTCTGTCTGCAGCGCTGTGCCGCACAAGGAATGTTTGGTGTTGGAGCCTGATTGGAGTGCGCTGTAATGCTCCATGCATCATTTTAATGGCACTCTCAAAAAGCCTGGTATCTCGCTATGTCATTATCTCAGACTCTGCAGTTGTTGTTTCTTATTTAAATGTCCTATCTCACTTGAGATTTAATGTAATTAGAACCAGCCTGTGGAAAAATCTTTTTCTATTATGTCTTAGCTATTGTTCCAGTCAAGATGGTAAAGCAAATCAAACAGGATATAATGAAAATGATAAAACCATTTGCAAGAGGCAGTTTTCCTGAGGGAAGTAAAAGGCAGCACCACTTTTCATTTTGCTTTGTATTTCTAAACATGGTTTGAGCCTCGAGTAACTCCACTGAGACTTGTCCCATTCACCTGAGAGCAGAGACAGGTACAGCTGGCAGCAATCTGACTTGACAGATAGCCCAGGGATCCCCAAGTACCACAGCAGTGAGTTTCTTCCACTCTTACTGCTGCTGTGCCAGCCCTTGCAGCCAGACTGGGTCTGCCTGCCAGCCCAGGGCTGTGTGGGGGAGCTGGGGCTGCAGGAATCAGCATCTTGCATTGTTAGTTTTAACTCCAGCTGTAGCATCCCGAGTGGGGAGGTGTGTGACAAGGTCCTGCCAAGGCACTGGTCTGGGTGTGCTGTTCCTCTTGCCAAGGGACAGGGAAAAGAGTGCCAGAGGCTTTCTGGGCCTGGCTTGGAGGCAGGACCACAGCAAGGCAGGAGGCCTCCCTGCAGTCTCTGCTGGGCCCTTTCTGAGCAGTTCAGGTGCTATTACTCTGCATCTCTTTGCTTTTCTGTGATGTTTATAATTTGGTGTCAAAGCTGTCCTGCAGTAACTTTTCTCTTTCGTGCACAGGCCACTTGTGAACAGGCTTTTGTGTTGTCAGCATGTATTACAAAAATCTATATTAATTCAGAGCAGTATTGATAAACATTAAGTGTGAGGGGCTCGATGAGGAGGCTGTGTGCCATGGGATACAGCCACACGTGCAGTGACAGGGAGGGGGTTGGCAGGGCTTGCAGCTGTTCTGGCTCCCAGCAGCTGTGAGTGCCAAGGGGGACAATGCCCTGCCAGCACAAGCAGGGTCTGTCTGCTGCTGTGACATTGGGTCTGCCTGGGACAGTGGAGTTTGGGAGCTTAGAGTGCAGCCAACTCTGTCTGTCTTCACACAAATGTCAGGAACAGCAGATCAAGCTTGTTTTTCAAAAGCCAATGACATAAAAATTCAAATGATCATAATTCAAGCAATCCAAATGATTAAAAAAGGCATTACAGTAGTTTAATACCTGCAAACTATTGTACAACTTCAGATGTTGGGAAAAAAAACTCCCTGAAAAAAAATCTCTTATTTGTACGTTTCTGGGTTTGGTGTTGACTAATTTCTAATTTATAGATCATCTGTGCACGGGTTTGTCTTTTCTGTTGCCTTGAACTCTGGAATTGAAGACACAATCATTTCTTCCTTTCCCCTTCCCCCTGTTCCTTTCTTGTAAAGAAATGATTAAATACTCAGAGTACAAATGCTGCACATGAATATTTATAAGAACTTTTATAACATTTAGCAAGGCAGTGCTTCATGGCTGTCTATTTCTGAATGCACATAAGAAAGTGCCATCATTTCTTCGAAGCTGCTCTGGCTCTTTATTATTTGCTGCTGGGCTGGCAGGGACTGGAGGCTCCTTGGGGCTGCAGGGCTGCAGTCAATGGAGACAAAACACAGAGATCATTGGGGTGTTTCCTGCTTTTCTGTTAAAACACTTGGCTTCTGTTTTTACATCTCTTAAGAATACATTTTTCATGCATCATTTAGGTTTAAGTTGCAGAAAATTGCTCGGTGGAAATCTTGTTACCAGCATTGGATAAATACCTGATTCCTGCGCTGATGCTTCGGTCCCAGAGAAAGGGAGTTCAATGTCTTCTGCCTGGAATGCTGTCACTGGGGGAGCGTTGAGTGGCCCTGGAGCACACTCTGAAAACCGTTTGGAGGGTCCTCCTGTTAATGCAGAATGTTTTAGCCTCCACTTTGGGCATATTGTCTCTCTCTGACAGGGCATCCTGTGCATGCCTAATAGCGTGTGTAATGCCTCAGAGTGTCACACACCCAGTGCTGGAAAGCAAATGGAAACTAGTAGCTCTTAATAGCAGTATTTATCCCCTTGACATCCTGAAAGAATTCAGATCAGATTAAGCACAAAAGGAGAAAGAAGGAAAGCTTTAGGAATAAGCAAAAGGGAGAGGGGGATAACGTTTGTCAAAGATGAAGATAGTATCAGAATTGGGTTTGGAAGTTCCTTGCTCATAACGTTATCATAACCTCTCCCCTTCTCCCCTATAAAATAATTGCCATAAATGTATACGCTCACATCCACAGGGTTACTGTATGAATTGAAGACTTTGTTTATTTTAAAGCTGGATTTTATTTTCTGTATCAGAAATTATCTATTGAAAGTTTGTATGAGGTGTAGGCCTGTGTGACCATTTCAAACGGGGGGGTGGTGAAATGTTCCCAGTGCTGGGGTTGGTCCCACACTGCGAGGGCAGAGTGAGGGTCCTTCCAAACCCCCCTGCTGTGGGCAGAGCCCTGGGATGTCCCCTGGAGTCCCCAGGGATCCAGGAGGCTGTGGCTGGCTGTGTTCTGGCAGGAACGTTCCATGGCTGTACGGCTTCTGCTGGATGAGCTGGCTAAGGCAATTCTTCCCACAATTCATTAATTGTATAGTTTTTCTGTTTGTAATCATATTTTCTCAGTTTTAAGTCCTCTTTTATCTGGTCACACTTATTTTAGGTTGCTGCCTGTGATGTATGTGTCTTGTGTGAATCTTGATCTGAGGAGCTCAGAATATACCCCCGTGTTTAATGCTTGGGAACCTCTTCCCTTCGGTGTGTGAGTTTATAAAGATGTACAATATGTATACACAAACTATACAGGGGTATTTTTAAACAAGGCACTATTTATGTGACTTCAACCCCTGAACTACTGCTATACCCAACTTTCAGGTGATGATTTCCATCTCTTCTCTGGATGTTTCGGCACAGCAATTATTAGAATTACTTTTATAATTAGCAAAGGAGAACTGAAGGAGATTATCAACAAATAGTTTAGCTTACATTTCAATTAAAGCTGTACTCTTGTGGTGTTACATTTATTCCTGCATATTGCAGTAATAATATTGAAAGAAACAACAATACATGACTGAGAAATAGTGCTCTCAGTTGTGCTTTAGTTGTGCAAAACTTCCAAATGCTGTGTGACATCTGAGCGTGTGAGAGTCACACCTGGTTACCACTGTCAGTGCCACTGTACTCACCTGAGAACTCTTGTTTAGCAGCAGGAGTCATTCCACATCCTGGGATAACAGTCCCACGTTTGCATCTACAAGGAAACGATTGGAGTAGCTCATCGAATCCACCCAAACAGCTTAAAAATTCTGGAATCATTGGACAGTAATAATAGCAAGAGTTTTTTGATCACATTCTTCATAATGAAGACAGTAATTTGACTTTAAAAAAATAGTGTTTAGCTCTTCCTAATTTGTTTGCTTATGCTTTATTTTTAGAGTGTAAAAATGAAGTGTGCTCCAGGAAATGCACAGGCACAGCAAGCAGGAAGATTCCCAGCCCCCTGCCCTGCTTTCACTTGTCTCTGGATCCTGACATTGAAAGTTCACAGAGATTTGAGGCAGAATTTATTGTATTACTTCTACAAACTAGTTCTTCCATCACAGCCTATAAAACACAACTCCTCACTCAGGTACTGAACCTGCTGCTAGAGCTTCATTTTTGAGGTAAAACGAGTGAGTGCAGCCCCCGCTGCAGCGGGCAGGGGGAGGAATGTGCTGCTCCTCCCTCAGCTCAGGCATTAATGATGCTGCTGCCTCATCCAGGGAGCAGCCAGCTCATTATCCCTGGGAAGTCTCTTCTGCCCTTTCACTTCTCAGTTCTTCTTTCTCCAAGTTTAGCATGTAATTAAAAGAGGACAGTGGCTGAGGAGCGAGAGCAGAATCTCTGCGAAAGCTGTTCCCTGTAAAATGTGATGCATCGCCCACACATCCCAGGGCAGTGATTGAGGAGCTCCTCTCATTTGTCTTGCTTGGGATTTAAGCAAAATCATCTGCTGAGCGTTTCAGTCTCTCCTTGTGCAATGCAATTCATCCAGGCTTCTCTGAGAAGAAAAATGGAGCATTAAGATATGGTTAATGTACCCGGCTTTTATGTGGAGGGGACAAATTTAACATAGGACATTAGAGATAGAGGCCACAGTGTATCTTCTGGCTGCACAATGCTAATTAGCGTTATGAACCCGCCCTTGTGAGTGTGTTGGATTGTATCGGCCTTGGGAGTGTCCTGGAACAGCAGTGCAGTGTCTTTTGGGGATTTTGGCACTGGAGCAGGGCTGGCAGCAGAGCAGGAGCTCTGAGCTGGCCTGGCACCTGCCGGGGCACAGGGGGGACACGGTGGGTGGCTCTGGGACACTGGAGCACGGTGGGGTTGGTGCCACAGGGCCTGGCCTTGGCACAGCCAGAGGTGCAGGGAAGGAGTTGTGTGGAGCTGCTCCCTTAACCAGAATGTTCCAGGAAATGCTGTCAGCTCTTTGTCTTCCCACTGTCCTCATTAGTCTTCCTGTTCCTGCAATACCACATGGAAGTAGGGAAATTACTTTGCTCTCTACAGAGAGAAAAAGGGAGAAAGGAATATTTTTATGTAGCAAAATTTTTTGTATTAAAGTGATCTGAGAACCTGCACAGCACAGAGCAAATCTGCTCCAGTTCCTCCCTCCTGTATGAGGCACCCAGGGGCCAAGTCCTACACCTGCATCCAGGCAAAATAAGCAGCTGATAAATGTCCTATTATTGAACTTCACCATTTTTAATTTTTTTTTACATACTGCATTCTGGCACGCAAACATAAGTCTGCTCCCTTTATCGAGTTTGACATACTGCAATTTCTGTCAAAATTAAGTCTTTGGGATCCCTCTTGACATACACAGTTTCAGCAAAAGGCTTTATAAAACAGCTGACTTTAAAAAGCTGACACTTTTCTGAGTGACTGTCAGATGAAAAATGATTTTTACTTAAAACTTAGAAAAGCCATGGAAGGGGAAGTTAGTAGTGACTAATTTACTGGTTATGCCAAAAAATACTTCTGCAAATCAATGAAATCCAAAATGGTTTTTCTGTTGAATAACTGCCTGACACTATTGCAAACCAAAAGACTTGCTTTGTAAAATAAAGCACAAATTCCTTGTATTTGCAAAACCAGGAGTCTTGCCTTGCTCGTGTCTCTGTGTGTCTTATTTGCAGATCCTGGATTTTAGTGAACTATGAATGGGTAAATTGGTTAACAGAAGGCTAAGTTAACTTTGAAATCTAGTATGTTTTAGCTTCATTTTTCTGTGTCATTCTTAAGAAAGTAAAATGATGAAATGCGGTGTATATTCTGTGGGTTAGGCCTGGCTATAGGTGACAGGTCTGAAACTGATTGTACGTAGAAGGATACTGAGTTGGATGCTCTGGATTAATCTTTATCCTCAGATTAGTCAGAGTTTTTTATGAGTAGCCTGAAAAATGTAAAGAGAGAAAGCAGGAAATCTGAAAGGAAAGATATTCACTGGTTATATTGGGAAAAAAAGATTGAGCGAATACATTTTATTTATTATGTACAACTGTAGACGGGGAGTAAAAGAGTTTGGGCCAGGCTTGCCTGTCTCTGGTGAGAGAAGTGCAGGGTCTCAAAAGCTTGTGGAAGGCATGGACACATTGTTATCATGAACTCTGGATAACAGTGGACTAAAAAGGACAGCGCTTGCACTCCATGTGCAGAGGAATCTATTTCAGGAGTGGAAGGGTTTGTTTTGTTGTGTTTGCTGCTGGTGTGAAGCCCCAGGAACACCGTGTGGTGTTTGGACAGCAGCAGTCCAAGGGTGCTCATAACAACACACAAAAGTGCTAAAGGTTTGGGCAGCTTCTTTTACAGGGCAGCTGAATTTAGTCGTGTTTTTATTCAAAAATAGCCGGGCAGAACCAATAGTAGGTGTGAGGTGTGATGCAAAAGCAGTGAGTGAGGGATTGCCATGGCAATTCTCCCTTGGACAAGTGGGACCCCCGGCACCGTTTGTGTAACCAGAACACACCACCACGACTAATGAAGCCAAAGTCGAGCCCATGACCTTGAGATCTGCTGTACAGACGTTCTTTGTGTGCAAATCCAAGGTGAAGCACTGCAGGAAGAGTGTGGTCTGTCCTGTGGACCCTCCCTGGGAGAGCCGGCCTGCACATCCCTGGGGTGGCAGGAGCCAGGGATCCTGGCTGGGATTCCCAGCAATTGTCCTCCTGGAGGTTTTGTCTGAGCCCAGGCCCTCGGCAGGGAGCAGTGGGAAGAGTTTTGCTGCTGCATCTCCATGCTGCGTTTTGTCTTAGATTGGTTGTGGGTATAAACAATTTAGTTCCAAATGGCACAGTGCTGCATATGGCAGGAACAAACCTCTCTGCAGACTCTCCAAGGGCAGGTAATTGCAGCCTTTCCTATTTCACTGGCTGGCAGAGACACGAGGTAATTGCCCTGAGCTTGGGGTGGTTCCTGGGGTAGACTCTCAGCAGCCCTGTTTGCTAATAAAGTATTCTGTCATAAAATCCTTGTCTGAAAGGAAAGGAATTCAGATGAGTGTGATTCTGCTTTTACCTTCGGATCCCTGTGGATTGGTATTGAGTCATCTCAGCAGTACAAGAGCAGAAAATTCGCATTGTGTTTTTTCTGGATAGGAAAAAGCTTTGCATTCTTAGGATTCTGTCAAGCACAAGTAGCAAAATTTATGTTTGGCCATCAGCTCCTTCAGGAAAACATTTCTATCTGTAAAGACGAACTAAAGAAAGAGAATTGAATATTGGTCTCCTCTTTCCTTTGTTAGAGCTTGTTTGCTGCGCTTCAGCCTTGTTTCCTGACCCAGGACCGAGCGCTGGCTGGGTTCAGGTTTGGCTTTTCCAGGTATGATCAGCAGCCCCTTAATTAGTGCTGGAGCCTTGGGCAGCCTGGCTGGTCCAGAGTGGGAGGGACAGCCCAGGGGACATGCCAGGCCCCACTCCAGATGCTGTGACTGTCGCTGATAAACCACCTCTGGTTTTCAGGTGGGTGCTCCTCCTGCCCACAGAACAGGTGGGTTCCTGGGGCAGGTTCTTCCTGCCTCACATCAGCCTTCTCAGGAGCAGCAGGAAATTCCTTCTTCCCCATTCCTCCCGTTCCAGCGCTGGCTAAAAATTAAAGTGGTTTCCACACTTGAGAGGTTTAAACATCTGTCTGTGGAAATGCAGGGTGTTTATTTTCTCATGGAGTACATCAAGAAAATTCCCCAGCTGCAAAAACCAGTCATTGACTGTAAAGATAAAAACTAATACAGAATTTCTATTACATTTCCTTTCTGATTCTGTCCTTGATGATATTTAATGATGCCTTCACCACAGAGCTCTTCCATGTATGGATTCTTTCAAAGTATGGAGTCAGGGTTGGGTTGGTTGGGGTTTTTCCCCCTGCCCTGTATCTCGTCTCTTTTAGTAGCCTGCAAAGCTGATTACTGGCTGTTAGGCTCCCTGTGCTTGGCTGTCAGTCCTTTCCTGTCACCATGGAGGAACTGGCTGCAGCACAGATCCCCCCACGATGTGCCTGGAGCACTGGGGTGTTGTGGCACATTGTTGTGTCTGTCAGACACAACACTTAATCATAAGTCAAAAATCAGTTCTCATTATGAATGCTAAAAGCACACAGTTCCAGTACCTGCTAATTCCTTCTCTGAATTCCATCTAGGAGGGTGCTTTTTGTCCCTAATAACATCCTGATCAGGGGGGGCTTCCCATTTTATGGGGATGGATTGTAGGCAAAGAATCTCTGTTGTTATTGAACACTGAAGGGTATCTGTTAACTTCAGCACTGGGAAACATTAATATCTTTAATCTTGTGACTTAGAGCTCTTCATTCATTTCATTGCTGTGGCTTATGGCCACAGATTAATATTTCTTACATCCATCGTGTCCAGTGAAGTAGCTGATTTGGATGAATAAATGACATACTAATTAGAGGAGTAGCCTGACTCAGAGTAAGCTGCTTGAACTAGCTTTGATGGCCAAAAAATTACCTGTAGCTGGTTTCTCAGGATTATCAAAGAGGTCCTCAAATTAGAATGTCTGTCTTTGATGGTAGATGTGAGGAATAAGGCAAAGGGAGTGCACCAGGCAGATGGCAGGTGGGAGGAGGTGGTTGCAGTGGAATGCAAAACTGAAGAAGTTTTGCAAAGATTCGGGCACTTGCTTCACCATGTAGTGAATGAGATCTCAGTATGGGACTTACTGGTATTTATATCTTCCACCATAAACTAGCAATTTATGTGTCTTCAAAAGCCAAATTGTTTTAGTTGCGGAGAAGAATCCCTTTTTTATCATTCCTCTGTGACCTTCTCCTGATTTTTGTGTCCTGTAGTGTGACACCACTCCAACAGCAGTGACCTTGAGTGAGCCTTCCACTGCCTTCCCTCCCCTGGTAATGCCCAGCACCCAGCCTGGGCATTGCCCTGGATGTGTTTGGGTCACAGTCCCCTGTGCCACAGCTGCCCACTGCTAAACATGGTTGTGGAGTCACAAAAAAGAAAGGAACACAAGGAGTGTCCCAGGGCTGAGCTGTAACTGGGGAGGAGAGAAAGGCCTGAGCTCAGTGCTGGGAGCTGGTGGGATGTTGGGGTTGTTGCACCCTTTGGTTCTGTGGCTGTGTCAGACCAAAGAGGAGGATCTGATACAGGGAAAATCAAATTCGTGCCCAGACTCCAGCAGTGGCCCTGCCCAATGAGATAGTCACTAAATGGGTGGAATAATGGAATAATCTGCTCATGAGCAAATTTTCTTCTCGACTGAAATGGTTCCTGCTTTGTTCGAGCATTGAAATTGGGAGCTTTGGGCTGACCCCACCTAAAACAACTGTCAGTGGCTCATCCCATGTATAAAAGTCTAATTGTTCCTCTGAATCCATCAACCTCTTGATCTCAGAGCCAGCTTGTTTCAGGAAGTGTTTTATGTGGAATAATTTTCTTTCTGCAGATGTAAATATGCTGCATTGGGTTTATTGCTCTTTTTTTTTGAGATAGTCACTAAATGGGAACACCCCATCTCTCTTCTTTATGTGACGGATCATTTAATATAATATTATTTTATTTGTCTCAATTCTGAACTAAACTATCCTAATCTTTTTGTTTCACTGAAGAGATGAAAAGCTTTTATGCTGTTTTATGCAGCATTTCTTCCTGAGATGTCATAAATAGAACTGAACACAGGACTCAGTAAATCATGTCATTGATTTTCTCACATAGAAAGTGTGTAATCTGCTGGTTGCCTTGTGTGCTCTGTTGTACCATTTGCATGTCCTGCAGTTGGGAATTGGTGAGAACTTCTTGAAAGATTAAAATAGAATCGTGCCCTTTCTCTTTTGCCTGTTGTTTGGTAGGAAGAGCGAGTTTCCTTCCCAGAAGTCATGATCAAAAGCTGTTCCCTTGACCCTGTGCTCAGCTCCTGGCTGTCCCAATGCCTGAGGCTGAAGGACTGTGGAATTCTGTTCAGCTCAGCCACCTGGTTCCCAAATTTCTTCACAATTCCTGGGTCTGCACAGTCCAGCCCTGTGGTGCCATTGTTCATAACTTATCAATTGCTTTTAATACCTCATTTTTTTATAATAGCTCATAGTGATTTATTTTTAAACTTAATTCTCTCCAGTCTTTATTTAATAACTCCTAAGGCTCTCCCAGGGGGATTAGGACCTCTGGAGGGTTCCCAGCTGGCTGTGCTGGATCCTGGGTATTGGAGCTGGGAGCCACCACCTCTCTCCTGGCTCACCTGCACTGACACCACGGGGTGTGTTTGGCTGCTTTTGTTCCTTTCCCACATTATTTTGTATTTCACCATTCTCAGGTTACTTGCTAAACAAGGGAGAAAGGTTTAATTAAAGCCAAGCTGCAGAACTGATGGACTCCATGACCCAGTGCCAGTTCTCCCTCTCCAGCAGTGGGACAGCCACAGCTCTCTCTGGGTTTCTGACTCTGGAAACTGCTTTTTTTACAGCTTTTTTGTTTGTTGTGAGCACCTTCTGGAGAGCTTTGGCAAAGTTTATTCTTATGAATGTTCATGTGCCTGAACAACGGGAAAAAAGATCAAAGGGCAGAATTTCCAGTGAGCCCAGGGAGGGTAAATCAAAGATAATTAGATTGGTCAAGGTGTAGTCACACAGGTGTGCTTTTAATGTGCATAACTTTCCTTAAATAGAGTTGGGAGAAACTTTAATGCACTGGAATTGAGGATATTTTTTTTAAATTGTGCTTTTTCCTGTCAGCTGATGCACTTACCCTTGATTTGCTGCTAGATCTTGCAATGTTCTACAACCTTTTTTAGGAAGCAAAGTGAACAATTTATAGTCTGGCTTACCTCACTGGGGTTTTTATTTTAAAAAATAAAAACTAAAAACTAATTTTCAATGTACATAAAAAAGTATTCCTAAAGAATATACTGTGCAGCATTGTCTGAATGATCATTATACATAATATGAAATATATATATATATGTCTGGTCATTATAAACTTACATTTTATTAAAGCTTAATGCTGATATTTCCAAAAGGAAAAAAAATACTTTTTAGTGGTTTTCTCCAGGTAAGAATGTCAAGAATTCTTATTCTTGGGGCTCAGAAGAGTTCATGTTCAAATGTCCATGCCTTGGGTGCCTGCTGGGCCTCACCATCAAAGGGGAGAGTTGTCCTTACTAATGCTGCGTGTGTTCCCAACGTGATGGGGCAGAATCTAATCAGATTACCTGGGCAGATCCCGAGGAGATTTCTTGCCTTTTCCTTGCTCTGTGGCATTATCTGTTTGGGTTAGGTAAACTGCAAAGAAATGCCTGTTTTCTTCTGAAGCATCACAGATTGTGTAGCCCTAGGCAGGCTTTGCTCCAGTTCGGTGGTTATTTCTATCGTGTTTTATCCTGGCAAGATTTAGCGAGAAGAAAAAAACATGTTTAAGGGCTCCCTTCACTTACTTACTATTGTGAAATATTTATGTCACTTAAACTCCTTTCAAATGAGAGGAAATACAGTGTGAGACTTCAAAACTGAAAAAGCCCACCTGTGTGCACCAAAATAAACTTCTCTTTTTTAACAAAAATGGCAATGCCCCACATTGATGGGAGTGCCCATCTGTGCTCTCCACCAGGGTCACACGATGAGGAGCTGTTAGTGAACATCCTTCACTTGGGCAATGACGTTGTGGCAGTCCATAGTGCTGCTTGCCCTTGCCTGGGCTCACGTTTATCCCTGCCTTGGGTGAAGTGAGTGCCTTGACACATTGGAGCATTTCTGCAGCCCAGTGCCACCCGAGCAGGCCCTGCATGTGTGAAGTTCAGTTCTGGGCCCCTCAGTTCAAGAAAGATGGTGAAGGGGCTGGAGGATCAACCCTGTGAGGAGAGGCTGAAGGAGCTGGGTCTGTTTAGCCTGGAAAAGAGGAGGCTCAGGGGTGACCTTATCCCTGTCTATAACTATCTGAAAGGGGGTTGTAGCCAGGCAGGGGTTGGTCTTTTCTCCTTGGTCTCTGGGGACAGGACGAGAGGTCACAGTCTTAAGCATCAGCAGGGAAAGTTTAGACTTGATATTAGGAAAAGGTTTTTTACTGAAGGAGTGATCCAGATGTGGAATGGGTTGCCCACAGAGGTGGTTGAGTCGCCGACCCTGGAGGTGTTCAAGGGGAGGCTGGATGAGGTGCTGAGTGATATGATCTAGATGTAGAGGATAGGTTAGGTGGATTATAGGTTGGACTAGATGATCTTCAAGGTCCTTTCCAGCCTTATCTATACTGTGATACTGTGAAGTTGGGGAGCTTCAGTTTTTTAAAAAGCCTCTTTAAATATTTACATTAAAACTGAGAATAAATGGAAATCAGATCCTGGCCCAGAATAACCATCCCTTTACCCTGTCACGGGAGACTGGCACCATCGTTTGTGATGATCAGGGACTGTCCAGGTGCCTGGAAGTGGTTCAGCCCAACCACAAAGCCGAGGTGGTTTTGTGGCCCTGGGGCATTCCCATGTGGGGAGCCCAGGCTGGATCCCCAGGGGTGATGTTCTCAGTGTGAGGACTGGCTGTCAGTGCTGAGGGGTTTGTGGCTGTGCAGCAGCACTTCGCTGCTGCTGTGGGAGGCTGATCAATGCAGTTTGTTCTGCAGCGTAAAAGCTGCAGTGCCGTTCCCAGGGACAGCTCTGCCAAAGGGAAGTGGCTTTTCCCTGGGGGAGGAGAAACCCAAGGAAACCTGTCTCAGTATCTGGTGATCTCAGAAGAGACCAGAGAGTGCTCACAAGTATTGCACACATTCATTTTTGCAGCTCACAGCATTGCAAACACATGGCTAAGAGGTGCATTCATTTTCACATGCTCATTCACTGAGCAGGCCTGATTAATTAGTGCATGTCACCATCTGGTACTTACTGAGACTATTCATTTTTAAAATGTTGAAATTGTAGGGAATGTTGCACACCAATTAAGTTCCTTTTAATTGGATTATTTTAGTATAAAGTATTACTGGAGAAGGCCTTCATTGTGATTCAGCCAGCACACCTCCAAAGGAGACCTGCCAGCCTGAAATTACCTAGAACAAAGGGAAAAGGCCTGAAATGCATGTTTATTACTATCTTGGTGCACTCAGCAGAGATGATGCCAACAAACAGGAGCCACAGAAGAACACTTGTGCATTGCTGTGCAAGGTTCAGGTTCCTGACACGAGGATATCTCAGCTGATCCTTCCCTCATGTTTGCACTGCAGCTCCGAATCTGTCATCTCCCTCTGACCTAGAAAGAGAAATATGCTTTTATGTTGCTGTCTGTTTGATATCAGCTAACAGGGCCAGGCTGGGCCCTCCCATGTACCTGCTGAAATGCAGAGTCTCATTTACACAAAGAATGACTTGGCCTTCAAGGCTGATAAATTATCTGTGCTGACTCGATCATTCAGTGAATGAAGTACCACAATCTGCTGTTGGGAGCAGAACTTGTGCGTCTGTACTTGTTCCTGACACTGAGTCACTTGGTGAATTCTCGTTCCTGAGCCTCACTGCACTGCAGTGCTGCCCTGGATAAACTGAGGATCCTTCTCTTTATCAACTTCCCTAAAAGGCTTGGAGACACAGGGGAGAAGTGCACACTGTTGGTGTTACATATTGGCCCTTAATACATTCGTCAGGAGTCTAATGCTGGTTCTTTATGTAGCCTCTGTGTTTGTTACTGCCTTGGTTTTGCAGAGATTGAGTGTCTTCAGTAAGTTTTGTCATGCGAAGTGCTGGCTTGAGAAGAGGCCGGAGCTGTGCAGGGTGCACGTTCCCGTTCTATCGCAGGTACACGTGGTGCCATGGCAGCAGGAAAGTTGTGGAAGAACAGACACGCCTGATCACCAGTGCTGAGTGCCCAGATCTCTTTGTTTTGGAGAGCAGCATAGGTATCCAGCGATGAATAATGTCAGGGTGATTTTTTCATGTGCTTGTGCGTTTTCATTCCCTTCGATGGCCTCTGCTGCCCCCTGCCAAGCTGCAGCTGCTGGTGACAGCCATGGCAGCAACAGCCTCCTGAAAGATCTCATTTCTGTTATCCGCTCTCACCCTAATTGTCACTCGTAATGGGGGATCTGGAGTTGAACAAGCAAATGTATTTTCTTTAAAGAGAGTGGAAAGCGGCAGAAAGATTGCTTTTAGTTGTATAGAAAGGACGAAGATGTTTCTTTTTTTTTTTTGAATGCAGATGCTTGTTCAGACATACAAAGGTCACTGTGGATTTAATTTGAAATAGCGTAGGAGTGCTTCTGACTTCCAAGCACGAAAGTAGCACAATGTTGGAATTGTGTTGGCTGTTTTCCTATAAGATCCATTTCCTCTTGTTGGAAGGTGCCTGTTTCCTCTCGGTGCAGCTGCAGCAGTGTCAGGGCATGTGACAGGAACTGCCCGTCCTGCACCTGCCTGAGCCAGTGGGAAACGCAGCTGGAGCTCCCAGCCCGGGAGGGCAGCGGCTCTTCTGTCCCATCCTGGCTGTGTTCAAACCAGGGCTGTTGGCTGTTGGAGAGCAAAGGATCCCTATCACCTCCAGTTGGCTCATGTATTTCCTTTGTGCCAGTGACACCCCTGCGTTCACCGCGGCAGTCACCAGGTATTTGATGAATTGCTGCAGGTGGGACTGGGGGCTGTGGGGGGATGTTTGCACAGAGCTGGGCTGTGCTGGAGTTGTTATTCCCACGGGAGTGCCGCGGTTCTGAGGAGGATCCTGTCGTTCCTGTTCACGTGTTGAGCACAGCACTCCTGGGGCTTAGAGGAAAACTGCTCAGCACCAGGGTGTGAGGGAATGAGGGGAATGCTGTGGTACAACACAGCCAGGGGTACAACAGACAAATGTAGCTGTAAGAAGGTGTGCAATAACGAGCTTTCCCATTGCTACCCTGGCTTTATTTAGCCTGGAACACCATAAAACTGTCTGGCTCGTGATGGGATTCCAGAGCAAGTGCAGCTTATGCAATTTCAGAGAAAAATATCACATGATTAAATCTTCAAACCTCCACACATGCACTAACCCTTTTGTTTAAATTGTTAGTTCAGAGCTTTTATGTAATGGAGAACTGTGTTTTCCAGAAAAACCCATTTAGGTTAGATTCCCATTAGTGTAGCTTTACTCCGTTTATTTGTTAAACACGTGGAAGGAAGGAGCTAACCAGAGTATAAAACTGTAGTGTGTGCTCTCTCTCTCTGGTTTTAGGGGAATTATTTCTTAATGTAATTCTTCTGCTTACAATATATGGGCTTGCAAAGTGTTGAAGCAACAAATCTTGAGAGAGATCAAAAAACATACAAAGGCATTTTACTCCGTATATATCAAAGACAGGCTAAAAGTTTGGGCAGATCTCAGCCTGGCAGACTTTCTATCTCTTAGGTCATACAGAGAAAGCTTTTGGCACTGGCTTTTTGGCAAAAAGCTTTGTCTGGAAACATATTTAGTCAGCATATGAAATGTGATAGCCCTGGTAGCAGGGCTGTGTCTGAAGGCACTAATAGAGTTAGGCTTCAGCCCCATCTGCTGTTGGATCGGGATGGCTCTGGTGGGCTGCCAGCACAGGGCAGCCCTTGCCAAAACACCGAGCACGACGTGAGGAGACTGACGAATTCCTGCCCGTGTCAGCGCCGCTGATGATCCTGGTGTTCGCCAGTGGTGAATTCCAGCACAGCATCCGCGGGAGCTGCATCTGGGGCTGCAGGGGTTGGTGATGCCCTTGGAGTGCACCTGGGGGAGCAGCACGGGGATCTCCACCTGAAGGTCTGTGAGAACAGAAAACTATCGATTTCCAGTGCCTGTGTTTGCAGAAGGAGCTGTGAACATGCAGATTCTTTCATCTCAGTAAATCATCTCCGAGAATGGGAGTTATGCAACAGTGACAAAGAGAACAGACTTTGGCTTGGAGGGCTTAAAATCTTCAGGCATTAATTCATGAAACTCTCAAATCCTGGATACCCCAATGTCTACAAAGCACAGCAGATTCGTGTTTGATTTTTACTTAGGGCTGATTGTTTCAGGAAATAAAAAGATTCACTTTGAAAGAGATTTTCAGTTCTTCCACTGCTGTTTCTGGAGGGCTTAGGTAGAAAGGCTACATGTGAAACAAATCAGGGACTAAAAATCCATAGCTTTGTTTTGAAGGTACCAGAATGGTTTATTGACACTGTGGTAAGCAAAAGGAGGAAAAAAATTACTTTCTAGAAAGATTTCCATAGTAATTTTATCTAACTTTTCCAGGACATCAGTCCAGCCTTTTCCTTCTGCCAAAATGCCTCTCCAGTTATCATTTGCCTCTGATGAAAGAAGGGCTAAAATGGCAGAGTTTGGAATTGCTTGAACATATTTTCTCACTTAAGCTGAGCTTGATGACATTCAAAGTTAAATTATCTCAATTGCATTTGGGAGAGTAAACATACTTTTCCTTTTCAGTCTCATTTTTAAGCAGTTTGGTGAAAGCAATGTGCACTAATCTTCGGGTTTATATCCTCTTCCTGCATTTGTTTTATTGGACAAAATTAAAGGTCAATGGTCCTGAACTAGTCAAGAGAATTACTCCAAATTCTCAGTCATTGCCATTTCTCTGTTTCAGCCTTCTGTAATACAGAGCTTAGCTGCCAAACTTTTAATTCCTTATGCATGAGAAGAACGATATTTGCAACTTGTTTTCACATTTCAGTTACAGAGTTTCATAAATTTATGTAAAAAGAGAGAGGATGTCAGCAACAGGCTGCTTGCTCCTTCCAGGTTGTCCATAGTCTAGCAAATACATATAATGTATATATATTATATGTACATATCTCATGTGTATATAACGTGTAATGATGAAGCAGATTTTTCCCTGTTGTCATCCTCACTGTGTTTTGTGTTCCAGCACGATCCCTGCTCCAAGGAGTGGCCACACCACATGAGCACAGTGGAAACTCATGGCTGGAATTGTTACCATGCACTGACCAGCAGGGCCTCAAGCACAGAGCTCTGGGAAGATGTCTGCTTGCAACACTTTCACTGAGCACGTCTGGAAACCCGGCGAATGTAAGAACTGCTTCAAGCCCAAAAGCTTGCACCAGGTACCACCGGTGTCGGAGAAGAAACCCCTCTCCCATGGAAATCTGAAACCCAATGCAAACCAAAGCAACAGCCAGCGTGGGAGGAACACCGGCAACTTCCGACCGCCTGTGGCCAAGAAGCCCACCATCGCTGTGAAACCCACCATGATGGTGGTGGATGGGCAGGGCGTGTGTGGCGAGATCAGCGCCCTGGAGCAGGCAGAGAATAAAGCCGTGCCCGTGGGGTGGAACCGGAACAAGGCAGTCTTGAACAAAAACCCACTCAACAACAACAATGAAGATGAGATTGAAGGGTACAGCCATGTTTCTAGGCCTTATGGCAACAACGAGGGTGTGGGGAAGGTACCAAGTAACAATAATAATGGACTGACAGAAGTTTTGAAGGAGATTGCGGGTTTGGATACCACACCTCAGCTCACTGGAAATGAAACGAACGCAAGAGAAACCTTCTTGGGGAGGATAAATAATTGTTACAAGAGGTCATTAGAAAGGAAGATCCCCCCGAGCTGCATGGTGGGTGGCATGAAGGATTCACAAAGTAAGCACGTTATTCTGAGTGGAAGCACTGAAGTCATAAGCAATGAAGGTGGACGTTTCTGTTATCCAGAGTTCTCTAGTGGAGATGAGAGCGAGGACGACACGTTTTTTGGCAGCATGCAGGAAGAGCATGAGAGCTGGGATGAAAGTGATGAAGAGTTGCTAGCAATGGAAATTCGCATGAGGGGCCAGCCCCGCTTTGCCAATTTCAGAGCCAACACCCTGTCTCCTGTTCCCTTCTGTGGGGACAAGAAATGGAACACTGTGCCCCTTCGGAACAAGTCTCTCCAGCGGATCTGCGCCGTGGATTACGACGACAGTTACGATGAAATCCTGAATGGTTACGGGGAAGAGGCTGTGACTCTTTATGGGCAGGAGAGCATGCAGAGCATGGTATCTTCTGATTCTACGTCTCCTGACTCTTCTTTGACAGAAGAGTCTCGTTCTGGGACCACCAGCAGTTCCTCACAGAAGCTCTGTAATGGAGGGTTGTCTCCTGGCACTCCTCAAGACCTCAAAGTGATTGAACCAGAATATGAAAGTCTTTGTGACAATCAACCAGTGAAGGATGTGTCAAAAGCACCCAGAAATGTTCCAAAAAGCCTAGAAACTCACAAGGCAGTGCTTGCCCTTCGCCTGGAGGAGAAGGATGGCAAAATCGCTGTGCAGACAGATAAGCAAGAGAATAAAAGTTCTTCAGATATTTCTGGTCAAGCTGTAACTATTAATTTGGTGCCTGTGGAGGAGCAAGCTAAGCCCTACAGGGTGGTGAACATGGAACAGCCAGTCTGCAAGCCATACACCGTGGTGGATGTATCAGCTGCCATGACCAACGAATGTAAGGAGAGTCATCCTGAAACCTCAGAAACCAAAAATGTGTCATCTAACCCAAGCTCACCAGTCACTCCAGGCACACCTGTTGCATCCTCTGCAGCATCCCCTGTACGTGTAAATGCTAACCTGAAAAAATCCAGTGCAATCAGGTATCAAGAAGTATGGACTTCTAGTACTAGTCCAAGACAGAAGATACCTAAGGTGGAGCTGATTGCAAACAGCTCAGGACCTTCTGTTCCTCCCAGGAAGACAAGCCACAAGTCAGCTCCTACTTCGCCTACAGCCACAAACGTTTCTTCAAGAACTATCCCAGTTAAGTCTCCCAATTTATCTGAGATAAAATTCAACAGCTACAACAATGCTGGCATGCCACCTTTTCCTATTATCATTCATGATGAGCCTACTTACGCCAAGAGTTCCAAAAATGCTATTAAAGTTCCTATTGTAATCAATCCGAATGCTTATGATAATCTGGCCATCTATAAAAGTTTTCTAGGCACCAGTGGGGAGCTGTCCATCAAAGATAAAACTTCCAGTGTGATAAGCCATACGTACGAAGAAATAGAAACAGAAACTAAACTGACCGAAGCCATAGGCAGTAAACCCACTGAGTTGTCCCAAACGAAGGGGATGGCAAATAGCTCTGAGTGCAGGCTGGGTTCTGTGGCTCAGAAGGTCCAAGAGTTCAACAGCTGCCTCAGTAAGAGCCAGAGATCTCCCCAGAGAAGTCGCAGTGCTGACGCCAGCTCCCCATCCAGAGTTCAGAAGGCACTGCAAGAGCCTGCAGCAAAACCAGACATAGCACTGGAGGGTTCTGTTGGCAGCAGTGGTGGCAGAGAGAATGCCAGCACAGTGCTCTCACAGATTGTGGCTTCTATCCAGCCTCCACAGTCTCCTCCAGAAACGCCTCAGTCTGGCCCCAAGTCCTGCAGCGTAGAGGAGCTGTATTCCTTACCCCCAGAGGGAGATGCTACTAAAAACACCCTGGTACGACCCAAATCTCTGTTTACATCCCAGCCTGAAGTAGAGACCTCCAAGGCAGTGGAAAACACTGCCATTAAACTGCAGAAAGATCCACTTTCCCAACCAGTTGCTACTCCCTCTCCAAAACCAGTGCGAGCCACCCCAAATGCCACGAGTCCCCAGGCAGAGCAGGCCCCGCCGTTCCCCCCGCCACGCTCCACCTCCTCACCCTACCACGCCAGCAACCTGCTGCAAAGACATTTCAGCAACTGGAGCAAACCCAACAGCCCCACCAGGTCCACAGAGGCCGAGTCCATCCTGCACTCCGAGGGGCGTCGTGCTGACGCGAAACCCAAACGCTGGATTTCCTTCAAGAGCTTCTTCCGCCGCAGGAAAACCGACGATGAGGAGGACAAAGAGAAGGAAAGAGAGAAAGGGAAGCTGGTGGGTCTGGATGGGACTGTTATCCATATGCTGCCCCCTCCTCCAGTTCAGCGGCACCACTGGTTCAGCGAGGCCAAGTCGGACTCGAGCGAGAAGCCGTCGATCGTGTTCATGTACCGATGTGAGCCGGCCCCGGCCGATGCCAAGGCCGATCCCCCTCACAAGGGGGGAGTGGAGTCTGCCATCGCAGAGGCACTGGCAAAGGACAGAGGAGAAACGCAGGAACAGCCTCCAGAGAGCTCTGAACAGAGCACAGCAAGCCATTCCTCACCACCTCAGATTCCCAGGAAAATCCCCAGGTACTTCACTCAGCTTTTTCAGTCACTTGTCAGTTGTGGACTGTCCTGTATGTACTGCTGAAAAGGGGGAAACTAAGGTGTTTTATTACATTAAGTGTAATTTTTTTCCAACTACATATATTTATTTAGGTAACTTAGAACATATTTGAGAATCTTTCCATTATCTTAGATGTCAGAAAAGACAAAATCTACTAGAAGCAGGAGCTGATATTTTGAGTTTGTCTTCCAGGTTCACTAATCTGTCACAATAGCCATGTTCCCTCGAATAGGATCCATTCTCCTGAATTTCTACTTTAAGGAATCATTTGTATGTTATAGGAAACTAGAGAATTTCTCTGCAGAAATACAAGGCAACTACTGAAAAGTAGACATTAAAAGATCTGTGACTCTCTTCACTTTACCCAAGAATACAACAGATGCTAATTAACTTGATGCTGCACTGCAACACTCCCAAAATAAATCATGTAAAAAAGTAATAATAGAATTGGAGGAGCTATAAAATAATCTTCTCTCTGTTTTGCAAGGCCTTTAGCAATGAGTATGCCTTGTGCCCCAGCATTACTGGATCCAGTACCTCAGCTGCAGTCACTCAGGTGAGCACAGTGTGCATGTCCCTGAGTGCTGGCCACAGCTGTGGATGTGTCACAATATGTCTGCCAATGTTATTAAACAAACCAATTCCAAAGCAGCTTCAAACTTGCATTATGTAATTCACTATAACAATAACCTAATGGTAGGAAATTAAAAATTTTATAAAGTCTGAGCCCCAGAAAAGGTATCATGGCAGTGTTCTTTGGTTTTCTTTTTCTGTCTTCTGTACAAGAAAACTCCAGTGTTTCTCAGTTAAAATAGTTCTGAAGTTGACTTTAGCTAACAGAAATCTCTGTGTGAGCATAGTGAGAGTTTTCCATAAACTGATTGCCACTTGTTCTACAGTAAAATAACTTGGTTTTCTTTCTCCATTGTCTATGTAAGAAAGTTGCTAGAATAGCCCTTGCTAGGAGTGCAGTCTCTTTAGACTTACCCAAAATTAAATGGGGAGAAGTAGGCAGCTTTAGAGGGCAAGGGGAGGAATTTGTGCTCTCAACCCCCCATTACAGAAACCTGGATTTTCTCCTGTCTCCAGGGGCAGCTGGGGAAGGTGAGGTTGGATTTAATTGCATTGCCGTGGGGAAATTCACTTGCTCTCCCCTCCTCAGTGCCCTCCTTGTGCTACCAAGGCAGTTCCTGTGGTGAGCCAGTCTGGGGAACTGCTCCAGGACAGAAATACTCACAGGTACATTTGCCGGCATTTCTCAGCCAGCCTGACTCCCTGCTCTGTGAGGGACAGCAGGAACTAGCAGCTGCTGCTTCTAGTGCTGCGAGGGCAGAACAGGCACAGGAACAGGCACAGGAACAGGCTCGGATTCTTACACTGCCCTGGAGGTGGGGCTCTTGGAGTGTGGGATACTCCTGCGACACCTTCTGCCCTCCGGTTTGGAGGCCACTCTTCTGTCTCAGTCACTTTTTCCAGGTAGTTTGTTTACTCTGTAGTTTTCTGCAAGCCATGGTGATACTGGTTAAAACCATCTCTCAAAGCTTTCCCTGGTGAAAACTGGCACTTCCCAAATGTTAGAATTGGAATTTCTTCTTTCTGACACTATTATTCTCTGGTTTCTACAAATTCTAAAGAAAATACACTGAGGTGCTGAGAAATATGTTCAGTTACTTTGCTGCCTTGAGTTATTTGGAGTTATTTAGTTATTTAACTAAATCTTTAATATTGCTAAAGAGACCAAGTGAAACCTTTTAGTGCCAAAAAATTGGAGGTTTTTGTTGTTGTTGTTTAAGGGGTTTAGTATCTCTTGGTTTTAATGTCACAGTAGGTAAGAATCAGGGTTGCCAAATTCCGTTTTTGCTCAAGCAGGAGACAAAACCAGTTGGATGCTGTGCTTGGATTGTGTGAACTCTTCAGGTGTTACAGAGTAGGAGGGGAGGGATAACTGGGCTAAAATCTTGGCATAAAAAAGCTGTTTAAAATCTTCAGTTAAACTTTCAGAGGCTTAGAGGGGAATGGAAGACTTGAAGATGGCAATCAGTGAGCAGGACACTTCCCTGACTCAGAATGCCAAGAACAGTGAGGTCACTGAAAAAACAAACTGATGACCTGGAAAATAAGATAAGCTTTAAAAATGTCAAACTACAGGGGGATCTCGATAGCAAATTAAATGAAGACACAGTTTTTCCTTACTTTGCAAAGGATTACAGAGCTGCTGGAGATGGATAACCCAACCACAAAATGGCTGAAGATGTTTGGAGTTATCACTGGAAAGGGCAGATTTCCCTTTGAACAGCACTTGCAGAATACTCAGTTCTTTGGAAAGCTGAAAATTCTCTCTCTGTTATACATGGGAACTTGGTTTTGGTTTATCCATGTGGCTGTTTCTGTTTGATGCCAAGGTGTACATATGCTGGGTTAAAAGCAGCTCGCAACAGATGTATTAAATTTTCCAAAAATATCTAGACAGATGAATTTTTGCTAAAAATCAGCAGTCATGTTAGCTTTATCATTAATTGGAAGGAAAAATCAGGTGTTCTTAGCACACCTGTAGTTCATGAAGCAGCAGTTGTTCTCAGGCAAAACCTAAAATTGACCTCTAAAAGTATAACGTGATATTTCTGGCCTGAGTCACTGTAATTGATGAAGGTGGTACAGCACAGTGTGCAATCCACTCAGCACAGGTTTATTAAAAAGATTCTTCAAAAGCTTTGTTATCTGGTGGATCAGAGTGTTGCTGTTGGAGTCTCACAAGATAAAGGTTTCCTCTCCTTCTGGAGACATCTCCTCTCAGAGCCAGCAGCAGCTTTTTAAATTGAGACATTTCCTAAAAGCAAAGTGCAGCTCAGCGTCCTGCTGCTGCCTCGGCTGTCTGCATAAAGAGCTGAACTGAATCACCAGCAGGGCTGAACTAAACCTGGCTGGCTGAGGTGGCAGAGCAGCTGATCTGTGCACGGCCATCTCCAACTCAGTTAGGGTTAAACTTTCCTTGATGGGATCTTTGTGCCAGACGTGGATGAAGTAAAGATAAAACTGTTCCCTGAAATACTTCCTTCAGGTACTGAGGTCTGTATATTCTTTTTTCTTTCTGGTTCAGGTGAGGAAGCATTTCTTCACAGCTAAAGTCATGATTACCAGTCTAATTCCTGAAATCTTAACTATCCCAAAAGGATTTGAGCTTGTAACCAATAGATCTGACCTCTCTATCTAGAGGAACAAGAATGTTGTGACAGATCACTCACTCAAAACAATGGGAATCATTGTTCTTCAGAAGTGCAGAGGTCTGTTCAGAGCAGGGCTGTGTCCAGAGACAGGCAGGAATAACCACCACAGCCACATTCCACTTTGGCATTGTCGCTGATCCTGTCCTGCAGATTCCACAGCTGCTTCAGACCCTCCCTGGGGAGATAAACTCTGTCAGCTCACAGCAGGGCTCTGGTTAGAGCAAAGTCCTTCCCAGTGTGGAGGGCTTCTGGAGAACCCCTTAGGGCAGGTTCTCACCGAATGGAAAACCTTTTACATACAGCTGGCACTAATGAGGAGAACTCAAGGATGTTAGGGATGAGATTTCTTGCCTGAGCAGCTCTGCTGAAATGGGAGACATTCCCTGCTGAAGAGTTCAGGTGGATCAGCTCTCCCTTACTCAAATCTGTGTTGGTTTGCTTTCATCTAGCTATCAGCAAGCTTTGTCTGCCTTACTCAGCAGTGCTTTTAACCATCTACCTTACACTATTTAATCAAAAAAAAAGTGTGAGATGTTTCTCTAGAACATCTCCTTGCTGACAGAATTGGAAATTCTGTGTGTGCATTAATGGTAATATTTTCTCTGAGAACTTGTAAACACCCAGGACTGTTAAGGAGCCAAGTAGAAGAGATTTTACCATGTATTACTCTGCAAGTTTAGGTTAAGAAATGATAAATCGTGTATTATTGTTCTTAACTCCTCTAATGCAGTCTGTAAAATGGAAAGACTGAGAATTTAAAATGGATAAAGAAAAATATATTTTTTGTAATGCACAGTTAATCTGTGGAACTCATTGCCATTAAGTTTCAGTGACACTAAAGAGCTTAGCAGGGTGTCTTGGCTGGATTATCAATGTATCCCCTTTATCCATGCAAACATCGCATTATACAAGACTGAACATAATATAAATTCTCATTCTTCAGGACTAAGCCAGCTTCTAAATAATCAGAGTTAGGAAGGAATTTTATGACTTAGTTATTTCAGGTTATCATTCCAGAAGTTTGTTTCACTTTCCTCCTGGGTGACTGTTCCTGGCTCATGGTGAGGAGGAAGTGAACTGCAGGAGTGTTTCACTGGAATGTTTTCTGTACCCACAGTGCACTCTGGAACCTGGGCACTGATCGGCTCTGCTCAGTGTTCTGCAGGAATAAAGAGCTCTGTGTTCTGAGGAGAAGTGTTCTGGTCTTTGACCTCCTTCCAGTCAGTCACCTCTGCATTTTTCCTCAAGCATGATTCAGTCAGTTTAGGCTTTATATTGACTTTATTGGCTTAAAAGTGCAGGGCCGGAGGGGATCTCAAAGCACCCTCTTTGACACTAAATATCAACAAATGACACGGGGTTTTTTGTGTGTAAAACTAAGCCATCTTCCTTGCCATGTCCAACTATCCCTCTGCCATTGGTTGCTGCTCTGCTGGTGCCCACTCAGAGTCCCTGCTGGGTCTGAGGCCACATCAGCTTTCCTTGGGGTTTGTCACTAATTTCTGCCTCTGGGATTTATGTGGTGGCTTGCTCAGAACTGTGGCCTCGAGATCTGACCCTAGTGCAGGGGCACACTCTCACATTCCCTTGGTGTGAGCACTGGCTTTATCTCCCTCCTATTCCTTGCTGTTTATTCTGCTCTAATTGAGCAGGGTGATCTGAATAGAGGAGAGCACAGTCAGCAATGGCTGTGACTCCGCTGTCCTCACCAAACTTAACACACCAAACTTAACACACCACACAGGCAGCTGGATCCCACTGTTCCCTAAAGACCTCATCATCCTTTGGCTATCCTCCAAAAACTGTGGAGCCTGAAGGAAAGGGTTAGAGACATTTGTCCCTGCAGAAAAATAACAGTTTTTAAACAGTTTTGAGCCTGTGCGCGTGTGAATGACAGGTCTGTGAATTCAGGGGGTGCTATCTGAAGGACGGTCATTTTTTATGGCAAGGGTTTTTCTGCACATAATCTCAGCTTCTTTGGAAAACAAACGTGTTCTCTGCATGCAGAGAGCTGCTCCCTCCATCAACTGAACAGTTGTTTAGTTTCAGCCTCTTGTGCCCGAGGAGCAGAGTTCTCTAAGGTAATTAATTCCTATGAAGTTTGTTTTTGAAATAAAAGAGAAAAGAAAAAGACTTGGACAGAGGAGGCTGCACCCACTATGGTAGAAGCTAAATATGTGCTCTTATGCAAGGCATCAAAGAATCCATCCTGGCAAAATATCTATAAATATCCCAAATAAGGGATTGGTATTTAAGTATCACTGGCTACCAACAAGCAGATAGAAAGTACATAATGCAAAATCAGGCTTCAGTGGTTCTCCTCTCAGAGAACTGCCTGTTTATCAGCTGCTCTTCTTTTCTTTAAAACTGGTCCTTTTAACTGTTTAGTTCATGAAGCAAAAGCAAACGAGAATTTGGCTCTTGCAGCTCTCCCGAGGATGGTTCCCCCTTTTGTTCCTCCTGCGTCCTGCCAGCTCTGATGAAGGGTTGGCATTTGCTGTGCTGTGCTGGTGAGCCTCATCTCCCAGCGTGCTTTGTTAAGATACTGGGAAGCATTTCCCCGTGGATTTCATGAGCTGATGTCTAATTACTGCGGTTTAAAATGTGTTGTTTTGAGGCACAGAACACAGATCTGAGGTACGTATTTGCTGACTTCTAAGAGTAGGTTAGTCTTACTTCCTCGAACTGCTCTTGGAAGTTGACCGTGCTTTCCCCTCAGTCATGGGCTGACTAAGGCCATAGCGGGCATTCCAGAGCAGTGATGTGGCAGCCCTGGATGTGGGGCAGGGCGGCAGTGGAAGGGTTAAGGAGGCAGGGCTGGGGCTGCCAGGCTGCCGGGCCCAGCCCCAAGGTAAACAGAAGGTGCAGGAGGTGTTTCACTGTGCAGAGTTCAGCCCTTGCTCACAGCTTGCACAACTTGTAGCACACCAGAACACTGTGGAATCAATGGCTCGCCAGAGTTTCAAGACATGATTAAAAGACTCAAGAAGGCCCTGAAAGAATTTCCTTTAATGGGGAATTGTGTGAGTGAGTACAGTGGGTGAGTTGGTATTTTTTTTCTTTCTCCCTTTCGAGCTGTTGGTTTACTTTGGCAAACGGCTTCTGAGCTTAGGTTTAGTATGTGCTTGCATGTGTCTGGTTTGGAGAATGAGTATGTTCTGTACCTCACCAAGCACTGCTCCAAAGTTACTCTGAGATGTGTAATCCCTGGTTTGTGGCAATGACAGAGCTGTAGAGCTCTTAGAACCTACTTCTTCTTAAAGAAAACATTCCTCTTGAGGAATGCAGGTATGTATATTATTTACACTAACTACGAGTCTCCAGTTAAAGTTCTCCTCGTCCTGAGAGCCTTGCTGCTTTAATTTTATGTCTGCTTTACTCTGAAATTACAGTAGGTTAACTCTTTAATGTGGATATATTTATGGCACATGGAATGTTCTTCACACCATTCCTATGCATGGTACTAAAATGGAACAAAACAAAATGTTTACATCTTTTTGAACTTATGCCGTTTTTTCTCTTTTACTAACAAGTTCTAATGAGTTTGGTTTGTGTCAGCCTGCAGTTCAAATTCATGAGTGTGAGCAGAAACAGCATGTGGGCACTGCAGCATCCCGGGCCTTGTGTCATGCAGAGGATTGGCATGTTTTAATCTTTGCAGCTGGGGATTGCTGGAAGGTTGGGCACCATGAGTGCCAGGATTTGGGCTTTGCCATAGACAAATATGCCTATAATTTATGTGAACTTTTTGAGGAAGTTTTAAATGTTTACCAAAAAAACCAAGTATCTGTACAGATCCATAATGTGGTGATCATCTTGTGATGGAAGGGTGTTGGTCCTGTCCCTTGTGGAAGTCACGAGTAGTTAAAATTCCGGTGTTTGATTTGATCAGGCTGTGGGAATGAGAACTAGCGAGCAGCACATTTGATGAGTATTTGTTTCTGCGAGTGAGAGAACATAAAGGCATGGAAATATTTTTGCTCTGACATGTTTTTGTGGCATATTATTGATAATTGCTGCTATATTTTCAGTACGATTGGGGTTTTTTATTAAATCTCGACCATTTTTCCCATACATATAGTGCATAATTTTTAAATTATACGGCAGTAAATGTCGCCATGGAAACCGATTGAATCCACGATATTCAGAGGTTTTGTGCTGTAAGTCATCACAGTTTGATTAAAACTTCTGAGCTGAGAGCAGGCACAGTGAATGTCTGCGTGGCCTTTTGCAGCTGGCCCACTGCAGGTGCATTTCAATCCTGGGGAATTTCATGTGGGAAAGAGATTCCTGCCTTAGTTGAGGTCTTTGTCCCAAAATGTCGGGTCCCAAAATCCTACCAGTATATAAAAATGTATCATTAAATCTTTATGCATTTATTGGGATTTAATCCCTTGGTATCTTTGGTTAAAGCACAATTGTTCTGATTGGCAAAAAGCACCTTAAACTCCCGCAGGTTTTACCCAGGTCCATGCCATGTGTGCACAGATGTTGATTGTAGCCAAGCTGTAAAACATTTTATTAGACCTTTTATATCAAAGGCATGAACTATTCCATTATATATACTATTACTATAATAGTAACTAACATGTTACTATTTCAATCACAAGTTGTTTCTTCTCATTGAAGGGAAATAAATCCTGTGGCAAATTAAAACAGGAGGGCGAGAGAATTTGTTTCTGTAGCAATTCCTTCCCTTCCCTGCAGATTCCCGATGCCTGATGGGGCATTTTGGCTCTCCCGGTGACTCTGTTCTGTTTGTTTCAGTCAAGTGCCTGATGACACGACCCTGGAGGAGTTGTCCCCTCGTGTCCCCAGAGCCGTGTTTGTGAAGCAGGACAATGGTGGCAGCGCCTCCGTCATCCCCGTGTCGTCTGTGCGAACCCCACAAGGGGAGGAGGACAAGGAAGAGGCTCCAAATTCTCCCGACTTAAACACCTGCAGTGCTACTTATAGCAATTTAGGTGAGTGTGCTCCCCCAGAGCCAGGGACAGATGGGGTCAGGTGTGGGACACCCTTCCAGACCCCGGGGAGCCTTTGCTTCTGAACAGCTCCAGGCACCCTCCTAAGGGGGCTTTTAAAAACTTCTTAATATTGATTTCTAGAAAGTAAAGTTATGGTGTCTCATCCTGAGATCACAGCCAAGCAAGTGAATATTCAACAAACTCAGACATTTATTATCCAGTCTTTTAATTACATCGCCCTTAATGATGAATATCTCAAATTACTATTGTTTTATCTGTTTGGAGGAATTTTTGTTTAATATACAGAGCAAATGACCTGATTTCTTTAGGAAAAATTAGTAGATTTCAGTGTTTTTCCAAACATCAAGAAAAGCTAGGACTGTTTGTTTTAGAGAATCAATACCTGCTAAAATATCTGTAACCATCTGAAAGGACTGAAACCTTTCTCACCTTATTGCTCCTTCAGAGTAAGATACGAATGCCCTGAAGGTATTATTGGATCATTACTGAATTCCTGACTCCTTAAAAAGGCACATGGATTCAGGACTTCTCTGGAAAATAAGGGAGCAAGACAAAGAAGCATCACCTGATTTACAGTATCAATATTATCAGCCTAATTTTCTACAGCGTTTTGATTTGAAGTGCTATGAATGTAGGGATGCCCACAGCCAGATTTTCTAGAGGAACCAAATCTCTTGTTCATGTTCCAGGGTATCTGAATACACATTTCAGGCACCTGAAGTGTTTGGGCAGGGGGGAGCTGACAGCTTTGGGGTGGCTCAGGAGCACAACCCACGCAGCTTCCAGGGATCAGGGACTGGATCTGAAACCCTCAGGGCCGTACATTCCATAGGCATTCAGTGATAGTGTTGCATTTTTTTGCTTAAATTTGAATTAGTGCCAAACTTATTAGTGTATTCTGCTATTAAAACATTAATTAGATATTGAAAAATATCCCACACAAGAGTTATAAGAACATCTACCAAGAAACTTTTCCTCTAAGGAGGAAAACAACAGCTGAACCCTTTGGCATTTTATTCCAAATCTTCTCCCCCTTGGGTCACAAAGGAGGTTGTAGGTGTGAAGGAGTTAAGTCAGCTGTGAGGCTGGCCTGGGTCTGGCTCAGCCTGGCTGCCTCTTGTGAGGAGAGATGCTTCCCTAAATGGCTCTGACTTCCCTGGCTGCTGTTCAGAGCTGGGCTGGTTTAGTCAGGCAGCCTCACCTTCTAACTCAGAGGGCAAGGGAGAGATTTCTGGGTAGGGACAGAGAATAATTCCAACTTGCATCACCTGGGCAGCAAAGTCTTATCTTTGGTAGAATTAACAAATGTGAAACTGGAAGAAAGGATAATATGAGAGGTTACATCACATTTGACTCCTGATTCAGCTGCAGTTACAGCTACAAACCACAGTTTGTAAAACACATCATGTGAACATCTCCATTTGCAGCATAATCATTTTAAATACTAATCTGATTCATATTCTACCTTTCTTATTGAAAAGCAAATAATGTATGTCACTACTTGGATAAATGTGTAATCTTCAGTTCTGACACATCACGTGGAATTTCATAAATAGAAATAATTGAAAGCTTTGGTAAATCATCCTCTGCACTCAGATCAGGTACTGCCCTCAAATATATTTGGGTTGGCCTTCCAAGAGACAAATCCTACAAAACAGAGGATTCTCCTCTGGGAATCGGGTACATTATAAAAGACTTGGGGCTTTTATGGGATCCCACCATGATGAAAGGATGGAGTGAGTTCCTGGCTCAGTAAACAGGAGGAGAGAGGTTCTGTATATCTCATTTTCTCCCTGCAACTGCCATGCTCACACTCAAGTTCTGGTGCCCACAGTTTAAGAGGAATGTTTAAAAAAATTGTACAGGCTCTAAAGAAAAAAACTTCTATTGTGGCAGCACTTGATAGGCATTAATTGAAGACACTGAATGTGTTGAGCTTATCAAAGCAGAGTCTGGCTGTATCATGGTGTGGGGCTCCTGTGCTGAGCACAGCTGGCACCAGGGATACCTCTGCTATCAGCTGATTCCACAGAATCCAGGGGCTGCCAGTGGAGATGCAGAAACAAATGTTCCAATGTGTAAGATACGGCCTGGATGTTTCTTTTTGTAAAGGGTGCCTTTATTGTAACACAAGTTAATTCAGGTAAGCCCTGTAGCTGATGATAAGGAGGACAATAGACCAGATAATTAAAAGCCTTTCCTTTGCAAATCTTTAACTTGTTCTGTCTTTGTCTGAATTTGTCGGGGAAATTGACTTGATTGAATTTGCATCTCTGTAAGTAGATTAAGGTATTCTCAATATACTCGGGGTGGTATTTCTGTCATTAAAAAAAGAATAGGTTATTTCATTATCAGCTCTTTTATTCTTTACACTTAAAGAAATAGGGGGAAAAGGAGAATAAGTGTCTAGGTTTTGTGATTTCTGACACTGGAAGAAGTCCCAAATCCCAGCATCTGCCATGGAGCATTGCCTCAGTCAGTGAGTTAGACCAGGCAGGGGGCTTTAGCCAGGCTGTGAATGAGGACTGAAATCACTGCTGACTAAACCTGACAGCTCAGTGACAGACAGTGATTATAACATCAGTCTGATCCATTTTGGATAACATGTAATTAGCACAGGTAATTTCTTCACCGTGGTGCAGTGGAGGGTGGGCAGCAAGACCTGACAAGTCACCAGGCAGACAAAGCTGAAGCTTCTCATACCTGCAGCCCATCACCAGAGATCTGGGCCCAGCCCCAAATCACTGCTGAGAACCTGGGGCTGCAGCACAAATGTCGTGTAACAAATGTTAGCTTTCCTTTCTGTTACATGTATCACCATTCTGGTAAGATTTTTATCTACTAAATTAACAATAAGTGCATAAACACTGGGAACAGTGTGGGATTTCATGGACATCTGTGCACTGAACAATATTACAGCACAATGGTGTGCATGTGCGGCACTGGTTGGAGTTGTGGTGAAGTATTCTGGGAGCATTTGCAGTGGTTGGAAGGTACCTTGTGCTTTTGTGGGGATTTTTTAAGGTTTGGTTATTTCTGTCAGTCAGGGCAATATATTTTACTGAGGAGTGATGTCAGATTGGGCAGTTTCACCAGCTCCTGTAAACAGGCTGCAATGCAATGGCTGATGATACATCAGTTACCTAGAAAAACAGAATTCAAATGCCTTTTTCAGAGCTCTTTTTAGAGTTTCAGACCTCTTCATGGTGTCTGGAGGTTTAGGCATTAATATTTAAATAGTGTAGTGAGGTTCTGTAATAGAAGATGTTATGAAGCTGTAGAATTATTTAAAGCTCTCTGGAAAGCTGTTGTCTGTAAAGAGTTAATTTTTTTTTCTGTCATTCAGCAGCCTGGAATCCACTTCAAAGATCTCTGTAAGGGGTAACCTGATATTGGGCCTGTTCCTCCTTTTCATTTGCCTCCCAAGAGTGGCTGGGGAGAATTTGCAGTGTTGGAGAGCCTGTGCAGTGGGTAAGGGAAGGAAAAGAAATAAGAGCTCTGCCAGTACTTCTGTGCAAAAGAACATTCTCTGCCTTTGACAGGGACAGCATTCAAGACAACCTTTTTCTTGCTAGGCAATGAATTTATCAAAATGAGGAACATGCCGTTTCCTGCCATGTTTGGGGAAAGCTGAGCTGGAAAGACTGGCCCAGGGGGTATGAAAAAATGTACAGTATGATGAACTCGGCATAGAAGCAGTGCAGACATGAAGCTTTTTAACTTTGTAATACAGATAAGTAGATTTCAATAGGGAAAACTTGTTCTTGTGGGGAGAAACTACACTGTAACATGACAGATTTCACCAACTCATTTCTCTCAGCTGAGAATCCTTGGAACAGTAACTATAGAATGTCTTGTACTGGCAGTTCTCTGGATCCTGCCACCCACTCCAGCCATCTGCAGAAACAACTTCTGGCTATGAAAACTTTCTCCAGTTCTGTTCTGGTGTTGCAGTTCCAAAGCAAAAGCAGCGCTGGCTGCACTCAACACTCTCCTGTGTGTGAATGGCTTGTGGAGGGCAGGGCCGATACAGCAGACAGAAAATCAGAGAATCCAGCAATAAGTCTTACCTTTCTTGTGCAGGACTCCTGCTGCTGCAGCTGGGGATGTGCTTCTTGCTCTGATTTGTTTCCTTGTTGTTCCCCTCGGGCATCTGTGCAGTCCTTGGGTTCGCAGGTCCTCCTGCAGGGGTGTCCCCTCCCAGCCCAGCAGTCAGGCTGTCTGAGCAGAGTGGGGGAGAGGGGAAGGATGAGAAAACAGGCAAGTGCTCTTTCACACAGAGGCTGCTGGGGAGAAGTGCACAGGGCACGGATTTTGTAAGAGTAAGGAGTGGTGGAAGAGGACACGTGTTTGGATGAGTAAGAAAACTGGATACGAAGTCTCAGGCTTAAGGCAAGGGCTGTGTAATCTGCCTGTGTGCCTGGCATGCAGACATGGGGTCTGGGTTTGAGCAGATCAAACCACTCCTCACCTCTGCCAAAGGGCCCTTCCTGGCAGAGCTGCTGTGCAGGGCACACTCCTGCAACACCAGACAAGGAGAGTTCCCTGGGTGTTACACTTTTTTAACCAACCTTGACAATGATTTGCAGGCTTCCCTGAAGCTCAGGTGTGTACAAAGCTGATAGAATTTCCTGCTCAAAATTCAGTTTCTTAAACATTGGAGTAGCCAGGCTTATCATTAAATCCATAAGGCTCTGCTGAGGGTTTCTGGAGTTAAACAAAAGGTAGAGATACAACTTTCATTTATGATGTTGTCTCCTTGAAATGATTGGAAAGAGAACAATTGTTAAGAAAGCAGAATGCAAGGCTGTTGTGCGTCTGGATTCATATGAAAATACAATCCTCTCTGGTCTTCTGAAACTAGGAAGTGCAACTCAGCATTGTAACCCAGCATTCCAGGGGTTTGTGCATCCTGGCCAGGTGGATCTTGGGTTCTGTAGTATTCAGAAAAGATGTAATAACTTATGTTAAAATGCAAAAGAAATTCTCTTTTTTCTTTTCACAGATTGCAAAGTCATTTATTATTAATTTTGGGCTGAAGTGTTGTAATTCAAATCTGAATCTGAGATCTCCCCAGTTTGGTTCAGCACTCCAGTTCAGTCCTCTCTTTAAGGATCTGGTAGGCTTGGCAGTGTTGAGTGAACTGTTGGACTTGATGATCCTAAAAGTCTTTTCCTGCCCAAACAATCTATGATTCAGCACGTTATAAAGAGTCAAATACTCAAAGTGCCTGTTCCTTATTAGAAAAGATGCTCTGCTGCAATTATTCAGAGTATCCTATTCATGTCTGTTGTGTTTCAGCTGTAAAAATCAGTTTCCTGCCTTATCATGATAGTCAGTGAACCTCCCAGGAGCAGTAGAAAGCTTATAAAATAATTTCTCTTAAAATAGCAGTTGATTACTAAGAGTGGAAAGATCTCATTTTGATATAAGTAACAACTGTTTAATTGTCCCTCAGCAGTGAGTTGGTCATTTGTATTGTCTGTTTATTAGTTTTTATTCTCCATTATGTTGTTATCATTTATTTATTCTTCATTTCCAAGGACTCTGGCACTTATAAAACATAATTGCCCTCTATAAAAGCCATCCAAAACACATGACAGGAAGTTTGTCTTCCCTGGATTCACATAAATGTCTTAAATGAGAAATGCAGTGCTTGTGTGCACACAACCTGCTGTTTGGAATCTCTTGACTGAAGCTACATCAGGGTACCCCTGGCCAGTGAGGAAGGGAAATGTCTTAGAGAAGTTACAGTTAAGGGGAAAGGGGGGTGAGTTTTAAATTGTAGGATAAAGAATATTTCTGTCACTATACAATCATAACTCTGTTCTTGATGGCAACACACTTGTCAGCTTGAGTGAAAGGGGGCTGAACTTGTTTGTTTTCAGCTGGTGAACCTGCTGGGCCAATCCTGACTCCCAGTGTGACCCCCAGAGTACCTGAACTATGTTATTTGTGTCTGAAGGGTTCTGGTGTCCATTCTGAAATAAGATATTCAGTCTCTCCAGCTCATTTCCCAATTGCTTTACAGACCACTACCCCCCATAGTTTTGGCATGTTTGAATAGGACGTAATAATAATTGTGTAGTCAGTTGAGGGGAGGCTGGGGGCAGTTCCTGAAGCTGGACTTTGGCCAGACTGCCAAACTGGTGTTTGGGTTTGCTTGCACTTCTTGTCATTAATCCAGTGGGATGATGGGAAGCACTGAAACGGATTTTAAAATGTGTGCTGAGGTCAAATCAAGACTGGCTGGATGTAGTGATATATATGTGATGCTGATTTGGTAATTTTGCTTCCTAATTAGCTCATCTTTTCATATACATATTTAGGGTTTTTTAAATACTAGGGAAACCGTAGTCAGCACCTTTTTTTGCCTTAAACTTCTTCGCCAAGTGCAAATATGAGTGGCGGATGCAAAGTATTTTAATCTTCTCTTACTATTATCTTCTTACTCCACAGGACAGTCCAGAGCAGCCATGATACCTCCGAAACAGCCCCGGCAGCCGAAGGGGGCTTTGGACGATGCCATTGCCTTTGGAGGACTAACAGAGCAGGAGACAATGACCAGCTTGCAGCCAACACCCCCTCCACTGCCAAAGAAAACAATTCTGAGGGCAAATACGGAGCCGACGCCCAGAGATCTCCAGAAGCAGGCTCTGGAGAACAACCTGTGCGTCATGGCCAACCCCACGTACGACATGGACACCAACTGGGAAGCCAGCAGTGCCTGCTCTTCAGTCAGCCTGGAGCTCAAGGTCCTGGACCATGAGTCGGGAGATTCCTTGGACAGGCCCCCAGAGAAGCTACGAGCGAGCACCTCAGCGACCAACAGTGTTTCCAGCCTGACCACTCTCAGTATTAAGGAGCGCTGCTCCACCAGCATGGAGTCCCTGACAGGGAGGCGCCTCTCGCAGGCCCGGCAGGGCAGGGGCGTCCAGAAGCCGCAGAGACAAGCACTTTATCGAGGGATCGAGAACCGGGAGGAGGTGGTGGGCAAAATCCGAAGCCTTCACGCCGACTCCCTGAAGAAGCTGGCGCTGAAGTGTGAGGACTTGTTCATGGCCGGGCAGAAGGACCAGCTGCGCTTCGGGGTGGACAGCTGGTCTGACTTCAGGCTGACCAGCGACAAGCCGTGCTGTGAGGCCGGCGACGCCGTCTACTACCCGGCCTCTTACGCCAAGGATCCGCTCAACAACTACGCAGTCAAGGTAAGGGGGGTGGGAACAGGGTAACCTGAGGCACCGGTGACAAACAGGTGGTGACAAACAGGACAACAACCACAATATCCATGGGCGCTGCTGGCAGCAGCCTGCTGAGGAGAGAAACTGTCCCAAAATCTGAGCTCTAATGTCTGTCAAGAGCCATGTGTGGCACAGGGATCTGCTGATTAATTTATGGCAGTTCCAGGAATTACTGAAACCAAATTAACACATCTCAGCCTTTACTATGGTCGTTGTTAATGACATCTGGAAGGAAAAGCCGTGTTAATCTAACATGTGTCAGCAGTTTTTTGGGAACTTGCAATAACAAAATCTCTTGATTTATCTGCATGCAGATAAAATTAAATCGTCACTCTTAGAAAAGATTTCCTGAAAAGATGAAAAATCTCCATTTTCAGGGCCATGTAATTTTAAATGTAAATTCTAGGCTAATCTATCTCCATGTTCCCAAAGAGGGTCCTACATTTTCACCAGTGTTCATTACCAGCCTTTCAAAAGCTCTGTTTAGCCATCAGTATTGCCTTATAAATTCTTCAGTTAACACATTAAAGAAATAAGATTTACTGGATTTACTGGTAATATATTAATGCCTATCTGGCAGCTGCCTCAAGAGATGTTGTTACTTTATGGACTTTCACATAGGTGGTTCTTTCTGAGGGCTGTATCTCTGCATTTCTCAATGCTTATCTGCGAGGAAGATAGTGAGGAGGACAGCTCTGTCAGGCTTCCTGTGCGACCTTGAGTAAATCACCTTCTGACTCCTCCTTGTTGAAACTGAGATTAAACATTTATGACCCAGCAGGATGTGCGAGGCCTGATCAGTTATTCCTTATAGAGCGTGTTGACATTCCCACAAGGGTGGTGCTTTACAAGAACAGAATGTTGTTACCGCTCCTACGTGATTATTTACAAGGAAGATATAAAAAAATAAAAGGTAGGATGGGTGCAACTGATACGTTTTTCTGAAACTTGAAAAGGCGTCTTTTTAGGCAGATTTCTGGGCATAGCCACTTATATTTTGTTAATTATTAAGGACCTCTTATTGGAAAAGATGAGAAATGAAATATAGATGTGTTGTGGATGCCCCAGCCAGTGGGACAAAGCAGCAAAGAAAGAAGCAGAGCATGAATGTCTGGGTGCAGAATCAGCACTCTGGCATTTCTCACTGCTGCCCTGGAGGTTTTTGTTTTGATATTTATATTTATTTTCATGTTTCTAGGGCCCCAAATGGTATTTTTCTATTTTCTATCAGCAATGTGGTACCTCTTGGCACGTCATGGATGTACTTTTAAAGCACTCCCTGACAGGCCAGACCTGTTGTTTTATCTGCTGTCCTTCTAAATACATTTTACGTGTAGAAAGCCGGTGAGAAGAAAGAACAGCAGTGTAACATGGTCAAATATGTGCTAAATTTTCATAATTCAGGTGTTTTCAAAGTAGTTCTCAGACTAACAAGGCTTACTGCACAGTGTCAAATGTGAGTGAGGTATCCACAAAACATCTTCCTGCTACAAGGGGGGCTAAAGTTCCTCTTGAAAATACCCTCCCAGGCAAAGATTTAACATGATAGAGGAAGATGTTTGCCACAAGTTGGTCTTTGGCTTAGAAGTCCAGGCTCAGTTTTGTCCAAAAGCTCAGAAGAACAGATTGGTATTACATTAGACAGAGACTTGGGGAATTTAGTTTTAACAAATACGCCAGTTTTCACTGCCCTGGGTGTTTTTTGTGTGAGCCAAATTACATCATGATCTACCTTCAACGAGTCAGCTGTGTCTTCCTGCCATTTGAAATCCCTCAGCCCCAGATCAGGATGGAAAAAACAGTGAGATGAGAATTACTGGTGTGCCCACTGAATCCAAAGTACAGTCCTCCCGTAATTTTGGATCAAGTCTTAGAAATGCACTTTGCAAGTGTATATGGAGCCATGTTTTTGGACAGGGTACATCTATGTAGTTCTTTTGAGTTTTGTAGAACTACCTGAGCAACACTGGCCAACAATTCAGGCAGGTCTTAAATTCTATGATTTTAATATTAGACCTGAGAAAAAAGTGATGAGATTTTTTTAAATTATTACTCTCTTTATAGAAAACAAGAGGCTCACACCTAAATAGTCTTAATAGTCTTAATGCACAAACACGAATGAATTACATTTTAATATTCTAACTCCCAAAGTAGAACTACAAAAGCATTATTAAAAGTTCAGCTTTAGCCATTTGACTCCTGCTGGATTATATTTACAAGAATGAACCTTTTGTGCAGGTGAACATAGCAAAAGGTGCTCTGATAAATCTGGTGGAGAACAAGCACAGCTTGTTCTGTCGGGGTGGATATTAGAGGAAATGTTTCTGGGGCCGTGTTGTTTCACAGCATTGTTTTATGCTTTTTGTTTCACTCTCACCTCGTCTTCCAGTAAACACCCTGTGCAAGAAAGTTGCAGGAAGCCATGTGGCAAATACTTTGACTGAAACACTGTTAATAAAACCAGTACATAACTATGATTGGAAAACTTCTTTTTCAAACGGAAAAATAAAAGTTCCCTTACAAGAAAGGGTTCCATAAAATGCCAGGCCCTGAGGTGTTTTTCTCTCACTGAGTGTAGTACCAGCTCCGAAGTAGTTGGGAGATGTGGGACAATATGGATAAACATTCCCCTGAATCCACAGTCTTATCAGTAATTCCAAATATGTGGTGGAAAGGTTACACTGAAGGAGGAGCAGCAGAGCAGCAGCTTTTGACACAGTTCAGTTCCCCTCAGGGACCGAAGGCAGCAGTGACATCACAGGGATCTCTGATTAAAAAAGAATGAGATGACTCAGACTGAATAATAAACCAGGTAACCACCGTGTCAGTGACATAAACTGCTTCCACTTTCAGTGTTAAACTCCCAGGGAAAACCCTGTCCAGTGTCACAGGCTGAGGTGATTCCACACGGGACGGCACAGGCAGAAACCCCGGCTGGGCCCTGGCACAGGAACGTGGTGCAGGGCTGTTCTTCAGGGGAGCAGCAGCTGCAAACAGCTCAAATGCAGCAATAATCTATCAGAGCAAATGCTTTGGTTGCTGCAGGGCAGCAGAAGCTCTTCTGGCTCTTACACCTGAGCATTGTTTCCCTGTGAGGGAGGCAGGACTGGGCTGATCCTGCCTGATGAGTTTCTGGTTGCAGCAGACAATTATTTTCCAGTTATGTTTGGTTTGTCACAAAGTGCTAAGGTGGAGTTTTGGTAATTCAGTTTCCTAGTGGAGCTTCTTAAAGGCGGGCCCAGAACTTTGTGCTTCAGATCAAAATGCACCTTCAACTTCAAGCCCATTGTGAGTTCAGTCACAGCAGAACACAATTCTGTATTTTGGCACATCGTTAAAAAGTCAAAGCTCTATTCCAAGGCCAGATCTAGAAAATGAGGTCAATCAGAGATCAAACTGGCCTCCTTGGAAAACAAGGCTGTGCCAAGAACAAGCTATCAGTTTGGGATTAGCAAGCTTTCATTCTACACAGAATTTCATTTGCAGTTGTCCCTCAGTGCAGTACAACAAAGTAGCACAGATGGTGCAGTCTTTGTGATCTTCTGTGTTTCTCATTTTCAACACTTGTAAATTCATTTCCCACAATATCCATCGTGCTTTAAGTTCACTGATGCCCTGTAAAATGCATAGGACAGAGTGGAAATGAGATTCCCTGCTGGGAAAGTGAAAGTCAGCTGATGGCACAGTAGGCTTTGGGACTCATAAAGGAAAAATAAAAGCTAATGCAGAACAGTTTGTGGAAGCCCTGAAACATTCAAATCTTCCTTCTTGGGCTGGAGCGGGGGGGAAAATTGAAATAGCAGGTTATAAATAACCCTCTCCTGACCCTATAAACATGACAGAAGTTTAGTTCATATGGATGCATTAAAGAAAAAATACACGATGACAGTGCATTCCAGTGAAAAGGAAGAGGGATACTTTCCATACCTCTCCCTTTTTCTCATGCTTTCTTGCATCACAGGGAAGAGTTTTTTACCGAGGTTGCTTCATCTTTTGAACAACCAGCTCTTTATCAGCTGGCCAAGCCCTTATCAACACCTTCCTTTCAGCTGTTATCACATTCCACATCTCCAGAGCTCAGCTGGATGTAGTTCATTAAAGCAGAGGGTAAATGCCTGATTGATCCTACTTGCCGTTGATGTTTTAGTCAAAGGTTTTTCACCCTTTTTTCCTGTGCCAAAAAATAGATATTCAACATAATATATGTGTCAAAGGCTACAGGATTTCCATATTTTTTGAGTTGATGACTGGAACAGATGAAAGCTTTGAAAATGCAAAAGGCAGCTGGGCCATATATTTACTCCCAGCTTTGTCACGGCAGTAACTGTCACAAAGAGAAAAGCAGCTCTCTGGGCTCTTCAGCAGTTCATCACAAGCAGTCAAAAACATTTGTTAGGGAACTCAGCACATTTCACAGTTTGTTCCCTAAATCTTTCCAAATGGAAATACAGACTTTAATCACGTAACTAACTCAAACCATTTTGAGAATTTTAAATCTTGATCGTTCAGGTGATGGTTTTAGGTGACAATTGAGTTATTCCAGTACAAAGTGCCCAGGTGAGAATTGTTACCACTGATAGTGTTGAACACCAGTATCCACTGGTCTGTTGCAAAATGGTAACAAAGAGTTGAGTTCTGAGTAGAAGCTGCAACTCAGAAAATTATAAAACCCTAGTACAGGAAGTTTGTCAGTAAATAAATTGTGCATTCTATAAACTTTGAACAGAACAGTAAGAAAACTTAGTTGGTCTCCACTGCTTTCAGTGCGTTTTCCCTGTTGTGACAGGTGAGAATCTGAGCTCTGCAGTACAGCCAGACTGACAGGGCTATCAGGTCACTGCAGGGCTCTGTTGTAGGAATTGAGGCTGATTTGTGTCCACACTGCAGGTTTGGGCACTGCCACAGGGTCTGGGGCACAAATGTTGGTGTTAATGCAGGCAGCAACTTCATCAGCCTCAAACAACCCCACTGCCTCCTCCTCCTCTCACTTCGCGGTGTTTGGAATCAAAGAGCAAGAAGCAGAAAATACAGCTCCAGTCAGATCTCAGCTCTCTTGTCTGTGTAGAGATGGGATGTTTGTGTACCCATCCACTTCTCTGTATTAAACAAGGGAAGGAAGAGTGTCCAAGAGCCATCAGTGTTGGGCATTCTGGGATTAGAGGGTTTTTTTTTTCCATAGTGATTATATTCTTTAACAGCAGAATAAGGAGAGAAAAAGTTTTTTCACGAATGCTGTCTCTTTAATATTGGTTTTGATCATAGTAAGTACTGTTTAATATTTAATTTATGGTTTGTTGATCATTTAAATTCTGTTTTATTGATATAAAAAGAGGAGTCTGAAACAAAAACTCGTCTTTACAAAGTGATACTGGGGAAAGTTTGGCCCTGCTATGGGCTCAGACTTTGGAGTGGACACCTCTCCAAGGGTTTTTATGAACACATGGAGTTGATATGACCATGAACAATGGGGTTAATGAGGTGGGAAGTGTCCCAAGGGTCAATATTATGCTTGGTGCTGGAGAATACTGCATTGATTCTAGGGGAGCACTTTTCTGAAAGATGGAATAAATGGGAAGAATCCAGAAAAGAGCAACGAGAATCAGAGGATTAGGAATAAAGACAGGAGAAGTGAGGGCTGGGTGTGTCAAAAAGAAAGCAAAGAGGAGGACAGAAGTTGTAAAGCTGTAAAGCTCAAGGATGGGAATTGGGGATCAGTTTTCAGTCAGTCATCGAGAAGAGGGGCTGTCACTTTAATTTGAAGTAAAATAGACACGACTGAATAGTAGGAAGAAAGACAAAGAAGACAGAGAAGGATAACTCTGTTCTGAGGAAGGTTTGGCAGCTTGGAGTGGTGTTTGTCAGGAGCTGAGGTTTGCCATGCAGCCCATGGCACTGGCTCAGGAGAAGGGTCCTGTGCCCTGGTGCTGAGCACCTTTGCGTGCAGTTGGGCAGGACTCCTCTGGGGGTGAAATACAGTGCAGGAGCTTAAGCCAAGTGTGGTTTTCAACACAATCTTAAACTCTTCCAGAATGAGTTTATCTTTTTGGATTCAGTCAGTTACTTGTAAAAACTCAAGGCTGGGTTACAACACCCTGAACCCTTCCTGCAGTTGGAAGTGATTGTCCCCATGGTTGGTTACAAGAAAAAGGCCGTGGATTAAAGGGCAGGGAAATCTGGTTTTGTTTTCCTCAATAGCTCTTCTCCCAGTCAGATTTGATACAACATGTGCATTGTATGTGCAGCACATTTATATGTGTCTGTACAGCTTTTCTGGTTCTGTTTGCTGTGCAGCATTAAATATTTAGTCAATCTGGGGTTCTCAGTCTCAAAGACAATCAGCTGGCATTTTCTTTTTATATATAATTCAAACCTTATTGTTGTATTAAAGGTTATTGCTATATTTTTGCTGTATTAGTTTAAACTTTTGTGACCTTTGATAGAAAGGGGCAGGGGGGAACACATTCCATTGATAACTCACTTCACCTCTAACAGGATAAAATACATTTGAAAATTTAAATGAAAGAGCCGCTGTGTAAAGGGTAACTGTCAACATTGCCAGAAAATTATTTTCCTCTCTTAAATAAAATTGACTAGAAAATGCATTTTTCAAATCTGTTGTTTTGTGACTGGCACTTACAAACAGGCAGTTTAAGGTACATAACAGGTAGGGAAATGTAAATGCTTGTGAAGTATGGAAATGTGCAAAGCATCAAAGACAAGAGGACAATCAAAATGCTGGTACAACTGGTCTATTTCCATTTGATTACCTGACCATTCACTTTTCTGATCAACAGGCATAAAAGATTTAATCTCCCTTTAAATGATATGCTTCTTAACCACAGAAGATTATAAATTTGTGTGTGTGTAAGTGAAAGGTGGGTTTATAATTTCCCCTGCAGAAGTTCTGAGGAAGGGAAAAATGAGACACAGGGAGAAAAGTCACTTCATGCTTATGTTTAGGGTGAGGATGGGCTGTGAGTTTCTTGGTGGTGGTGACTGCAGAACTAATGCTGACTTTTACCAACCTTGGTAATCTGTCTGTCCTCAGCTTTCAGAGATGTAACTTCATCTGAAGAGAGATGTCTTCTCTCTTCTCTGAGCTTTGCACTTAAGACCTGTGCATTCTATAGCAAAGGAATATTTAGACTCTATCATGTAAAGATTAAAACATACACTTAACCTTACAGGCTTTGAGTTCAGTAGAACTAAGGTTACTCTGCAAAGGTCAGCATATCTGAGCCTTTGGCATTTTAATCAGTAAATGCCTTAGAAGAGATGCCCTGACAGGGCTTGTCCAGTGACTGTCATCAGGGCACTGGAACTGGCAGAGCAAACAATTAATAAGGATAATTATTGTGGTGAAAATGTATCTATCCACAAGACATTTCTGGGCATAAAGTAAATACAGCCATATATTCGGGGGGAAAAACCCAGCATATACATCCTTAGGATCTTGCTAGATGATTGAAAGCAGGTTGTGATGACTGGCCGTCCATGATGTGAGCCACAGTTCCTGCCAGCAGCTCTGCCTGCACCCTCTCACTGCTGCAGCTCTGGGATTTCAGTTCCCAGCCTCCAGGCCAGGTGGTAACTTGTCATGCCACGCTGACTCAGCCATGTGGTCACATACTCCAGGCATGTTTCTTTGGATTGCTACTGGTATTTCTATCTTGTTCAAGCTTCATGCAAAGCTGAGAGAACATGCAATGAAGTGTTATAGATAATCAAGTAACTGTAAATAAGCTTCACTGTGCATTTTACCATATATCAGCTGCTCTTCTGATTGAAAACCAACCTGCCTGAGCTGTGCCTGCCATTGGAGAGGGAGAGGTGCCTGCATGCCTTGCTCTGCAGTTGCTTACTGGCCAGTGGAAACTGTTCCTGTGCCTTAACATGCTTTGCCAAGGTCAGCTCAGTAAAAAAGTTCTATTGCATTTAGTTCTAGTCTGTAGATTCCCATCAACAAAATACATGTTAAAAAGAAAAGTCTACAGAATTTGGCAATGTGAGAGTTATGTGTGTTTTGTGTTAATTTTTCTCCCCCAGATCTGTAAGAGCAAAGCGAAGGAGTCGCAGCAGTATTACCACAGCCTGTCCATCAGACAGAGCCTGGCTGTCAACTTCAATATCCAGCAGGACTGTGGCCACTTCCTCGCCGAAGTCCCGCTTCGTCTCCTGCCGTGGGAGGACGACGACGCACCAGATGTGGACGAGGAAGAGCAGGAGGAGGAGGAGAAAGAAGCTGAGCAGGAGAACAGAGGCACTGCCCCCAGCTCGGAGGCCTCAGGCAAGGGCAGCCCCGGCCGGCCGGGCACCCTGGGCAGGCCCCGCAGCCGCGTCGTGGTCATCACGCGGGAGGTCCCTTACCTCACCGTGGCCGACTTCGTGCGCGACTCCCAGCCCCGCCACGCCAAGAGCCCAGATCTGTACGAGAGGCAGGTCTGCCTGCTCCTGCTGCAGCTGTGCCTGGGCCTGGAGCACCTGAAGCCGTACCACATCACACACTGTGACCTGCGCCTGGAGAACCTGCTGCTGGTTCACTCCAGGCCCGGGGGCAGCGCCCTGAGCCCCGAGGCCTTGGAGCACGGCCCCAGCAGTGCCTGCCCCGCCAGGCTCATTGTCAGCAACTTCTCCCAGGCCAAGCAGAAGAGTCACATGGTGGATCCCGAGGTGCTGCGGGATCAGTCCCGCCTGGCTCCAGAGATCATCACTGCAACACAGTACAAAAAGTGTGACGAGTTCCAGACTGGCATCCTCATCTATGAAATGCTGCACTTACCCAATCCTTTCGATGAGAATCCAGAGCTGAAAGAGAAGGAGTACACTCGTGCTGATCTTCCCAAGATCCCTTGCCGTTCCCTCTATTCCCAAGGGCTTCAGCAGCTTGCCAGCTGCTTGCTGAATCCCAACCCTTCAGAGAGGATCCTGATATCGGAAGCCAAGGGAATCCTTCAGTGTTTGCTTTGGGGTCCACGCGAGGACTTGTTCCATGCCCTCAGTACCTCTTCCAACCCCTCGCGGAGGGATGCCATACTTCAGAACTGGCTGGATATAAAAAGGACGCTGCTGATGATCAAGTTTGCAGAGAAGTCCTTTGAGAGGGACTGTGGAATTATTCTGGAAGACTGGCTTTGTTGTCAATATCTGGCTTTTGCCACTACAGACTCACTTCATCGCATTGTGAGAATCATGAAGCAGCACTAGTTTGTAGAGCCTGTTGCTTTTCATGAAGCACCTCCTCATCCCAGCCCTCACCCCAGCCTGCACTAGGGCTCACACTGTGTACAAGTGTTAAAAAACAGCCTGGGTATCAAAGCCAGCAACTCTGAGCAAACTGGTTCTCATTGCAGAAATTGCATCCTGTACCCGGTGTGACAGAAACTTGACTTTTTTGCCAAGCCTGTTAGGGGTTGACTATATTCACATGACTGCATTTGGATCAGACAATATGTAACTTGGTTCATATCTGGCTGAAAAGGGGAGCAAACTTTGATACCACTATTTCTACCACTGCAGTAAACAAATTGCCCTCCTCTTCTGGGTAGTTCTGTAATTTCCTGTGTAGCATTAGTGGGTGAATAGCAGTGACCAGAGCTGAATAGCAGAGAAGGATTAGCTGTAAATGTGAGATGAATGATCCACCATGCCACAAAACACTCATCTGCTTCCACTGCACACACCACACATTTCCACTCAGCTTAGTCAGCCCTCCACAGGCAGGCTGTGCTTCTCTTTCCTTTGGTCCCAGCCAAGCAGGTTCTGACCTTTCTCTTACACCTTGGTGTATTTTCCTGCTGGTTGTGGCAGTGAGTGTCTGTGTTCTGTCCTTCTCCCTCCTCTGCCTCACTGCCTGCCCACGTCCCTTCCAACCACAGATCTGTGAGTTCATCAGACCTTCCCCCTCATCCTGAGACCTCTGCATTGATAAGCAGAGGATGCACACTCTGTCTGTCCCATTTCCTCGGTGACATTCACCAGTCCGGACGGCTGATGTACTGTACCCATCACACATTTATACAACACATGGTGGGCCATTGAAATTCCCCTTCCATTGCAAAAGGCACTAAAGCATGACTTGAAATGGATAGACAGGACGTACGTAACCTTCTCTGACAATCACTGCTATGAATCAGGGATGAAAATAACAGCCACCTCTTCTGTTTTATTTTGGTCTGCTCTTGTCACTTGTGCCACGCTGCAAAATGGGACTGAAATTGGCTCTGCTGGTCTGTTGGCAGGAGAGAGAAATGTTTAGAGCTTGTCTGTGTGTAGCTCACAGGCCACATGGAGACACTTTTACTGCAGGCACAGTTCTCTGAAGGGTAAAAACAAGGGGGCAAAAACACTGTTGTTTAATTATTGAAGGAGCTGTTAAGTTTGGCAGCCACCACTGGCATTCTCTGTGTTCCCCACAGTGGTGGTTGGCTGTTGTAACTGGTGTTTTCTGATGGTGCTACAGACAACACCCTGAATGGAGTGTTAATCACAGGAGCTCAAAGAGCATCGCAGTGTTTTGGACGAGAGCAGGAATCTGTGAGGATTAAAGAATCGTTTTAAAAACTCAACCTGAAGGAGCTTTTTCACTTTTTCACTTTTAGAGGCCACTGCTGACTCCTTTCCACGCCCTAACAGCCATTCCCCACAGCACCTCTGTGGGTGGACAGACAATACCTTTGCTCAGTATTGCCAGGCTAGGAGTTGTTTCCTGAATCACTCTGAAGAACTGACCTGGATGCAGGGAAGGAAGTGATCCTGACTGTTGTGCCCCAGGTGATGGAAAGCAGACAGCCCTAGCTATGAGCCTGTGCTTCTCTCCTATGGATCTATGTGCAATTATATTATTTTTTAAAGCTGTACATTACAGTGTTCACTTTACACACTAGCCTTTACCTGATGCTAGACCTGCAACCCCTTCCTTTCCTTTACTTCCTGGCACATAAATGCACAGATATCCATGTGTTCTTTTTATGGATTGATAAATAGATTGTTAAAACTGTGAGGAAACCATTCACTTCAGCCTTGAAACAAATAGCCACTTTATACAGCATATGCATGCTTGGACCAGATGCATGGAAATGGAACAAACAGGCTTAAAGTCAGCCAAACTTGCTCTGGATGCACCCCGTGCCCGGGGAGGGGGATGTGTCTGTGTTGTTCTTCTCTGGCATCTCTCAGAGCTGAGCTGGTGGAAGCCGACGTCGATTGTGTGACAGACTGTCTTTGTGACCTTCCTGGAGAGTTTTCTGAAACTTCTGATGATTGTTCTTTTGTTTGATTCACCTGTATCAGTGAAGGATCAGGCAAGGATAAGGGTAATATATTTTAATGTGGTGGATATTTTTTTCTTTTTGTCAGAAAGGGCAGGATGGCAGCAATGGTGCAGAAAACCAGGAGAGTGCATGGAAAGCCTGAGTGCAATGTGTGTAGGTCAGGTACATCCACTGCATCAGGAAAGAGAGTTTCTACACTGCTGCTGAGCAGCTGGAAGAAGAACCTTTACAAAGAATGCCCTGCTCAGTGCAGCCCTGCTTCCTCTGGACAGGGGAGGGCAGTGCTCTCCACGGGCACACACCGAGCCTGGCAGGGCCCTCCTGTGCTCTCTGTTGGTCACAGAGTGAGAGCTGCGAGGGCTTCTGTGCCCTGTGCTGTTCCCTGGTGGGTGTGTGTGTGCACCCCACTGCCCAGCCAGCCCGGGTGGGAGCAGCTCCTGGGCCACTGGCCATGGCAGTGATCTCAGAGCTGGTCCCCTTTATGTGTTCTCAGTATCACTTCCCTGTCAACCTGCACTTGCAAAGTTGAATTCCCAAAGTTCTCCAGCCGTTTGTGTTGGTGCAGCTGGTCCCACACCGTTGTATCTCTTGCTATCTAATTTCACTTTGTACCTGTTGTGATGAACCAATACTCATTGTAGCTCTGCAGTATAATCAAGCATGGATAGATGTTCACTACCAATCTCTTCCTTGTGCAGCACTGGGTAAACTTTAGCAATTTTAATGTTGTGTGGTTTTTTCCTTTCAAATAGAAAGAATGGTCATTGTTGTTGGACCTGATGTGGCCTGAGCTCTTCTTCGAGCAGCTTGAGGCTGACTTTGCAGATCTGCCCATAACTGATGATTGTGTTTGTGGTGGTTCTCCATCCTGGCACCAGACTGTGCCACCTGAATATACAGGAATGTATGCATTAAACTGATTGTAAACAAATCCTAAGAATGCTACAGCATAATTGCTAAGCAAAAGGAAAAAACCCTCTGTGTTTGTAACAGGATCCTGTGTATGGCAGGAACAAAAGCTCTGGCTGTGCATGACAGAACTTACTTGAATATGTGCACAGATCTTGAATTTTTTTTTTTAGCAATGTCGCACTTTCAGTTGAGCTCAAGAAATAGGAAGAGCTGCAAATCTAAGATAACAGTATTGACTGTAAATATATATTTTTCTATTAATAAAAGCTGTCATTGAAATATTTTTAACATGAACTCTGAAGATTTTTCCAGCGGAAACTAATTTCTGGAAAAATCAAAATCTTGTTTGAAGAATTGTGACGAGTGGTTTCTGATCCTATAAGAGCCATTAAAACCCTCTCTAATGTTACAGAGAGAGCACAGTGATTGGATTCACAATGTTCAGTGCCTTGTCAAAAACCCGAAATGTAGCTGGTCAGTGGGTGGAAATCTTATGCTTTTCCTACCAGCCCCAGAAATAATCCTGCCCATGTAAAGATGCAAAAGACTTCATCAAATTAAACGCTGTACTTGGTGTAATACAGGGTTGATCTATTCCATGAGACTTGTGTTTGGAGTTTAGGGGACTGGGTTCCTTTGAGTTGGAGTACAGCAGAAACTGAAGTAACTGAATTTCAGATGTGGGATCTCCTCAGGGAGGATGGCAGTGGGCAGCAGGTCAGTTGGTGTGGCCCGACCAGGAGCCTTTTGCTTTGACAATCTGCTGCAGGAGGTGCAGTGGAGGTGAGCTGTGCTGCTGCTGGAGGTGCTGCACACAGCCATGGGATCAGGAGTGCTGAAACCAACCTGCTGAGCTGCTGCAGAGCCTGGGGTGTTCCTTACACAGAAATATCACCAGTGACCTTCCAAACCTCAGATCTGCTCTGGGCCATGGGCACAACCAGGTGAATGTACACAGGATCTACTAGTTAAAGCTTGCCTACAAATGTTCAGGAATGAGGGAATCCAGAAATTTCTTCTGGAGGCCCTGGAATGTCCCAACACAGATGCCTGGTGTCCCTTCAGTACCCAGAGCTGCTGGGATCAGTAACTGCAGCTGGGATCCAGCTCACACACATTGACAGGTGTGTTCCACCTTAAATCTGCTGTGCAGCACCCACACGGTAGGAATGGATCATCTTGGCATGTTAACACAAGGAAATTCCCACATGTTAGAGAGAAAAATATATTATTTAAATAAAGCGTGTGTGTTACGGTTCCGCTGTGTAGAGAATTTAGTCAGCAGCTTCACACTGTAGGTCCTTAATTTTAATGTGTATTTGCTGCTGAAATAAAATGTATCTGTTTCTCAGTTCTTGTGCTGAGATGTCCCACCTGGATTAATTTGTTTGCAATAGCAATTAAATCCATATGTAAATATAAATTAAATAGTCCTATTTTTATTTAAATCAATTTTAACTATTCTGAGGGAAACAGTAGAAACCGAGTCAAACGCTTTAATGCACTTTCTTGTCCCCCCTTCCCCAAATTGACTGTTTCCCTGTACAAACAGTACCTGACCATTACTCCCTGTATGCCCAGCCCATCAGTTTTACTGGAGTGGGTTCTGCTCAAACTCCTGTAAACCTTGAGCACAGTGAGAGCCCTTCAGTCACTGCACAGAGTTGTGGTGGTGATTTAGTTGTGCAGTAACATCAAAGAAGTGCAGGATAAAATTTTGAATACCTCTGTAAAAATACACCTGTGGAAATATTCTGTAAACAATCATCTGGGTTCCAAATACTTCAGGAGAAAAATACACAAAAAATACTTTTCAAAAGAAACACTGGGGAGAAATTTCTTCAGGGCTCCCTCAACTCCAGAAGGAGGAGCGAGTGTTTTTCCCTGCTGAGCTGCAGAGAATTTCTAGTAGACATTTGTGTGGATTTTATTACTCACCTGGATGCAGGACTAGAGGGATGGTGGGTTTGAGTAGGTGTAGAATGTAATTTAAATCATTTCCTGTGAGTCTCCTTGCATTGGTGCTCCACTCAGCATTTACTTGGAAACCACGGAATGCTCTCAGATCAAGCAGAGCTGCCAGTGAGAAATGAAATATTCAACTTTCCTGTACATAAGCATTTTACCACTCTACAGAATTTGAGAATTTAGTTTTTACTTCAGACTATAAAGGTATTTTTTTTCCATAAATCCAAGGGGAAGATTTCAGGGATTTAGAAGAGGTTGGAGCTTTTTTTTTTTTTNAAATTTTAATATAGTCATTTCATAAATAACACCTCCTCAAAAATGACTCAAAACTTCTATTTCTTTGTCCTTTGGCTTGTTGGTAGTAGAAGGTTTTGCAGTTGAAATCGTTGGGTTTTTTTCTTTTAAAACTTAATTATGCTGAGCATTTAAGAGTATGTTCTTGTTTTTAATAAAAGGGGGAAATTTATTTTAAAATTAGGGATTCAAAAATTGATGGACTTTTATAACGGGATTTCTTTAAATGCCTTGAATAAGGGATTTTTTGGTTTTTTTCAATTTTAATTTCACCTTTGTTCTTGTGGGTAGTTTGTGTTTGGAATTCCTGGTTGCATTGCTTTATCTGGTGCTTCATATTGATATTTACACATTTTTATATAAATAAGTATCTAAACTTCAAGCCTTCCTTTGTGATCAGGGGCAGTTACACTCTGGTTTGCTGTGGTACTTTGCTGTGTACTCTGTGGCATTCATGTTACTGTGTAAATAAACTAGTTTTATTACACTCAAAATCAAAACTTGCACTTGTCTAATTGCTCTCTCTTCCTAGACCAGAGTGTTGGATTTCTGTGGGCAGCCCAGGCAGGGGTTCCATGGCAGGGCTGGCAGGGTGGCAGCAGCAGGAACAGCCCGGGCTGTGCCAGGCCTGGGTGTCCCAGCTGCAGGAATTCAGGGCCTGGGGCACTGCCCTCCCTCCCTCCCTCCCTCCTCGGGGGTGTCCCCTCAGGGCTGGAACATTCCAGCCCCACCAAAACCAGACTGGCCTCCAGCAGCTGCTGCTGGTCGAACTGGGGCCTTCCTGGAGAGAGGTGACCTGGGTGACACGGAAAGGCCTCTCTGAGGGAAAGGCCTCTCTGAGACGTGCCTGAGCACGAAAGGAGCCGGGCCATTTGACTGGTGTGGACAGGGCTTAAATGACCCGCCGTGAAGGAATGAAACTGCTCTGGAGGCCAATTTTTATATGGTGTGACAGAACAGGAGGATGTCCCCAAGGCAGCCGACTGCAGAGGAATTCATTGCGTTACCTTGAAACATCCAACCTGATGGAGGGGCTGTGGAAAACAGATGGGTTAATACACATCCTCTGCAGTCCTGCAGACACACTTCAGTGGCACTGAGATCAAACAGCTCAATTTTGTACCCAGATGTGACAGGCAGCGATGGTGGCTGCAGATGCTAATTTATTAGCCCAGAACAGATGACACCATACACATCGGAGCTGTGCTTCTGCATGACAATCACACTGCTCACAAATTCTCTTAAAAGACGAAACAAAACAAAAACAGCCCGAGAAAACACCCTGTGGGCTCTGTTCTTCCCACAGTGACAGTGGCTTTGCACGGGTCTGTCATCAGTTCCAATGATCAGAATTAGTCTCAAGTGTAACTACTCCAGGCCCTTCACATTTATTCCTTAGACACTGTTTGAAAGCCTTTAAAAAACAGTTTAAGCCATTGTCCTCATCCCCTTGAAAAATACAAATCTAACTGGCTCCAGAGATACCAGTAAGCACACAACACATTTAACAGCCTGACAGATACTTCGGCTTTGCCAAAGTAATCCCTGTTCACTTCAACAAAGTGCCATGGATTTAGCTAAAGAGAGTAAGATTATGGCATTTGTCAGTGGCAATCACCACTCTGTGGGGAGAAGATATGCAAAAATAAACTGAAACCTTGTCAAGACATGATAATTACACTAGTTTACTAAAATCTGTTTGAAATTAATTTAGTTACGTTAGTGCAGACTCTCTTGGGGGTGTCCTTAAGTGGTCGCAGCCTGGTGTGCTCATTTCAGCTTGTGCCAGACAGGAACTCAAGCGGAGCAGATGCCTTGGTTTGGTTGGTGCAGGAATGTCTGTTATCGATTCTTGATCAGCTCAGAAATTCATCCAGTGGCAGACAGGCCCTAAGGATCTGTGTTCCTCTACATGATAAACCTGTGTCTTTCAGAAAGCCTCCGTGCATGCCTTGAGCTCTGCCGGCTGCTGAGCTCCTGTGGTGCCCTGTGTGCATCACAGCATCCTCACCCAGCTGTGCTGGAGCCAGGCTCGGGTGGCAGCAGCTCACAAGGCCGACTGTTCAAGGGGAACATTTGCCACAGGGTGTTCCAGGAGCCAGGCTGGAGCTGCCTTTCAATTCTGAGCTAAGTACTCATTAAAACACCGTTTGAGACCTTCTGCACTTCACCTGGTGCTGCTGCCGCCGCAGTCTCAGGAGTCCAAGTAAGTCTCTCTACTTAACCAGAGTCTGGTGCTCAGCCCACCCCCTTGGAAGACAGGACAAGGCTTCTTCCCACCAAGTCAGCACTTTCAAATGAGCAGAGGGCCATTGTCTGGCAAACACCCTAGGGAGGCACTGAGAGGGCAGCTCAGAGTCTCTGAAGCAGATTTACTTGGATGAAATCAGAGAACTCAAAGCAACAGCTACCGAACATGGGTTCTGGTTACAGCTCTCGCTGTCACCCCTTGGTTGGCTGTCATTAAGGTGTTGGTTTTGTTACAGTGCAGGTGGCAGAGTGGGGCCATGCACTGGAGTGAGCACTGGAAGTAATTGAGAGTAATACGAGGTAAAATCACACAACTCTACTTCTTATGTTCCAAAAGGAGGAGTGAGAATGGGAAGGGCTCATTGCAAAGGTATTTACCAATAGCTGGGGGTTTGGTACCAGCCAGGAGCCTTTGTTCAACAAACACCTCCATGGAATGCTGTTTCTCCTGCTATTCCTTGCCTGTCCCCCCCTGTGTGCCCCAGGGACAACCCCTGGGGGCAGCGACACATCTAATGGCACATCTCACTGGAGCCTTAATGATCCAGATAAACTGCAGTGAAGAGCAGATTAACCTTAAAACATGAAATCCCTGCAGTTTTATCTGTCAGAATCAAGCTATTAACTTTGCACCTCTCCAAAGTGCGAAAGGACACTAATGTTATTCTAAGGAAAATGAAGAATTATATCAAGATAATAAAGTTCTCCTGGTTCCTACATGGACACTAAATGTAAATCAAGTTACTGTTGGAAATGGGCCAATGTCTGCCCATGTACAGCCACCACTGCAACCATCAGAAGCAAAGGAACATCCCATAACCCATGAGCCAGTCAGGCAGCTTCTCTTGGCTTTCCCTTGGAAAGTGTCCTTCCAAACTTTTTTCCATTTATATTACTGGAAAAAAAGGCTTTTGCTCTGCCATATTAACACTCCATCTTATGTGTGGGTTTGCTATTGCTACAGCTGCAGTCACAGGACACCAGGATGTCAGATGATGTTGAGGGGTCCTACCTGACAAATGTTTTAATGTCTGTTTTTGAGGTGATATGGAGTGAGGGTATCCATGTTCTGTAGCAATGGCAGAAGGTGTTTCACCTCCAGTCCATCAGTTTGCTCATCTTGGGCAGACATCTCCATGCCTGGAGTCTTGACTTCTGAAAATTCTAGATGTGCACATTAGGTTGTTTATTTTTATTAGGAATTAGTCTGTGTTCATCCAACTCAACAATTCCTTAGCTGTTTCTGTCTGGGTTTTTTACAAAGTAATTCAAATCCATCTGGAGTCTTTTACAATCTTCTGCAATTTATGCTAATCTTGAACAGATTTCACTTTGTGATTAATCGATTAATCACTTCATACAAATCACCAATTGGAAATATTGAAGTTAGACTAGTTCTTGGAACAATTGTCTGTCTTCCCTAAATAATGTGTACTGGCTACAGGAGCTTTGTTCTCTATTCACAATTAAAAGGTTTTCTTTTCCTCCACTCACCAGAAGTAAACTAAAATACAGTGTGAGTTTTGTGCTGATCCTGAAGCGCTGCACAGGGAGAGCAAAATTCCTGTTTCAGATCCAAGAACTGATGGACAGCATGGCAAAGGAATGTGTAAAAAGGCAGCAGGCCATTTGAGGGGAACAGGGCCCATCCAAACAAACCATCTCCTACAGCACTTCTACTTACAGGCTTCTCACCACTGGCCCGCACATACCCACCGTGAATTGAGAGCCTGCAACAATTAAATCTGTTTCAGAATGATTTTTATAGAATTATAGAATTCTCTTGTCAATTTTAGTAGTAGTTGCTCAAACATGACAGTAACAAGATTACAGTCTCAAAATTCAAATTCAAAGTCTCAATTCAAAGCTGTGCCACTGCTCTGACATCCATTTCATCTCCAGCTTCCATCTGCACTGAGACTGGTGTCCTCTGCCACTCCCCCACCCTCCTCTGTCCCAGGCCTTGCTGAGCAGCCTCTTGCACAGGGAGGTCACGGAGGATGAGCCTCGTTAACATGAACTGGAGTGCAGTGCCCAACTGCCTTGGCACCCCATCAGAAATGTATCAGCCACTGCATTTCCTGACTCCCAGAGGATGCTGAGGATTTCAAACACTCTATTGGAAGCCCTTGTGTGATTAGCACATCCAGTTCACGTTACTCCCCAGAGCAGCATGATCCCCTCTGAGATGGTGTGACCTTTCATCACCATATAAGTAAGATACCCAGAGCAGAGCTGCAGTGAGAGCACTGGGAGCCTGGGTGGGCAGAGAGTTATGGCACATTGCAACATGTCAGGACTCTGTGTAAATCAGCTTTCTGCTCTGGGGTAACTTAAAACCAGCAAACTGCCAAGGCTCTCTCTCCTGCTGTAGCCAAAAGGTGCACTCTTTAACTGTGTGGGGTCCCTGGTGCTGTGCTGGGTGCCACTCCAGTATGGCTGTACTGGGAAAATGCCATCTGCTGGGCAGCAGAGCATGGGCTCCTTTCAGCCTCAGCACTGATCAGGAGCAGTCACAGAGAAGGCAGGGGACAATAACAGTCCAAGTCCCCTCTGGAGCTGCTGGCTGAGCAGAAGGGCTGACATTCCAGCAGTATGGCAAGTTTGACAAGAAAAGATAGTGGACAGTAAATTACCTACTTCAGATAATACCCAGGATTGTATTTGTAAGGAAATGAGCCACACAGCACAACTCCCTGTCAGCCTCCCTCAAGCACTGCCACACCTGGCAGTTCTATCTCCAGAGAACTGGGGACCATCAGTCAGAACTGGCCAGGGAGCCTGGCTGGTGCCTTCCCCCTCCAGCTGCTGTGCAGCAATTGCAGAGATGCTCCACTCTGCTCTAGGGACTACCTGGATCAGAGGTTTCCTTCCCATCCTTTACTCCTGCCCTGGCCCAGGACTCTGCCAGGCAGTACCTTCTTCCCAGAGAACACCCTGGACAATGAGGAGAGTCACAGAGCAAAGGGTGTGTACCTGCAGTCAGGGAGGGAGCTGCAAACCCTGCAGCCAGAGTTCAGTGGAGCTGTGCCCGCCTAATCCGGCTGAGCACCAACCTCCAAATCCCATTAGTAAGTTTAAATAAGTCCAAAGGGAAATGGTGTTAGGTTTGCCACAGACCTCACCCCTGCTGAGGTCCTGGCCATGCTCTGCCCTCAGGGCTGACACCACTGGCTGTGCATCTCAGAGGGCTGTACCTAAAACTGCTTCCATCTTTAACGCTGCATGTCTCTGTAAGGTTCTCTTCTCCTGTCCTTCCTTCTCTTTTTATTTTTTCCCTTTGATTCTTTTCCAAAGTTGGTTACTAACTAAATGCCAACTCACTATGTGTTTAGTAATCAGATTATCTGCTAATACCTGCCGAAAGCCGTCACCATTGATTAAAAGAAAGAGTGGTCATTATGTTATTTTTAATACAAGTGATTTAGGTCCTGAGGCTGAGACTGAATGAGAGATCAAATTAATGAGGGATTGACTTAAATTAGAACTATGTGATTGCAGTATTTCCTACATCTCCAGACTGTCAAAAGAAGACCTGTGACCTTATGTTATGAAAAGGTCCAAAGAACAGCTTGGTTTAACTGCATCTGGGCAGTGAAGTGACCTGTCATGGACAGAGTGAGGTAAGTGCTCAGAATCCACAGCAATTCTGAAAGGGGATATAATGTAATAGCAGCAGATTTAGTCCCAACACCAGGCACAGAGTCACTGCAGATTTCTGAAGCACTCCCTGTTCCCCCACTGCCTCCCACACACTCGTGTGCAACGAGCACCACGAGAGGGAACTGCAGCCAGGAGGGCACACGGTCCCTGAAAGCCAAACTCTGGGCCACATTTTGGATGCAGGCAAATTTATGACATTCATCCAGTTACTAAGATTGCTCTTGAATAATTTTAGCTTTTAAACCCTCCCCAAGGTGTCTTAATGGGGGATATAATGTGAAAACACTTCACTAGCTTCTAATTTGGATGCATTTATTAGTTCTAAATAGCAGAGGGAATGAAGATTTCAAGCTTGCTCTCCACAGGGAGCAATCAGAGGGCTCAGGATGTTGTCTGGACTGAACTGAGCTCCTCAGTTTTAGAAGTGGTATTTCTAATCCGACGTCTTACCCTACTAATCATCAACAATCCCATTGCTGTTCCTGCCCTGGGTGTGACTTCATCACAGCCGTGCTTGTGCTGCCCTGCATTTCAGTCACTTTAGTGAGACCCTGAACTGCCTGGGAGAAATGCTTCAACTGACTTCCATTGTTTATCTCCTGATCATAAATGCTAATTTCAGAGCCAAGAAGATTGGTTTGCCTTTACTGCCATCGAGAAAATTAAATTTTTTATTATTTCAATTAATTTCCTTTGTACTTTGATCCACTGAGTGCAGAGGAAAGATTATTCCTTCCAGTGTGAGAGCCTGCTTTACGAAAGTAAAAAGCAAATCAAGAGAAAAATCTTGGCAGCATGAAGCTGCAACCCAATTCTATCCTTCACTGCATTTCCTCCTCTCTCCAAAACCTTCCAAGTTCAAACCAGCTGCCCTTAGACGGAGCAGTTCTCTGCAGTCAGGTGGGTCACTGAGAGAATAAAGGCCATAACTCACATAACACAAACTCTGACACCCAGTGCTTACCTGAGCATGGGCTGGGCTCTGGGGTGCTCCCCATGGCTGGAAAAGGCCTTCCCTGTGGTAAATGCAGCCGTGCTTTACATCAAACACAGAACGGGTTTTCCTTGCTCGCTTGAAAAATCAATTGCAATTACAGCTGGAACAAATGCCCAAGTTCAGTGTGCAGCTCCCTGGGTTCCAGACCCAGAGGATCCCCCTTGCCTTGGCAGGAGGCTCCTTTGGGGGTGGAGATGTGCATTTTGCAAAGGTGCATCTTTGGTCTGTGGAGATCAGAATGTGAATTAAAACAGCTTCATTGCAGGCCACGGAGCTGGGCTCAGAACAGCTCAGAGCCCAGTTCGTGCAGATGAAAGACAGGAAAGGAGCAGCTGTAACATGTTCTTATGTCTGTGCTGTTTGAAATGGGGAAACAGCACAGCCACGAGCCTTGGAACACCCAGAGAGTTGAATGGTTTAACTATAAAAACTCAGAAGTTAGAAGCTCTTAATAAAAAGGCAGCAGGTCCTTGGCAAAGCTCTCCTGTATGGGAGCCATGGCTGGACCCACATCAGCTGCCCCAAATCCAGCGTGGCCTGGCAAGTATAGTTCAAATGGGGCTGCTATTATAGGTTATTACAGTTAGAAATTTCCAAATTCAAGTTTTTACCTCTGTTTTCACTCCGTTTTTTTGTTGGGGAGGAGGTTAACCATAATGAATCAATAACAGTCGTATAGCACGTTCTCCCTACTGCTTACATGAAAATATAATTTAAAAGCCTACCCAAATAAATGCTGTGTCTTTCACTACAGAGAAATTCCCAAGGGATTAAACCAACAAAAAATTAAAATACAAGCTTTCAAATGATGAAATATGTATTTCCAGAATGGTTTACAGAGCTACTGGCATCTGTATTTACAGCAGGGCTCACCCCTTACCAAATTAAATCTCAGGATAAAACTGTATTTTAACATTCAGCAAGTTCTCCACCCTTCCAACATATCCTTGCCGCCTCCTTGCAGGTTTGACAGCCGTGCAAGTTGAAAGGACACTGGACACGGTGGGCAGGAGAGCCTCACTGCAGCACAACAGGTCAGCAGCTCAACTGCTGCCACCACAGATTTCTCACCTACATATTGACTGACTCTGTAACCTGCTCAGTCCACTGTGCCAAATTATAAGAAACTGTTCTCTAATGAATCAAGAAAGCTGCTCCATGGGGGTGGGGGGAAATGCAATGAGCCTTAGTGACAGTCTTTCATTGCCTGGAGTATCTGTGTGGTCACTGCTGGAGGGACACTTGGTGTGCTGTACCCAGACCCAGAGCCATGGTGGTTGTGCCAAGTCCACGGGCTGTTCCTCTGAAACAAAGGAGATATTTTTTCCAGTGGCAAGGAAACTCATGTGAGTGATTCAGAAATACATACACAGCTGCTGAAGCATTGCCTGAGAGGTGTGGGATAGAGAGGATTATGGGTTCAAAGCATGATATTCCAGTCGATTACCCTGGGTTTAGGATGAAATAGAACTGAACTGAAATTTATGGTCCTATGGTGTAATGCAATGGAGAATTAAGCTCCAAATCTTTTTCCTTGCTCTTTTCTTACAGGAAAACTAAAACCTCTTGAAGACTGTTTGTGTGACAAGAATGCTTAAATTCCATGAGTCCACAGGGAGTTAAAGCACCCAAGGATGGTGCGTACAACTGGATCATCCAGTTCACTGGTTCCGTGGCAGTAAGCACTGACAACCACCCACCCCCTACAGCCAAGAGTCCAGCAAGACATATTTCTCCTGGGTTTGTTCTGTGGCAAAGCGACTGTGGCGTCCCCAGGGACAGCCTGGAACAGGGGCAGCAGGAGAGGAATGCACAGAGTGGGTGTCTCAGCCAGGCAGGGAGAGGGGAGCCAAGAGGGGCTGGGTGCCAGGCAGGGATTTCTGTGCCCGCTGCCTGCTCCTAAGGCTGGGACTGAGCAGTGAGCACTGCCTGGGAGCTCTCCCTGGGGGACAGGAGGAGGAGGCTCCCAGCACCAGCAAAGCCTCCTGCTCCTCTGCACAAATAACAGCAGCCAAAGCCTGGGAAGGGGAATGAAAGCCTGTTTGTGTGTTGGTGAGGAAGTTGTGTCTGGCACTGAGAACATGAGGAGTCCGGGGCATGGAGTGACTCCCTGTCTGCTGTGGCACGAACACAAATCCCTGCCTGGGGATCCTGCTGTGCAGGAGTCACCAGATGGTGCTCTGCATACAGGCTTCAAAGTTCTTTATCGTAATGTGGGAACTTCTATGGTCTTCGAGGAAACAACGCTGTAATTTTTGTGAAGCCTTTCCTTTAAGGTTTAATTTGCATCTTAGTCTTCCTGTCTCAAATGGGGTTTTTGGTTGCGCTGTTTATTCAGAAAAAAAAATGGTGTTGGGATTTTTGAAAAGGAATTTTCAGGCATAAGATTCACAGCCAGGCTTGCAGAAAATATGGGAGAAATTCGTAAGATGCACTAGAAAGATGTTTAGTCATATAATTCTTACATCACTTATTTTTCCTGCAATGGGAAATACAACCTATACAAAACCTGAAAATCTGCCTCACAGTGGATATGACATCACAGAACTCACACCATGTAATAAAAGAAATCTTCTGAGGATGTGGTGGGGACAAAATAATGCTGGTGATGTAGTAGGGGCTTTTCAGATTAAAATAGCTACAGCATAGCACGGCATTCTTATCTCCTATCAATGTAGTGCCAAGTGTATCCATCTCCTACTCAGCTTCCCTTTGAAATCCTGTAACCATCCTGCTTCAACTGAACAATAATTTTAGGGCAACCAACAGAAATATTCAGAGTATAGACCCCTCTTTTTCTTCGTCGCCTTTTAAAAGAGGATTCATCTCATTAAAATTCATATTCGAAGTCACACGGACCGCGGCTCACACCATCAGGACAACCGGGATTTATTAGAGCACGGATGTGATGGTCTCCTGAAATTTTGGGAAGCGCCCAGGAGATGGCACTCGGGGTGGGACTCCGGGCCCGCGGTCACACCGGGTTTGTCACACCGGGTTTGTCACCACGAACGCACAAAGAACAAACCCACGGAAGACTTTCAGTGTCGCCCTCAATGGGGTTGTAGAAATACAGCAGCACGTTAAAGGAACTCGTCGTTTGCGTAAGATTTATAATTACTCCAGTCATTCACTTCCCCACGTGAAGGCTCTCACTATAGGTCCCGTTGCATAATTAAAGGAGGCCATTAAAAATAGTTTCAGGGGAGAGCAATTTGTTATGAAATGAAGGTCAATCTCATTAGATCGCTGTAGCAGGGATCCTAATAACACCCGGGCAGAAACGAGGGACCTCATTACAGGAGTTGTATTTTGTTTGAAATATGGGATCATCAGTAACTGAGCACTACAATACACATAATATTGCTTGACATAAATTATACCCCTGAAAAACTGCCCTGCACAGAGGTGGTACAACAATAATGGGGGTACAACAAAAAGCTTAACACTTCCTATCTTTCCTGGCTGGATTCAGTTTCTTGATAGCAGTTTGGTTTGTGGCTGCTTCTGGACAGAGCCCCTCTTGGCCTGGAATGATGCAGAGAGCTGGTTTCAGACCGGGATGCAGCAAACTACAACTGGTAAGAAAGATGTTTAAATTTCCTTGTAGCGACAGAGGAGGACTCAGTAGCTGCCATCTGGGAAATACATACCACACTTTTAAAGGAAAATAAAAATAAAAACCAGAGAGTCCAGAAGTAAACATTGCTTTTACAAAGACTACGAGAGGAGGAGTTACTTTAATCCTTACCCATTTGGAAAGTACCAAGCAATTTTTTACAGACCTTTTGCTCTACTAGGAACTGCAGCTGGATGTATGGATGTGTTAAAACACTTCTGTGGAGCTCTGTCACAGCACTGAGCACCTGGCAGGATTATGCTGAGCACCCACTCCAAGCCAGCCCATAGTAACCAAAGAGGTGTCACCATTTCTAGTGAGATGGGCACACTGTCCTTGGGAAGTAAAGGCAGCCCTTCCTGGTTTGTGACTGTAGCTTGGGAGTTCAGCAAACAGATTTTTTTAATAAAATATATCTCATTTTTGCAAACAAGATGGAGGAACACAAGTTACAAGAATTGAATATTTTAATTATATTTTCAACTGCAGATTCTGTAATGAACTCTGATAATAAAGCTCAGTGTCTGGGCCAGGGACACCCCAAGTTGCTGTGCCTCCCAAGCCATGTGTCCAGGCCATGCCACCACATCCCCATCCGGTCACACAGACACAGGGACCTGCGTGTTGGGTCATGAGCCCATGCAGTGCTTACACAGGCCACGGTGTAAGCAAGTCGAGGGGTTTTTATTTGCCTTTCTGCCTGTCACTTTTATATCTTCCATCACCTTTAAAATTTTTTTGCTGCGTGGAACACTTTCTCAGTAAGTAAAACACACATTTAAATAGCTCAGGAGGAAGAGCTGGGAATGGGCTGCTGTAAAAGGGAAAGGGCAATGCAGACACACAGAATTTGTGCAAGGAACAGGCACAGCACTGTCCAAAGAGCACAAAAGCTTAAAGAAAATGGCCTTAACAGCTGAATTTTGAGAACACAAAACCCAAACAAACATCAGGTAGAGTGCAACACTTCCTAGGCTCTTGGAGGGTGAAGTCTCAGGAGCTTTTGTGCTGAGGGCAAATAAACCACCCATACCTGCCCACTGGGCATGGCCCTGGCAGGGGGTGGGTGCACGTTCCCCTGGGGACCATCCAGTGAACTGGGTAAAAATTCAGGTTAAAAATACAACTTTCATTTCCCTGAGTTATTTTTTACCATAATCTGCTTCCTCCTCTTGGTCTCCATGGTTACCCAAATCCGTGCAGTGGTACCTTTGTTCCTGTTCCTGTGAAGAGGAGCTGGCAGAAGGGGCTGGCACTGCTGCAGAAAGGGAAATCACACCAAAGGGTCTTCTGAGACTTCACAAACTTCCCTCCACAGGAAGCCATTTTCCAGGATCCAGATCCCCAAATCGGAGCTGGCAGAGAGCTCAGGCAGCAAATGCAGGGATGGGGGAGTGAGGAGGTGCTGTTTGTAGCCTGGTGTAAAAGACTTCAAAGAACAGAAGGGGCAGTTCCAGGATTTCTCACTTCGTCCTGCTGCATGAAATGGATGAACTACATGGATTCTGCAGCTCTCCAGCATCAGAGGGGAGTTCAATGGCCACCCAACACCTACTTGTTAACAAAAGCAATGTTAGCATGCCCTTGGGGGAGCTGCAATACCAGGGACATGTTTCTAAACAGAACTTTTTCCTCTCTTGTTTTTTGAAATATTGTTCAGTCCTTTGGGTTTCAAAGTTGTTTCAGAGCCTGTCTAACCTCAGGCTTTTCACTTCAAACTGGGTTTCAGTGGTGCCTCTCGAGTCTGCAAGGTCTCACTCAGGATGATACAATATAAATACAGAAATAGAGCACACACACATCCTGCATGCTGTCCAGTGCAATGCAACAAGGGTATGTTGTGTAGTCATGAAAACTGTATTTAAATGCAGTGTATATGTGTATATAGGTCTTTATTACTGAAAATTGTATTTCATATAGTTTAAGTCAGATGAGAGAAGATATAAAGCAGACAACAAACTAACCTCAACCTCTTTTTTCCCCCTTCCTCAGCCATGAACAGTGCTCCTGGTTCTTTCTACATCCCTTCAGCAGCAATAAAATGGACCTTGCATCCAACATTTGATCATCCAAAAGTGAAGAAATGCCTGGAATGACTCCTCTGAGATCATTTACTCCCAGTGAAGGGCAGTTAATGGACTGCAAGTGACTACTGGCATTCCTGAGAGTCACCAGAAAAAGAAAAAAAAAAAGGTGGTAAGAGATTTCTCCTGCTCCAGACACTTGAGAAAGACTGGATTTCACCATTGCTGCCCTCCCTACTCTCACCTAGAGGTGCTGGTTCCCACCTCTCTTCACTGCTTTACAGCACTCTGACATAGATGCTCTACTTTGTTAACTGTACTGCCAGATAATGAAAAGATTGATTAGGAAAATATTGGCCAGGTAATCAGTCATTTTTACTGTGCATCATTCCATGTTCATGGAGCTTTCCAGGCTATTATACACTTTGAAGGAGCTGGTGAAAAAGCATGAGATTATTCTTTACTACCTAATTCATTCAAATGGAGTTAACTCATTTCCATAATATTTGCTAAATTGTTTGTCCCAAAAGCGAGAATACACTTTTATTTTCCTAATGCATCCTGCAAATGGAAATTATCCCTGCTGTGCAATTGTCTGCAGGCCTGTCTAGATGAGTGATCTATGGCAGTCCAGGCTCAATTCCATCATGCAACGTGCACTCTGTCCACACAATTTAACTCCCAGTGTTTATATTAAAAAATGAAGAGTTGAATCAGGCATAATTAAACTGAAGGGCAAACTACATCATTATTTGATCTGCTTGCACGTTTGTCTCTGCATTTCTGAGCCTGCAGAAGGGCTCCTCAAGCCACTTCCCTGGAGCAGCCCCTCAGCCAACCTGCCCTGCCCATGGAATGATGCACCTGGAGACTGAGCCTCGGGGAGGTCACGGATTAACCACTTAACATCTTGCGAGCACTTTGCCTTCTGAATTAAGGAACTTTAGGCCACTCTTGTCCCATGCCCATCCCAGCCTTTGATCCTCTCACTCTTTGAGAGGCTGTGAAGTACAGGATAGTCTTGTACACATTTCTGGTACAAGACTAGTAGCAAGTAAATGCTGTGAAATGCTGAATAAACATTCTCTGAGGAATTTCAAAGAGGCTTAAACCGTATTAAAGGCAAAAGCACGTCTCAGCAGTCAAACTACATGTCCACATCAAGCAAGAGATCTAAGCAGTAAAGCTGTGCTGGAGACAGCTCAGTCGGGCCAGCCATTGAAATTACAGTCGGTATTCAAAGTGCTTGTTACAACCTGCCTTCCAGCAAGCCCTTCTCCCTGCTCTCCTGGGAATGGCATTGCCTCTCTGCTCCATCCCTCTATCCATCCCTCCATCCATCCATCCATCTATCCACCCATCCATCCACCATCCATCCATCCATCCACCATCCATCCACCATCCATCCATCCATCCACCATCCATCCATCCATCCATCCATCCCCTCTGTTCCAGCAGAGAGCTGGAGTTCCCTGCCTACGTTCCCATCTAAGGAGGAGGAGCAATTTCTAATGGCATCATGCTATTCATCCCATTTTTACTCTAAATGTCACAGGCACAGGCCTACACCTTATTCCAGGCAGAGGCTGTGAACCTGAAGCCACAGACTGGTGATACCCCATAGAACCAAGGGGTATCTCACTGCACAAGAGCCTGCCAGGACCCCATGCTGGCACCCACCACCAGCCAGCTCTCTGGGCATGGAAGCAGCAAGACAGCACAGCAAAAAATGCCAGGCACTGTTGTATTTCTGTTTTATCAGCAGCCACACTTAGAGGAACACTTGGCTCTTATCTCTCTCTCTCAGGCAGTGAGTCCAGCCCACACAAACCCTGCGCCAGCCCAAAAGGCTGACTGCAGTCCTCCCATTCCCCTGTGGGTATAAACCTGCACCCCCCCTCACAGTCTCCTCCCTTCTCTGCATCCTTTGAAACATTCTCATCACAGAATCACACAGAATCACAGAATCACAGANGTTAGATGCAAAAAAAACCCCAAGGGTGTCTCTACTGTACAGCAGCTCCTATGAATCTATCACAAAGTATCTGAAATATCTGAAAATTAATACAGAAAATTTGATCAGGCTGTTAAGTTCAACATTGAAATTGTGTAACAGCATTGTACTAAAATCTTTCTATGAGTTTTTAAATATCATTGATCCTTTTTCTATTACATTCTTCTTAGAAAGGCTTGTTTTTCTATGAACTCTTAATGGCATTTTTTATAGTATCATCTATACAGGCTTTTAAAAATACCATATGTCACAGTATTGTAATATAAAGCACAAACAGCACATTAAAAAGCAGGAATTACAAGACACGATCACACCCTAAAAGCCATAAATTCCATTCAAAACCTTATTAATAGTGCAACCAGCTTTAAGCATATCTTCTGGGTATATCAATTAATTTTTAGTGTCAGAAAATGGTTTGATGACACTTGCAAGATTGAGAAGTTTCATCCATGAGCATAAAAGGTCTTGAAAGGAAAGCCGAAAGACTTAGGATCTCCATGGTATCCAGGAACTGGTTCTGGATAGAACTTCCCAAAACTGTAGGAGGAAAAAGAACTAACTTTGCTACCATGGAAACAGAACACTGGAATATAACTGGTTGTTACTTTACAAGGCTGATCCCTAAAATATTAAGGCCCTCAATAACATGGGTGGTTTTGTTTCCACCTGAGAAGAAAATCTGCTAGGAAAATGAACAAGGACAAGTGTTCAGCAAGCTCACCAAGCAGGGAGAGCAGCCCAGGAGCCACAGGGATTTCTGGGCAAAGAGGATGACTAGAGAGGAGAAGGAGAGCAAGAGAAAGATGAAGAAGGAAGATACCCTGATGCCAGAAGGGTTTGATTTGACTAGTGAGACAGCAAACAAGGCCTTTGCAATGAAGGTTCTGAGCGCAAGGTGAATAGGGGTTTTTATACTTCTAGGTTTTAACATTGCAAGACTTTACATTTAACGAGGAAACTTATAATATGTATCTATTGTACTCGTGGTATTTAAACTTTGTTTTGTATAAGTTTGGAATGCATTGACAAGTCCGATGAGGCTGGATGGAAGGTGCCGACCAGAGACAAAACCTCCAAAGACCAAGTGGGCAGTTTGTAGGAGATAAGGTTAATGATAGCTGATAAAATCATCAGCTAAAAACCAGCTTGGCAAAACACCCTCGAACAATGGACATACCTTTAAGCAGGTAAGGACTTACAAGATAAGACACCCAGAACCTCAGAATGGAAAACCAGGATGTGAATGGACAGCATTCTACAAGAAGCAAGATTGCAAGATAACAGGAACTTTGGGGCAAGAATTGAAGGTGTTCTGCAAAGGTTGCAAACATTTTAGAAATCCACTTTAGCACAGTGGTGAGTGTCCCTGCCTCTCATGTGGGAGACATGGTTCGATTCCCACCAGGGAGGCAGTGGTGCCATTTAAGAGTTGGACACGATGATCCTTGTGGGTCCCTTCCAACTCAGAATATTCTGTGAATCTGATTGTGCTGAGCTGTGTAACTGTCACTTGCAGGGGGTGGGGGGTGATCTTGTAAGGGTATAAACGTAAATGTAGGAATAGCTGAAGTTGAACATGTTTAGAGGAGATATCCTTGTGTTCCCGGTACTGAATCACTGATTTCACAAGCTTGGAAAAGACCTTTGAGATCATCAACTCCAACCTATTCCCGACCACCATCCCATCCCCTAAACCATGTCACTAAGTGCCTCATCGAGCTACTCTTGAACATCTCCAGGGACGGTGACTCCACCCCCTCCCTGGGCAGACCCTTCCAACGACGGGTCACCCTTTCAGTGAAAAAGTTTTTCCTCATATCCAGCCTAAACCTGCCCTGACAGAGCCTGAGATAAACACAGCTCTCCATAACCTCTCGTTTTGGAGCTTATCCCTCAGACCAAAGGCACAGTGAACGATGTACTATAACACAATTCCATCCCCCACCCCCCTGAGGGGCGGTCCGCCATCTTGGCTGCCCCGCCCCCCGCGGCGTCACGTGACGGGCGCGGCCGCCATCTTAGTGTGCGGCCGGAGCGGGCGGTCACGTGGTGGCGGCGGGCGGCCATCGCCATGGGGCAGTGCGGCATCACCTCCTCCAAGACCGTCCTCGTCTTCCTCAACCTCATCTTCTGGGTGAGTCACCCCGGGGGTGCACCCCCACCTTCGCACGGCCCGATCGGTGTTCGGGCGGGCGTCCCGAGACCCCTCGGCCGTGGGCGCTGCCCCGTCCCTCAGTGCCGCCTGCGGGTCCCGGGGCCGGGCACTGAAGGACTGAGGAGCTCTGGGGGGGTCGTGTGGGTCTCCGCCGGTTCGGTTTGTGTAGCGGGTTTGGTTTGTGCGGCGCTCTCTGAGGGCTCCCCTCACGCTGGCCCCGGTGTTCGCGGCTCGGGATTAGGGTTACACACAGCGGGGTCTGTGCATCGCGGGGACCTCCCGCGGCACAGCGAGACAAAAGGCGGCAGAAGCGGAGCGGTGGGTCGCTGTAAATGACCTTTCTCAGGGTGGATGTACGGCCTGTATATTCACTGTAGGAACTGGTCTGTCAGAGCAGCATCACTCCCAAATCAATGGAGTCAGGTTAGGGAATATTGTGTAGGCTCCTGATGACTGCTGGTGCGGTCAGGTGTGCTGCTGCACTCCCCGCTCCCATCCCGGCTGCAGGAGCAGCATTTCTGTTGTCCCGCCTGGGGAAGGTTCCATCTCTGAGGAGTTAATCGCGGGTAACAAACAGCCGTGTGCAGCTGCACCATTTAACACTGTGAAGTCTGGGAGCGTTAAAAGGTGAATGTTGTGTCTGCATTCCTGCAAAGGAACGTCTGGAGCTGAACCGTGGGCAGGGGAGGCGCAGCTCTGCAGGGACAGGAGCCGGGAGTGTGAGGCTGTTTGGCTCTGAGGGGAGCAGATGAGCAGGCTGCACTTTGGGCTGAGCTCTGGGGGCTCCGTTCTTATCTCTGGAGTGTGGAGCAGTGACATCAGCCTCCTGGTGCAGCCGCTTGCTTGGAATCTGCTTTGTTGGGTGCGGCTTTTTGTTGCATGCACAGTTGGAAATAGCATCTGAAAAGCTCTTTAATGGCTCCTACGTCAGAAAGTTAAAGTTTGGGCCGGACACAGGTTTTGTGAGTCGCGTTCTTGAGCGCACCTTGGAAGTTGATGTTTCTTGAGTTGCTGATACAAATCGGGCTTTGTTCGGAATAAATGAGCGCAGATTCTGTATGCAGCTTCTCCACCCACTCCAAAAGCTTAGTGATAGTTTGTGTTTTATGTCGTTAATTGCTGCATTTAGTAATTTAGGTGCATCTTGGAGTTTTCATCTTGAAGAGAGGTGGGATTAAAGTTACTTTGTGTGATGCTAAATTTAGCGCTTTACTGGTTTTTAATGACTTTTAAGACACGCTTGGCTTAATTTAAAATAGATTGTGTTTAGACAAGATGTGCTTCAGGTCCAATTAAAATGTCATCAATCTCTGTAAACCACCCCCAGCCTCAGAGGTCAGCCTGGTCGGAGCTTTTTGGCACAGCAGTGACTGGGCTGCTTGTGTGGAACACCCTCACGGCTCACCAGCTGCGTGTGCAATGGGGCAGGCTTTCCAAACCTGACAAATATCGGTGGCAAAGTCACCGACTTTCATCACAAGTGGGAAATCCTCACTGTTAAATGGCAAAAGGGAGAACTGCACCTCCTGAAGGAGGGCGTTTTGTCTGTGGACTGAGCTGTGTGTGTTAATGTTTGGTGCCCATCTCCTGAGTGTGTAGTTGCTTCTGTGCTCTTGCAGCAATCTTTGGCTTGTTATTCATATGTAGTTCTAGTTTTGATAATTAGATCATCCAGATTTCCCCTGAGACTTGACCACAGACAAATCCCTGTAACTGGTCAAATAACTGTGAAATCTCCTTTCATTGCTCTTGTAAATTACTATGTCTCTGTAAAGTGTTGTGTACAGCTCTTGTGTATTGTCATCTGGAAAAAGAGCCAGTTGTTGCTGCATAGTTTGCTACCAAAAGTTCTTCAAGGGCAGTAACTCCCTGATCACTGTGAATTATAACTTCCCCCTGCCCCAGTGGGGCTCATCTGTGGGAGGATGTGAGTGCTCAGAGAGCTTTTGATATCTGTCTTGTGACTGTGACACGTTCAGAAAATTATCTCTGCTGCTGAAGAACAGCACAGATATGTTTGTTATGCTCTGTAGTCTGGATTCTGCCTTGTTTTTTACAGATTTCTTTCAAGCCATCTGCAAAAGGCTGATCAGCCCTTGCTGATAAGTCACAGACACTCATTCATCATCTACAGCTACTGGTTTCAATTCTACAAGTCCATCTCCTTTTGAAGAGTCTTGTGCTACTGGTTAGATCTTAGTTGACACTGTAAGAAAGTCATCTTGTTTATGGTCTTGTGAAAACTTCTGTCATGGCCTGTGAAATTCTTGCATTACCTGTGCTTCCCTACATGTCAATAGTTAGTACAGGGGTTTTATTTTTAAAAGAAAATGGCCTGTGGAAGCATTTTTCCTGTCACGCAGCACAGGTGTTGGTTTCTCACATAATCTGGATGGACTTTCTGTGCCTTTCAAGGTTTTTGATGTTTTGACAGTTTGGCTGAGTTACCTTTGCAGGGGTGTCTGGCCCCGTGTGCATCCCCTGTGCCTGCCTTAAAATACAGTTCTGTAGGAAAACAGTGTCCTGGCTGGGTGTCAGGAGCAGCAGAACATGCTGGATGGAACACTTATTGGAATTCTGGATCACTTGGTCAAGAGGAATTTACCAAGAAATGCATTGATAAGAAGCATCAGTAAAAACTTGCCCTTCTTAGAAGACCAGGGGAAAACAGATCAGATGAAGCTGTGAGCAGCTTTTGGAGTGGATGTGATAAATGACAGAGGAAAAGCAGTCCTGCAGTTGGCCTTTATCTTGTCTGAAGTTTGCACAAGATGTTTGGGGTTGGGTAGTAACTTTATTTTCACTTCGGGGCTGCCAAGTCCTTTTCTTTAAGGAGAGATGTTCTGTTGGGATGTAGGACAATACAACTTAGAAATAGTCATGAAACTTCTAGTACATATATAATCATAATCAGTAATATATTTTTGGTGTCCTGATGAGGAAATATTGATTATGTTCAGCTGCAAGAGAAATGATACTAAAGTATTTAAGAACAGCATGTTTAAAAAATAAAAAAAAACCCTAAATTTTGTTAAATTACCAGTCCGCATTGTTTTGAAAGGGGAAGGAATAAATTTACCTGGAACAAATATTTAAAGACTGCTGTCAAATGTGTTTATATTCTGCACCCTTTAATTTAAGGCTTCATGGTGTGACTTGCATAATTCAGTTGAAAGCAGTTTGAAGAAATGAGATGAAGACAAAAAATGCTAAGGAAATGTTTTCAGTGTTAGTGTCGGGTAGAAGGATAAAATATTCAGAGTTCTGTGTAGTCCTGCTTCAGAAAAGGGAGTGTGTTTTATATTCCCAGGGAATCCATGTGCTCAGCCAGCCTGCTCTGCTAAAACAGGGCCTCATGAAAAAACCTGTGAGGTTTTTGTCTTCACTTCTGTGTCCTCCTTGAGTCAAGGAATGAACTCAGCGTCTGCAGTACTTTCAGCTCAGTAACTGTTTAAGTTGCTCCTGCAATTAACTTGACTTGAAATCATTAGTTTTCAGTTGACTCAGCTAGTACAAAACATCCTTGGACATGATTGTTTAGAGAAATCTCAAGACTTCAGCTGTGTACAGCAAAAATAATTCCTACAGTCCTGTGCTGGCTTTGCAGCCCTGGTGCTCTCAGCACAGTGTTGGCAGTGATGCTGTGTTACCTTAGAGGCCCCAGAAAGCGCTGCAGCCATCAGGGGCTGTGTGGTGTGCTTTGGGTTTCTGGGAGAAAACGCAGCCATGAGAACTCATTGCAGTGCAGCAGGAGGAGGGGAAAGCAGAGCTCACTTTCTCTTACACACTGCAATGAGCCCAGTCACCTCACCGGTTTACTGTGAGCTTGAGAACAGTTCCTGATCTGGACTTTGAAAGCAAACTTCTTGGGAGTTTGTGGTGATCAAGGCTGTAATGGATGGACGATCAATACCCTTTTTATCACCTCTGTGTGTCAGAGGTGAATGTTCTGTGCTTCTGCTGCTGTATCTGTGGGATTGTGTAATGGTTTGGAAACCTGGGCATTAAAGAAATTATCGTTTTTAATCAAAAAATCAGAATTTAAAGCTCCTCAAGTGGTGTGCCCTCGCTGAGTGGTTTTTGTTCGGGTACTTGGCTGTGAATTTTCAGGGAGGCCACATGCTGATTTTTAGTGATAAATACTTCAAGTTGCTTTTAAGTTACACAGTCCTACATGGTATCACTTGTGTCTCTTTAGAGGATGAGTTTCAAGTCTTTGCTTGGGATTTTCACGGGGTTTGACATTTGGTTTTCGGCTTAAAAGTAGAGCCAATGCCTAACAAGACCAAGTTGCCAAGGTAAACTTGATACCTTTGAGTCGTGCATGGAATTTGTAGTATCGCTTTACCTGGTGAACTCTGTAGCACAGAGTGATCATCATTGTTCTTGTGCAGAGCCAAGAATGTGGACAGGGGAGGCCCAGCTCGAGTTACAAGGGTTATGACTGATTAGGTATGAAAGAATGGCTATATTGTTAACAACTGGGGGTTTTAAAAAAAGTAAAACACTATCTGCAGGTGCCCTGCATCCTGCAGTTAGTGTCAGCTAATATATGCAATGCCAGATGCAAAAGCAGCCGAGCTCAGCCTTTTGCTTTGCCCTAAAGAAGCCTTTGAATTTGAAGTGTTTGGGCTCAGTGTTAACAGAACTGAATGTGGCTGGGATGGACAGAGCAGTCTGGCTGGCTTGAATTTCACCTGGCTTTGTTTTGTGAGCCTTTAATACAGTTTTAACTGTGCTACAGAGTTGAATGGAATTGCTAGTTTTCTTCTCCCAAAGGATTTTTTGAGACAGTTACAGCTCAGTGTTTCTGTTCAATTATTATTGATGAGAACAAAGAGTGAGGAAACCGTAGGGTTCAAAGCTGGATGTGCATCAATTTCAGCAGAGAATGTCAAGTACTTCTGTAGATTTGTTTGGGAGGGGATCTTCTTTTTGGCAGGTCACTGCTGTGTAAGAGAAACAAACAGCAGAGAGATCCTGTAGGGCCTTTGATGTTGAAACCGAGGAGATAAGTTTTGAAGGACAGAAAGCTGCGTGCAGGGTGTGAATGCAAACTCACTCTCTATCACACAGTAATCAGTCTGGGAGTACTACAGTGTTGAAGGAACAAAAAATGTCTGAGAGATACAGTAGAAGTCAAATAATGGAGAGAAAAAATGCCAGTTTCTAAGGAGCCCAGAAGGTGGGTGGCAAAGCACAATGCCAAGGTCCCCACTGGTGGGTAGGAAATGTTCAGGAACGTGTGCGTGGAGAGAAGTACCTGCTACAGGATGGAACTGGTGCAACTGCAGTCCATCAAAAATCCCTCCTGGAGTCTGTGTGTGGTTTGTTTCCTAAAAAAACAAACGTGTTACAAAGGCAGTGAGGACAGAGAGACACTCGAGTTTAAGATATGGAAAGGGAAGGTGGTCCTGGCACAGGGTCCAGGCAGGAAAGCTGAGGGACTGCTCCTGTGGAAGGACTTTTTCTTACTTTTTCCTTTGGTTCTTTTGATCAAAGATGGTGCAGATGGTCTGTCAGACCATGCCATTTACAATCCCGTGCTTGGAACAGTGGCATGAACAGCACTTGTGTTTGGAGTGGTGTGTGTGCTGTTACCAACATTGACCAATCAGCACTGGTAAAGCTGGCAGGAGTAGGAATTTGCAACTAGGTGTGATTATCAAAAATGTGAAATTTTCCTCTTGTCAAGTGAATGTCAGATGTGTTTTCTCCTAAGATACTGGTACTTTGCTGCTACCTTCGTTTTCTTATTCAGAAAGTGTGTGTTTTTCTTAAAACAGTGAGTAAAATGTGGATTCTGAAGGTTAAATACTATTCTTACTTGGGAAAGTACCAAAAAAGACATTCAAAACCTCTTTGTTAGGGGTTCTATTGTGATCCCAAAGGGAAGCAAACTCCCCAGCAAGGTGAAGAGCAAACCCCTGAGTGACAGTGCTTTGTAAACATAGTGAGTATTTGGAGAAGTCTTCCTGAGCTCTCCCCAGGAGCAGCATCCGTGGGGCAGCGTAAGGAAGATCCATTTGCAAATGAAGCTGTGGTGTCCATGGCCCATGAATAAATGATCTGAATAGCTGAGGTAGCCACACTTGTGGCTCTCAAACTGCTGCAGGTGTGAGCATTCCTGGAAACATGAATACAGTTCCTGGCGTGTGTTTTTAGCCTGCGTGGCAAACAAACACAGCTCAGCTGGGCGGTGTGTAGCCTGTACACCTCGGGGCATGTGAGAGGTGCGAGCTGACTTGGTGAAAGGCGTGAGGTCAGGAGGCTGTGTTATGGCAGCCTGAGGATGGGAGAGAGTGTACACAAAACATCTCGAATTTTTAAGTGTGCAGTGATAGTTTATCATTGTGTCATTAGATCTTCCAGTCTTCCCTCCAGTTCTTTGCATAATTGTCCAGCTTTAAGTAGCTCCTCGGAGGTTCCTGCTAAAGCAGTAATGTGAACCTTTTTGTGAACTGTGAGGGGTCTGTGTATCTTTACAACTTGCCTCTGATGGAAAGGATGTTGAATTGTTCAAGCCTCCTGCAACAAACAATCTCCCTTGGCTGCACTTTTGTATCAGTGTTTTCCTGGAGTGGGAGCATGGCTCTGCACATCCAGAAGTGCCAGTTGGATGCACATAAGTGTCAAAGGATGTGTGAGTGCTGAATAACCAGTGTCTCTAGAGCTGGCAGGTGACCTGGCACAGCTTCAGGAGCTGCTGCCATCTCTGTGCGGAGCATTGAGCAGAGTAGGTTGGAGAATTCTTCCTTCAAGCCCTGTTTATCAGAGACTTGTTTGAACTGTGTGCAGTTCATATGTTTGGCTTCCATTTAGTGATAGGAAATACATGATTGTAGACGTGGTAGCTTTTTATTCAAATGTCTTTGACTTGAGCAAGTTTGGACTTACAGATTTACTCTTTACTCTGCAGGATAGTGAGCACTGAGATTTGGATTATTTTGATTGGGGTTTTTGAAGTTATCCTTGTGCCTTTAATTGTGATACAGTTTTCAGTTTCCCTGGATGATTTTGAGATGCAGATGTTTAAAGCACATGGTCCTGTTTGGAGGGATTGGTTTGGTTTGGGGTTTTGTTGTTGAGGTTTTGTTTCTTTTGTGGTTTGTTTTCTTTCTTTGAGACACGTGTTTCCCTTCATTCTTGGTTTCCAACAGGTGATAAACGTGCGTGTAACTGGTGCAGCACTGGCCAATGGAGGCTGCACACTTGGTGTGGGTAGAGCTGGCTCTGTCTGACCTGTTGTCAGGGTTTGTGCAGTTGCTCACATTAACACGTGGTTCCTGTGCTTTGAAACCACTGAGGTGTGAAGAGGGACTGGTGTGGTCCCATGGGCTGTGGGCAGTGAGCACGGGCAATACTCACCTTTGCTCTCAGGACCTCCTGTCCCCACCGGTTACCTGCTGAAGAGGCAGCAGTAGTTTTTAAGGCTATGGTCACCTCATCACACGAGGCAGCTTCTGTTCCAGAAACTCCAGTTCCTCAGCATTGATCAGAGGCAAAACCCAAGGCCCAGTGCTGCCATGGATGACTAGTCATTGTAGGACCCTGTGTGGAAGGAATTTAATTGAGTCTTCAAACCAGGCTGATTTTAATCTAAGTGGCCTAAAGATTTGAAAAGCAAAGTCTTTTAAAATCAATATGCTTCTTGAAGTAGGGAAGGAAAAGCTAATGCCTGTAGACTTTTTTTTTAAAGGTTAAACTTTTTTCCCCTTCAAATATATGTTCTCACGCAGTTTAGGAGCCAGATTTTTCTTAGAAAAGGAAGAAGCCACTTAAATTACACAGAAGACAAGGACAAAAGAGTTCACAAGTAGTTCTGATTTCAGCTTTGTGGTATGTATTCCATGCCTGCTGCTGGCCACAGCTGTGGGTTTTCATCTGCCACCTTGCAGTATTCCATATTTGCCACAAGCATTTTAGTGCTTCGGGATGGGAGATTACATCACTGCCATTCACAGGCTGCATTGCTAGGCAACACTTCATGGCATTCCATTGTTCACTGGCACCACTTTGAATCTCCTCTCGGTGTGCAGAACGTGTGTCTGCATTTGCCGTGATGTACCCACTGTGGCAGATCTGTACAGCTGGGTTGGATTTCAGCATCCTTTGTGCAAAAGGGAGATTTTCTAACAGCTCCTTCACTCCTGTCTGCAGGAGATGTCTTGATGATCTTGGTTACTGAATTTTCAGTTTCACTCCCCTTGTATCTACACAGCCTGTTTTGCTGGGTGAGCCAGGGCTACTGGATGCTTTTAGGATTCCTGCAGAGTACACAGTTACTTTGCTGCAGAAAGAGAGGCAGAGAGGTGAAATGTTTTGCTGAAATCCGTGCAGAACTGATGATGCTTTGGAGCTGGCTCTCCATATCTTTCCTTTTGCCACAGTGTTTCTATAACCAAGTGCTGCAGGGAGTGTTCCCTACACAGTGGTATCCTGGCAGTGGTTATGCAGTATTTTCTGTCAGAGGGAGTTGCAGTAGCATTGCAGTGCATCTCCTGTGTGGTGTCACACAGAGCTGAAATCCCAGCTGTCTGATGGCTTATCTGGTGCTGTGCCACACTGAACGGCCTTCCCAGGGAGGATTTCCAAGACTTTGGGCAAAGCCTCGAGCAGCCTGGTCTGAATCCATTGTTGACCCTGCTTTGGGCAGGAAATGGAACTAAATGATCTCCTGAGGTCCCTCCTGGGCTGGATTGTACCCTGGCCTGATCCAGCCTTGGAGTGTCCCCTCCACTGGAGCTGTGTGTGTGTCTGTCCTCCCTCCTCAGTGCAGGATGGGGTGGTTGCAGTCAGTGAGTGGGAAAGGAAGCAGCCTGTGTAACACTCCAGCTGAGTGAGCTGCTGTATCCAGGACTGGGTTCTAGTGTGGGCAGTGCCCTTCACAGCAAAGTGAAAGTCCCCAGATCAGTCATTACATCTTCCCAGGGGGTTGTTTTAGCTTAGCCTTGTATTGGGGCAGTAAAAAACCATGCCATGGAATAGTTAAATTATATTGTCCATCACTGCAAATTCAGTGTTTCGTTCTGCAGCAAGTGTGAAGACAGTTGGGAAAGACATCTTTAAAGCAGAAATTGATAAGGCCCTTTCATTTTGAAATAAATGTGTGTTAGTTGGCTCTTCAAGCAACCCTTGTCTGTCCTTCACTAGCTCTGCTCCATTTAGAGGCAGTGAGGGCATTGCTGTGATGGGATCCTTGTAACTGAGGGAGGCAAGGTCACAGCAGATCGATGCAAGAGCTTTGGCTCGGCTCTAAATCTGTACAGTTGCAGATCCATTTTACAGGACTTGTTTGCAGTCACTTTAAATTGTTGGGCTTTTTGTTTGCTTGTTTAATGAGACCCTTTTGTACATCAGTCCTTCTGAGAACATCTATTTTATACAAGTTAGTTGTATGTGTTTCGAGGTAGTATTTGGTGTTTTATATTTGTTCCTGCCTGCTTCGAATGAGACTTGCCAGTGCTGTGAACAATTCCGGAGTGCTGTTCCTGGATGGGTGTTGGTAGCAGGATGACAACAGGTGATAGGTTGTGCTTGATCATCTCTATGGTCTTTTCCAACCTTATTAATTCTGTGGTTCTGGCAGTTCATCTTTCCCTGCGCAGAGGTTAAAGTTGATGTGTGTCTCTGTTCTGTTCTGCCAGTGGACCATGGCGAGCAGTCAGAATTGCTGAGGGAGCCTTCCTGGTGGTGTTTGAAGCACCTCCTGTTGCTGAAGGCATGTTGGGGTGTGTGTGTGTGTTGCAGGCAGCCGCAGGCATCCTGTGCTACGTGGGAGCCTATGTGTTCATCACCTACGACGACTACGACCACTTCTTCGAGGACGTGTACACGCTGATCCCTGCTGTGATCATCATCGCCGTGGGCACCCTGCTCTTCATCATCGGCCTCATCGGCTGCTGCGCCACCATCAGGGAGAGTCGCTGTGGCCTTGCTACCGTGAGTTCCACTGTGCCTACACTGCCTGCCCTGTTAAACTAAAATATTAGTCACCTTTTTTTGTTATCTTACGGCCTTAAATGTTTTTTTTCCCCTTATGTGTTTTTTGGAACGTCTTGTTTCAATTTCCTGCCCCAAATAGAGGTGTTAGATGGTGCAGTTCTGGCAGCAGACTTCTCAGCTTTACCTTTTTTTAGAACTGTGGTAATGTAATTAAAAAAATGTAAAACCATATGATGAAGTTATAACAGTTTTTAAGTCTCGCTTTTGCCTGTTGGGGTTGGAAAGCTGAAACTGGAGAAAGGTCATCCAGGAGTTGTCTTGTTGTAAGTGTGTTGCATCAAGGCTCACTGTGGGTTGTGATAACACTTAATTGTGTTCTTTATGGCTTATTTTGGACTCTTTGTGTGCAGTATTTTATGTCATGTGTTTCCAAGCATTTTAACTGTAATTTCCGCTTGAAAACTAGGGAGGATAGAAGACAGGCCAGTATTTAAACTGTCCCCATGGGGTTTTGGGGGGATTCTTGTGTTGAATGCTGTGTGGACAGTTGATTTTGGAAGTTGCTCTTAAATACAGCAAGACAAATGCAAGGCTTGCTGTGTCTGCCGGTGGTTACAGAGCCTCATCTGCAGAAACATTCCCTGAGTCCATCTACCACTCCTTGTAACAGCCTGGGCAGCTGCTTTGGTGTGACATTGCTGTTTATCTAATAAAGAAGATTAAAAGAAACACTTGATTACAGCACTCCAGTGTGGGATTTTCAGTAGCACTTGCCTGACTGAGCAGCTTCTTATTACTTAGTGAAGTTATGAACACTCAAGCTTCTTGAACAACTTGGTCAACTCAAGTGCCTGCTTCAAATTCTGTTTAATCAAATCTTTACCTGAAAAATTCCTTTAAATAGAGACAACTGTATGGAGACTTCAGACAGTAAATTAATGAAACTTTGCACAAACACTCCTGATTGTGTCTTACAGTTTGTGATCATCTTGCTCCTGGTTTTTATCACTGAAGTTGTGGTGGTGGTTCTTGGATACATTTACAGAGCAAAGGTAATGACTTCTCCATTTCAGTAAATGTTTTGTTGTTCACTATAACCCAAGTACAGAGTGCAGTGTTTGATTCTGTGGAACTGTTAAGGGGTATTTGTTAAGGGAATAAAAGCAAATCTCTAAGTGAGTTAATTTGTGATATCAATATCTTAAAATTTGTAGGCAGGAAAGTAGCTGGAAGGTATCATTAACAGTTGAACAGCAGAGGGGAGTAATTGGTACCTTTACATTTCCCAGATGGTCTTCTGATTTATTTATGCTTTGAATTTGTGAATGATTGGGGCTGCACAATATTTGAACATGGGCCATATTGTTCTAATGTGCAATAACTTACGTGTTGTCATGTATTGTGGTGTGCAAGCTAACACTGCATAATAATAAAATAAAATAGATTTAACGTGTTAATTTATACTTTCTAGCTTTCCACAGGTTGTGGACAGGGCTTGTAACCAAAGAAATTAGGAGTTCCCCCACTGTCTGTTTAATGGAATTAAGAAACAGGACCAGAAAAATGAAATTAAATGTGTTTCTACCAGCCTGATATATGGCAGAAATATACTGCATGATATTAGAGATGCCACAATATAGCTTGAAGAAGAGGAATTTCTGACTTGCACAGGCTTTTGCTATGTCTGTGTAAATTTTTGTGAACAGATTCCAGAGAAGGCTGTGACCTGTGGTGTGTAGAGCAGTGTAGGACACTCAGGAGGTACCTGGATTGCAGGCTGGACCCTGCAGTGCCATTTGCCTTTCATGTCCACTGGTCTCACTGGCTCAGTGTTCTCTCCTCCTTGCTCTCTTGCTGTCCCGGGAGAAATGAAGCCATGCTGGTGGTTTTGCCTGAGTTAGAGGGGAGGCTGCCTTGAGTAAGCAGCCAATAATACGACCTTGAAGTGTGTTTATAAATCTGGCTGCATAACAGGATAAGTTGCTCCAACCCTCTATTGGCAGGGTTTAAACTCACAATGTGTTTTTCTCCTGGTCTGCACTTGATGTCTGGTGTCCTGGCAGAGAATTGAGGTGATCATTTGGGGCTGGAGTTTGTAGTGGAAGTAGCTGAGGGCAGCACTGCAATTCCAGGGGAAAGGGAAACATGAGTTCTTCTGTATTGTTGTGTGTGGCTGTGCAGGAATCACCATGGAGCTGAGCTGAGTGATCATCTTACTCCCTTCCTTGTTCCCATCTCCAAGTGACTTGCTCTTTCTCAGGTAGCAGATAAAGGCAGCTCTTGGATCTTCCCTGCCTGACCTATCTGAAATTACACCCTGGAAATTGCACTGGTCCCAGCTGTCTGCTCCTGTCCCTTCTCTGCTTTGTGGTGCTACCACACAGTGTTCACTGCAGTAGGAAATGGAGAAGAGGGAAAGACTGAAGTCAGAGCAGTTATTCATGAAAACTGTTGGTGCCAAGTGAGACTGAGCACAATGTCTCAAGACAGTGCCCTTTTAAATTGAGATACAAATATTGATCTGAGCATCCCTGAGTTTCCCAGCGTGCCTCTGTGACTGTGTGTGGCTCCAGTTCAGACTCTTACAGCTTCAGAGCTGTGTGAGCCGTGTCCAGGCCCTGCTGAGATGGGCTGACCTCTGCAGTCTGTGCACTCAGGCTTTTTGTGAGTGGCAGTAGGGATTAACTTTTTGCCTCTGGGTGGAATGGTTGTTCTCTCCATTTTCCCTAAAACCTGCCAGTTAGCTGGAGCTGCTGATTTGTTTCCATGGATTTCAGGCGTAATAGTGCCCTAATAGAACCACAAGCCAGCACTGAAACTGAAAACCCTCTATGACAGATTAAACATCTGGTTTGTTACGAGGCAGAGCTGTGCATCACGTTGGTCAAATCACCAAACAGTTGATTCTGAGGTGGACTGAACCAAGTTGCCTGTGCAGGCTAAACCGACTCTCTTGGTACAGCTTTCCCTAAGGTAGGCAGCATTCTGGAGGAGGGGGTGGTGCAGTGCAGCTCCTGCTATTGCTGCAGAAAATTCTTCCATTGAAGTATTGAAGGGAATGATGTGTTGACAAGACCTTCCTACTGCAGCCTGCAAGTCTGAAGAATATGCAAGTAGTGCTCCCTCCTAAAATTACATTCCTTGCACATAGTTCCTGTTGGATGTGATAGGAGCTAATCTTAATATTGCACAAATGTTTATCTACATTAAACTTTCTGTGCATTTCAGTAATAGCTTGCAGTGGTTCTAGTAAGATGCTTGGATGGTTTTTCTCCCTTAGCTGCATACCAGGAACACTTTAAGTGTGCCCGTTTCAGGTTATGGGAGTTACCTTGGATTCCTGTGTTGCTGTAATTAGGAGGCAGATAATTGGACCCGACTTGTATTGGTGAGCTAATGTGGATGCTTTCCTGCCTCTTCCAGGTGGAGGATGAAGTCAATCACAGCATTCATAAAGTGTACAATGGATACAATGGGACAAATCCTGATGCAGCCAGTCGTGCTATTGACTATGTACAGAGGCAGGTGAGATGGAGACACATGGGGGAATTTTTCAGTCCTTTCTGTCCTTAAAACACAGATGTTGCTCTGCTGATGATCTGACTCCATTCTGACAAGTCTAGGAAATAGCTGAGTGGACAATAAGGAGCTTAACTTGGTTGAAATTATTATAGTTATGACATTGATGGGGTGATACATTTTTGTGTAATTAACTATCTACCAATCTGTGTTTGGGATCAAATATTTGATACTTGAGCATTTTTCTGCAATGGAACATTGTACTAATCTCAATATACTTGTTCGCTTGGTATTGCCACTGGAATTGCTGTCACATTGTCTCTTTCCCTGCCTGGTTTTCCAGCTGCGCTGCTGTGGGATCCATAACTACTCAGACTGGGAGAGCACCGTGTGGTTCAAGCAAACTAAAAACAACAGTGTGCCCCTCAGCTGTTGCAAAGCAGCCCTCAGCAACTGCACTGGCAGCTTGACCCGCCCCATGGACCTGTATTCAGAGGTGGGACAGCCAAGCATTTCCTTTGCTTTGGGGAATATCAAGTCTTGGGGGTATTTGCTTTGACAGAAAGTAGATGTGGTTTCTGAGATCCTCTCTCTCCTTTTTTCATCTGCAATGCACTAATTACTTTTTCAGTGTTTGGATTATCTTTCTGCACTGTTATGCTTTTGGCATTTTGTCTAAATGTGGTTGCCAGATTAATACACAAGAAATCTACTTGTTCCAGGGGTGTGAGGCTCTGGTTGTAAAGAAACTTCAAGAGATCATGATGTATGTCATCTGGGCAGCACTAGCATTTGCTGCTATTCAGGTAAGAGAAGGTTCTTTATTTAACTTCTTTCAAATCAAATTCTAAACTGCTCTACAGGTAGTTACAGGTAATGCACTTTATCCCTGAACTTCCCAGCCATGCATGGTCTCAATACTGCTGCTCTGTTGGGTGTGTGTTCTGCTAGTATAAAACAAAACCAAACCCCAACAGGTGTCTGTGAACACATTGGTAAAACTGGAGTTGTGAATGCTCATCACTTGGTATGTTATTGTCAGGCTGTGCCAATGCTCTGCTCTCTGAGCAATGTAGTGCACACACTGAATCCCAGGAAGCTTGAGAAGTCATTTCAGGTTTACTTTTGTGTCTAGGTAACACTGTAGTAATGTTGAACCTGAGTTGTTCAGCTGTGGAACCTTAAATTTGGTGAGATCTGTGCTCAGTCTCCTGAAAGGAAGGTATTTTTTTAATTGCCATTCTTAAAACATTAATTTTTAAAGCAGCATTTGGTCTGCTTGAACACTGAAATATGTTTGTGTAGCATAAATTAATGTATCACAGCCATGGCTGCTGTGACAGATTATTTTTTGTAGGAGAAAAAGCAGAATCCCAAGAGGAGGCATTATTCCTGGGTTTGGAGTTTGCAGGTTGATTACCAGGTCTGCCCCAAGTTGCAGCACAGTTCTGATCCTCCCTGGAATTCCTGACACGTGGCTGTTTCCATTCTGACAGCTTTGTCTTGGTCATGCAGCATTTAGGTACTGCTGAGCCTGATCCTCAGCAAACTGGGCTGACTGGAAGGGGGATGGAATGTCAGCCTGTGGCCTGTAACCCAGGTCACATCTCCTGCAAACTGAGAGGAGGAATTGCTTTTCTTGCCTCTGGGTGAATTCTGCCGCCTTTCCTGTACTCTGTACCCCTCCTAAAGGGTTGTTATTCCATCAGTTATGCAATTAGGCTCTCCAAAGTTCATTACCTGTGACAAATTAGCCTTCAGGAATTGCTTGAAAAGGAGGGGATTGAGAGGAGGCTTGGAACTTGCAGAAAACTTTTCTGTATAGGAGTAATTTTTGGTCAACTCGGGTTTCAGTTCCTTGGGGATCTTCCAGTGTGCAGGAATTCCCTGATCCCAACCCAGTGACAGCAGAGACCTGTTGATGAATAGGAGACAAACTGAAGGGAACAAAGACACAACTTTTGTAGTTGGGGATCATTTAGTGAACCTTTTTTGGCACAAAATTGGTTTGGAGAAAGATTGGCCATGTAGCCACTAGCAGCTGCAATAAACTCTATTTAATGAGTCTAACTTAAGTGGGTTTTAGTTGTGTGTATTCCCTCCTCATTTAGAAGGGCTGTGTCCATGAAGAGTTATTTAACTGTTGCTTTCTTTTCCTCTGACATGAATATAACAACCTGAGCCCCCTGATCTAGTGGGATGTCCCTGTTCACTGCAGGAGGGTTTGACTAGGTGGCCTTTCAAGGTCTGTCCCAGCCCAAACCATTCCATAATTCCATGGTGGCATGGTGGGAGTCGCTCTGTGACCTGCCACCAAGTGAAGGAAGGTTGAAGTGCCTTTTATTGTCAGTTACTCTCCACGTGCTGTTTCTGAGCTGGTCTCTGCTGTGGCTCCAGAGCAGATGATGCACTCCAGACAGAGTATTGATCTTTACAGGAAATTAAAAGTTGTGCTGGAATTTCATCATGCCTCTTTCTAATCACTGCTTATTTGGATTTAGGATTATTTAAAAACCTTATGTCCAGTCCTTGAGCAGATCGAGGTGCTGTGTTGTGTGTGCCACCATTTAGTTTTCAAACACGTAACACGTGATGTTTGCTTGAGCCTCTAATAAAAAAAGCAATTCTCCTTTTGACCCAGTTCTGTTTTCACTGGGCTCTTGCATCAATGGGGAAAATTTACTGCTCACCCATTTCATTCTTGTTTGTCTTCTGCCCAAGAGGACTGTTGGGGTGGTTTTATTTTTTTAAGAAATGCCTTCTGGGTGGTGGTTTATGATCCAGGGCTGTGGCAGGAGCCTGTTGAAGTATTCACAGCTGCAAATAAACTTAGAAACTTCTCTGCATACAACCAAATCAGTGCAATCTCTGACTTTCCTCAAAGCCATGACCAGTTACCGTAGGCCACAGAACACAACACTACACCTGGTGTGTTTTCAGTAGGAACAGCCTTATTCTACCTTCAAAAACCATGCAACTCCTTTCAAGTGTCAGGCCCTGTATTTCTCATTATTCCTGTGGTTTAACTCTTGTGAATGGACACAGTGTGGTCAGACCCTGAATTCTGACAAACATGGGTGCTGTGAATTTTTAAAGCACAGTTTTGCTCATATTGGACTTCAGCTTTGTGACAGGACATGTTGCCAGAGATGGAGCATGGGAGTGTTTCATGCAGCATTTGTGGGCAACTGCAGTGATGCTGGCAGTGCTGTGTTCTCAAGGCTCTGTGTTTTCTCCCCAGCTCCTGGGCATGCTGTGTGCCTGTGTGGTTCTATGCAGGAGGAGTCGGGATCCTGCCTACGAGCTCCTCATCACCGGGGGCACCTACGCCTAGAGCAGAGCTCCAGCACAGCTCAGTCATTTCTGGGGAAGCTGGATGGGCCAGGTTTACTTCCATAGCTTTCTTGCCCTAAGCTTAGTCCAAGCACACCTTTGGGATGTGAGGGCAGCCTCCTGTGCACTGGTGACGGGCAAAACAACAGCTTTACACAACCCATAGAATGACCTGTGACTCTCACTGTTTTAGACAGCTATTCATGTACCTAAATGTTTTAGTATCCTAGTAAACTTCCTAATTTCAGAGCCATTTGCAAGCTAAGTGTCATTTGGTTGATATGAAAGTCAAAGGACTGTGCCTACTTTGGTGGATTACCTCTAAGCATTAACTGGCTGATTCCTGCATATAGAGAGGATGTCTTAAACCTTCACTACACGGAACCTCTTTTGGCCAAAGTTGTACAAAGGAAGCCAGCTGTATTTAATCTGAGAATAAAACCCAAGTTTTAATCTTGCCCCTCACCAGTGTCACCTCTTAAAAAAACCCAGAACACTCAAGTGAAGTCTAGTATACTTTATATATAAAAGAAATTGTAAAAAAAAAAAAATACTGATTTTAGGATTGTTACTGCAGTTTTGACCTTCAGAGATCCAGTCTTTCAAACGTTAGTAGTTGAAAATACAAGCTGGCTTTTCAGGAGTATAATGTATGCACTACTGTTCTATAATGAAATATTTCATTTTTCTATGAAGAGTGGTTTTATGTGTTGAGTGAACTGTTACACTGTAGACCTTAAATTGGTTTGGAAATGATGTAGCCATGTAGAGTAGCGAAGTACTATGTGAAAGTGATCTCAACTGTAAATAGCAAACCTGATTAAATAAATCTCTGTATATCCTCCCTACCAACAGCTCTGGTGTTGTGTTTGACATTCCAGTGTATTTGGTCAAGTTGAGTCTTGGTGTGCTGGACACAAAGCTCTAAACTCCAGTTCTGTGTAGCCTCACTTCAATAGATCTGTATTTGTGGCTTGGTGGAAGCTTGACTGTATCATCCCTGTTCCTTTTGTTTGAAACACAGCACAGCAAACTCGGCTGAGACTGATGCAGAGTTAACATTCTGTGCATACAATTAGGGAAGATTCTGTTGCCTCTCAACAGTAGGTAATGAACAGCCTTACCAGAACTGCTGCATGTTAATTATGTTCTAATGTGACTTCCATTATTCAGGTGTTTAGCCGCTGCTCTATTTCCTGTGCCTTTAGTTGCCTCCTTACTTGCAGAAACCAGGAGTGTTGGGAATTTCCAGCAGTCGCTGACGTGCTTTGTGATGCAAAGCACATGCTCAGCTAAACTGAGCGTTGTACACCGACATCACCCGGGAAAGGACAGTTCTACTGTGCACAGTCTGGGATTTAAGTTCCTCAGAACTGTTGCAGTGCTGTAGAGCTGTGCTTCTGGAATTCAATATTGGCTGCTAAAGGTGGGTTTCAAATGACACACCCTTGGAGCTACATTGTCATCCTTAGTACACCCTTAGTGAAAGGTCCCAGCTGCAGCATCAGATCTCCTGGAGGCTGTAGCAATCCTGCCAACAGAGTCTATTCTAAGTGTGGATGAATTTGATTATCTTTGTATTGTATTGCATATTGTAGCTACAGAACTGAGGCTGACTATGGCTTGTGAAAATCAGAATGGGGAGGTTTAAAGCAGACCTGTGTTGCACAAAATAAAAGCTAAGGATCCTTCAACACGTAGTCAGCTCTTGGTAGCTATGAGGCAAAAAGCTCCACGTTCAAGAGCCTGCACCTGCCCCTTTGAAGGGAGGGAACACAACACTTGTTCATCCTGCTGGAAAATGTGGATTTGAAGTGGAGATGACTTGACAGCAGCACCAGGTACTTGCATGTAGAGCAGGGAAGTGTTTCCTCTAAAAAGTGCAGAGAATTCATGCTGGGATGTGGAACCTTACTCTGAATCCTCTCATTTTATTGCTTGTTCACAATGTGAACAAAGCCCAACTGAACTTGTAATTCAGTGTTGGGAAGGAACCAGTGCCTACCTTGCAGTGCAGGACTGTCAGTAGGTCTTGGGTGTGTGCATAAAGTTGTGGTGGGTGTGTTTGGGGTTTTTAAAGTACAAACCCAAACTCCACCTCACCCTCCCAGGTAAAGCCAACCAAACAGACCTGCCAGAGTCTACTCCACCCCATTTTATGTGAGTGGCTGGAGCTGGGAACAAAGGGAATATGCATTACCTTTCTTCCCTTCTTCTTTGTGCAAATCTTTCATTTATTTGAACAATATTTTTTCTGTGACTGAAGAAAAAAGTTGTGGGAAATAAGATCAATTCATCAGGAAATGCTTATTTTGCTCTTACTGAAGAAGTGAATAAAGGTTGGATTTCATTAGGAGTGTTGGTGTGGCTGTAATTTGGCCTCTCTCATACACTCATATCTGCCAGTGTATTTTAGGGGACAGGGGATTATGCAGTTTCATTCCAGCTCTTTCTTTTATGCCTGCATCTGATATTTTGTGTTCCTGTATTTCTTCTCGAGTCTCTTGTAGCTGAGGGGGCTCAGTGCAGACTGACAGGGAGCTCTGCAAAGAGTGAATGTGTGAATGCTGGGAGGAGCACACAAAAGTGCAGCAGGAACTCTTACCTCATCCAGAGGGTTTTAACAGGGGGTTAGAATTGCCTTATGGGGTTTTTTTTAATTGAGTTTGTTTTTCTTGCTGCTGTTAAAATCACTTTAGTACCTTGCAGTGCAAGGCCTGTGTAATTGCCTCAGTCAAACCATAGCCAGGCATGATCAGGTGTGGTTGCCTTATTAAAGAGGGGAGAAATGGTCTAACAAGCTCAATTTAGCAAAGTAAGTAAAAAAAAAATCCTGTCTTGATAGCAAGAATTGGACAGCTTAGGAGATTCTTCAGTACTTGGAGTTTCAGATGAGATTTGAGATAAGTACTTGTGATAACCAGGTCAGTGATAGCCTTCACAATACAGAGTTAGAGGATCTTGTAAGGAACTTAATCTTGGGCCCGAGATAAATCCTGCTGGAATGCACTAGAATTCTCCAGACTCTTGATTTTCCAGTGTGCTGGATCCTGTAGCAAAGCACCCACAGAGGTCCATACAATGTTTAGCAGACTGACACCTGAGCCCCTGGATTGTCTCTCCTAATTTTTGCTCTTCAGTGCCACCCCCACTGACTGGAGCAGCTGTTCTTTCTGCACATAATAATCTTATTTCTAATTCCACAGCCTCATTCAGAACTCATCTTGCTAACCTTTTCCATGCTCATCTCTGCACCCTCTCATGGCTGATCTGTTTCCTCTGGAGCTGTATGGAGTAATTGGAAACATTTGGGGGGGCAGCATCTTTTAAAACATGATGTGTGTTTGGGATATTGCTGGAAGGCAGGAGAGCAGAGTGCCATCTGTGTTCCATCTGACCTGGTGCTGGCACAAAGGGGCAGCAGTGCTGGGTGCTGTGGGAGGGTGAAATGCTGGCACTGTTTCCCCCTGCCTTCAGCACTGACCTCTCCTGTCCCGTGATAACGGAGTTTGATATTTGTCCCTCTCAATTTTGGTGATGCTACTCAGTGTTGGGACAGATCAGGAGAGCAAAATCAGCATCAGGTACCAGAATTGTGTGGCTGGGTACGATCTGACTTTGACAGGGCATTGTTGTAGTTTGCGCGTGCCCCACATGGCAGTAGCTGTTAACTTTGCTCTCTGCCTCCCTACAAAAGCAGTATCTGCAAAAATCCCAGAAGGCAGACCTGAGGTAGCCCTGCACCAAGCCTTGTTTTGTTCTGTGTACCACAGCACAGAGTTTAGTGCTCAAAACCAAGGCTGAGTTGCAGGCAGCTTGCTGCTGGGTGGAGGAGGAGGAGGTGCTGGGGAAGCACAGCTGTCCAGCTGCTCCTGGCCCTGTGTGTGTTTGATGAGGCAGCTGTCTGGGATAGCAGAGGCAAACATGAGGTACAGAGTTTGCCCACTTCACTGTGCAGTTGCCTTCGCAGCACAGCTTTTGTGCTCAGCCCAGGCTTCTACTTTTGATTTAGTCCTTGCTGTGACTGCAGTAATCCCTGCTGGATCTGTGCCTGGTGACAGATGCTGCCCTCGGTGTCTGGCCTTCAGGCCAGGAGTTCAGCTCTGCTTTGTGCAGGGTGTTTGCAGATGAACACCAAAGTACAGTTTACCTGAAAGCAGGGCCTGGTTTTGCGGACTGAACTCTGCCATGAACTTTAACTGCACAACTGGGACACCATCAGAGTTCACATCTGGGGACCTGAGGCTCGGTGACCTGCTGGAAAAAGCAAAGCACTTCTTCCAAATTCCAACTTCTAGGGGTGTGCCCACCTTTCCTCTCACCTGCTTCTCTTGCCCGTGAAGGCTGAAGCAGTGCCAAAGCTTTGGGGTTGGCACCTCCTGGTGCTTTACCAGAGGGAAGCCTACAGCCTGGGCTGCTGCTGGTGAGGGGGGAGCCACAGCCTTGTGGGACCACGGGGCTGTTCCTGGTGACACTCCCAGGAAGGGACAGCTTTGCTTTCCTTTGGATGTGTGGTGCTCCTTCTGCTAAATGGGCTCCTGCCCCAGCTCAAAGACTAAAGCATTTTCCAGGATAGCTGTGCTCCCTGACCTGTGATGTGACTAAAGAACCTTCATACAAATGAAATGCTTCAGCAAACCCCTGCCTGCTGTGGGGCTTGGTGGTATCTGGAGTGCCCTGCAAGCAAAGCAGCCTGCTCTAGAAAACTGCTTTGCAACAGTTGTGCAGCTTTTCTCCCATCTGGAGAGAGGAAGCAGCACGATCTCCTGCTGACCCCTGGGTGAATGTGGCACCACATCAGTGCACAGGGGCAGTGTTCATACATTCTCAACTGAGAGGAAGGGAAGGACGAGTCCCCCTATGAAGTGGTTTTTGCACTTTGAGTACAAAACCCATTTTGAAAGTTTAAAACTGCCACTGAGCCTGACAGCTTTGTTTCCCAGCCCTGGACAAACACTGAGCAAACATGAGTTACGTGAGGGCCTCTGCTGGGTGCAGAGCTGACACAGGACCCTGCAGAGCAGGGAGGATGCATTTCTCCACATCCCTTCTCTCCCTGCTTGGGTTGAATCTGCCCATGGCTGCTGAATGGAGCAGTGACCTGGTAAACCTTTAGCTGCCACTTAGCAGAACAAAGTCACTCTCACTTAAGTCTCCCTTTCCTCGCCCAGGGCTCAGACACAAGAAGAGCTTTGCAGCCCTGCTCTAAAGACAAAGCATTTCTCACGTCTATCAGTGCATTGAAAGCTGTCCCATTCACATTTCTGTTCACATTCCTATCCTGGGAAGGTTAAAGTTCACCAGTTTCCCAAGAAGTTCCTCCATGAGCTGCTCTCGGCTTAAAATTTCAGAACAATTCTTCTCCAGATGCAGCTGTTGAGTGTCTGTGCCCCTGCAGAGTGGAAGGGAGTGCATGAACCCCCTCCACACACACGTGCCTGAGTGTGGGCACTGGATCTCCTGCCTGCCACTCCTGCCCAAGAGCCATCACTCCTACTGCAGAACAAGCCCTGGGTACTCAACAAAATTTGTCCTTTTGTACAAGATTTTCAATTGCAAATATTGATCTGCCCACCCCCCACTGGTGACTTGTTTAACTGGGTGGGATTGAACAATCTCCAAAATGCTTGGTGTGCCAGAAGGGTTTTCAGTTCATGGTGTCAGTGTGTTACAAGCTCCCCAAGACCGAAGAGGAGATGAGGTGTGACTTCTCCAGTCCACCATTGCCTCACAAACTTGATTTTTCATTAGAGTGTTTAGCCTGGGCTGCTGGAGCAATCCAAGTGTGTAATCCCACACTCAGGAAGTTTCATTCAGGTTTCGGCTGGAATGTCTTTGGTAATGTGAGTCCGTTTACCTTCAGGGAAAGGCTTTGGCAAATGCCCCAATTCCAGTCAAAGAGAGCTGAAGTCAAAGCACAATTGATGAAATGATGAACTTCATTCAGTATTGCACCCATTAATACACTGGTTACTTCTCGTTACGTCTGCCCTGCTGGTGGTTTATTTAAATTCTGGTAAGGGCAGCAAAGCTGGGATAAATAAATCACTTATTTTTTCACACCTGTTCAACACTGGCCCTTTTAGATCTGCTAAGTAAAATTCTCCTTGATTTCAAAGATCCTTAGATACCTCAGGATATCTGTTCCCACTTCACCCCTGTCCCCCCGTTGTTTCTGTACTCTCTTTATCCTCAAGGTGATAGTATGTGGAACCCCTGGCTATGAACTGGTAACTGTGTTCTAAGTCAAGTTCTGTTTGCCTGGTGGGTTTGGATGGCTTTGTTTTTTCCCTTAGAAATTTTAGGGATGTCAATTCTGATTTCTACCAATTTTGCTTGGAGGTCTCAGTGATTTCTCTTAGTTTTACACCTAAAAGTAAGATTTAGTCTGTGCTTTCAGTCGGACTAGAAGAGCCCAGTGAATCTCTCTGGGGCCCTGGTGTGGGGCAGAGGCTTGGCAGCAGGGATGGGCTGTAAATGTGCTCTCAGTGGTGCCAGATCAGGTGTCAGCTGCCCTTGAGCAGCTGGGAGAAGGACAAGCTGAGCACTGTGCCATGTGTGCTGGCTAATTGGATGGAAGTGTGATTATCCAGCCATTCTAGAAACAGATCAAATTTGCGCTGTGAGGGATCCAGGAGGGCACAAATCTGGAGATAACAGTGGCTCTGAGCTTCCCTTCTCCAAAATGTGAGCTGGCTGCTGAAATTAGGTAATTGCTAACAAAGAACAGATAATGGCTAACGAACAGTTTGACCAGAAGTTCTTTTCTCTCTCTGCTTCCTCTCACCGTTTTGTTAATAACCTGGTCACAGGCAGGACACTAATTCCTGTTCCTCTTCCAAAATCTCAGTTCTCCACATAAATATCCTTCCCCTTACCAAACCCTGTCTGATCAGCCCTGGCAGCCCCTGAGCAGCCATTCACTTTCCAGAAGCCCATCACAACTCCATCTCCTTCCTCTTCCTGGGCTGCAAATCCTATTCTGGCTCCTCTACCCCCAGTGACAGCGAGCACGGCCCAGCCTTCACGGCTGCATTAGAATCACCTCTGAGGGGAACTGGCCTTAATTTAGGGAGCTGGTGGAGGGGAGTGACTGACTGATTGTGCTTCTGGTTTTGTTCACTAACACCTCACTCTGCTTTCCCTTAAGGGCTTGCACACCTGGCTGTGCCCATAACCCATGGCAGCGAGCAGACGTGACCTCAGGGTGAAGGCAAAGCTGAGGGTGTCCTCCTGTGTCCTGGCTCACGGGCTCTGGGTGTAGCTCCTGTCTGAGGACAGGTGAAGTGCCCCAGCCCTGCAAGCTGGAGAGCCAGTAACACAGGGAAAAGAGATGGTGCTGAGCAGCCGAGGTGGCTTTTCAGGCCTTCACAGTTTCCCCTGTGCTGTGCAGAGTTTTTGCTGCTCCACAGTGAAGGTTAACAGTGACTTTCCATTGCAGCAGGCTGTGTTTGTGTAGGACTGATGTAGAATCCTCTGGGCTCTCCAAGCCTGCACAGGTCAGTCAGAGTGGTACTGTCAAGAGGTTTCATGGTACCAGAAAGCGTGGAAGTCACCCCCCGTGTTCAGCTTAAATATTTCTTAACACCCAACCAAGCTCCTTTCAGACACCACCTGAGGCCTGGCTTGCAATGCATCTCCTCTTGGCATCCACGTGCTTCCTCTTCAACTGCATCCAGCAACCAGTGAGGGATGAGCTGCAGCAGGGAGAAAATTACCTCTAGAAAGGAGACTCGGACCTTGAATGCACCTCTTGAAGACAAGAAGGGATCCAAGGTTAAGTGTTGCTACTGTTTGTGTCACATGTCCATGACCTGTCACTGCTCTGGGAGACACACTGGTTATTTGTACGATGGAGCTCAAGCAGCTCCTCGAGGAGGTGACAAACACTTCAACCCTGGAACAGGCTCTGTGCTCCAGCTGTTCTCACTGCTCAGCTGGGGAGAGGCTGATTTCTTCCTTTTAGCCACCCAGTTGTCAGCAGTGCTGGAAGCTGGGTGGCTGTAGGGACCCACGAGGGTACAGGACACTCGTTCTGTGTGTTGGCTGTCGTGGGGCTGGGGCTCCTGGATCTCTGGTGCTGTTTCTGTTGGCCTGGGGGCTCTTAATGCCCCATGCAGCTGCTGAAATCTGTTCTGTGCAAAGATGGGCCTCCCCTTGCCCTTGCAGATATTTCCTAATTACACGTGGTTGTCATTCCTGAAATGTTATTTTATACAGATTTTCTTGTTCTCCGTAATTAACAATAACATTGTAAAAGAGAACACTATACATGTCTGTGTGTGGTTTAAGGTACTGTTGGGGGGCACTGCCTACTTCAATCTTTGCATTCTTGTTATAGCTAAAGGAATAACAGAACAGATCACTGCTGCACTTTTTTGTGTTACTTTCATGACCGTGTTCCTCAGATCCAAAATCCATCTAATTATCCATATTTAATGGATAGATGATGCTTGGTTCTTATGGCCCAATCAAAATTTCTAGAGTTTAAAAACTAAAGCCCTGCAGTGGCCAGCCAAAAACCACTCAGTCATTTCCTTGTAACGCCTGTTTAATTGCTTTGTCTGTACCAGTCACTGTGGGTAATTCATTTGTCACACACCTCTGGCACTGTTCTTTTGTCCCTTCATGCTGCTTAGCACCTCCTTCCCAAAAAACTACAGACAAAATGAAAGTGGAGACTTACCAGAAGTGTTTGTCCAAAACAGAATTTTAACCACAACTGCTGGAATTCCCACTGGAAAGGGGCCCCCATCTTAGCTGAGAAGTGAATGGTAACTTCACTGAGTCAGTTTTGCTTCCCAAATGTTACCAGACTGGAGAGGAAATGTTAACAAGGCAATATTCAGACAGTGGCCTACAAGTGACCTTCATGCTTTCGCTGCTGGTGAGGGTGGGCAGGTGGGTGACACTGAAGCTGTGGGTGTACTCAGAGGGTCTGGGTGTTTCTTGCTGTCTCTGTTCTGATTGTCACCAGTCCTGCCACACTGATAGGCCAAACTGCAGCACTGGGCTGGTAAGTGCTTACCAGCCCCTGTCTGGCCAAGGTGGAGCACAGGATCCATGAGGAAACACTCCTGCTGCATTTTCATCTCCTGGACGGTCTGGAGTTTGCATGTGGGACACAATTCTGTGACACTGGGTAGGTTTTTAAACACATAGAGCCCCTTTTCCCTTCCTTGACGGAAGAAGAGATAGGTAGAAAGGAAATAAGATTCCTGACTTTAACAGCAAAAGTATGGAATGATTTGAGGGGACAGAAACAGCAGCCACCATTCCATTGGTGTCTGTTGGAAACCCTGTGGTACGTGGGTGCAGAGATGATCTGTAACAGGATCTCAGGGTAACCAGGACTGGGCACTGCAGTGTCTTGTGGGGGATTTTCTGGGCCCCCGGAGGAGCAAGGGGTCCTCACAAAATCCATGGATCACACACAGTTAGAGGAGATGCATCCCAGTGGTTTATTTTTTATGTTTAATTATGATAATCTGCAAAATACCTACCTAAATGTATTTGCTGGTTTGTTACAGTTCTCTTTGTGGAAGTGTTTAAGAAGTAACTATATCAAATCTCCCGTGCTTTAGGTTTCCTCTCCTGCTGCAGGAGTGATGGTGCAGTTGTCTGGCAGCCCCCACTCCAGTGCCCCAGTCACGCTGGAGGTTGTTCTGCACCATCCCAGGGATCAATTCAGCAAACCCCTCATGCCTGCTCAGCCAGGCAAACTCTGCTGCTCTTACCCTGCTGCCTGCAGTGCCACTCCAGCTCCTCCTGTGCCCCCGAGCCTGTGCCAGTGCCAGGTCCAGACACCAACGAGCTGCAGAATAACTTGGGGAAACGTGGAAGGCCAAGAGTGTCTGTGCAGGGGACTGCAGGGAGCTGAAGGAACAAAGGGCCTGTGGTGGCTTCTATTCCCTTCCTGAAGGATGGATCAGAATAAGGTACTGCAAGTGCCTCTGACCTTCACTGTGTTTCATTTAAGGAGTAATTGTATTGGTCATTACAGCATTTTTCTTGTGTCAAAATTTCTCTTTGTCTTTCCTGCTGTGTCTTAGCTACAGTTCCTCCCTGCCCCATGCCTTTTGGGGAGCAATTTGATTAATCTTCATTGTCTTGGTCAAGTTTTAAGACCTGAAATCTTGGCAAACAGGGTCATTCTGCCCCCAGAAACAGTTTGCTCTGATTCAGATTAAGTCACTGACTATTATCTTTTTTTAACTATCTTCAACTACTGAAAAGGGAAGAGTGGCAGAAACTCTCCATGAATCCCTTGGTAAATACACTGGCAGTTAGAAACATTCTTAAATACTCAACTAGAAAAACTGATGGAGCTGAAATCTGTGAAATACAGTGAACCTGCACAGAGCAACTTCTTTGCAAAGTGTTTGTTGAAGAACAAGCGCATCCAACGTGCCTGGAAAGGAACCAGGACATTGTGCCAGCAATCCCAGAGGTGGAGACAGAAGCCCATGGGCAGGAGAGGCTGAGCCAGGTGGAAGCTGGAAGGGAGGATGCCCTGGTGACAGGGGTACATCTGCAGATTGTGAAGAGGTAATTGGCAATTCCCTGGGGCTCAGGAGAGGGATGAGGCCGGTCCAGCACTGCTGGAGGGAGACTTGGTTTATCTGCTGGTTTTGTTGTTGAGATTTTAAACTTGAAAATCTCAGGGAGGTGTTCCAACCAAGGCCTTGGGCTCATCATCTGTCCTGGAATCCAGTGCAAAGCAGAGCTATGGACAGAGTGGATTTCGTTGTATTAGGAGATGGTTGTTTTGGGGGCAGTGCCTGAAGTTTTCTTACCACAGTGCTTCAGGTGTTCCTCTCCAGCTGCATTCACTGGCTTTCGTGTTTTCAGCCACTGCCAGAAATGCCAGCGTGGCCTGTGCAGGGGGAGCACTGGGGACATCCTCCGTCCTGGAGAACCTGCACTTGCTTCCATGGCCTTTGTCCTTTGGTCAGTGAGGATCTGGACAGGATTTTCCTCCCGGGTTCACTGAGCTTTCTGGTGCTGCTGGGGGCACAGTGTGCTGAGGGTGGGAGAGGGGGCTAAGAAATACAAGTCCTGATCTCTCAGGGCTGAAGGTGGTTTGTGCAGACAGTGTAGGCCAGGAGATGCTGGAATGGGGAAGGAGCAGGGGAGAGGAAAGCACCATCAGCTGGTTATTTCCTGATTGGTAGTTGTAGGAAACAGTACTATGGGATGCCCTTGGTCAGCTAAAGCCGACCTCATGTGCAGGTTGTTTTCAGTACCAGAATATGTATTTTTAAAGTCTGAGCCTTCTTTCCATCAAAGCTTTTGAAGGTAAGACCCTGGCACGAAGCCTCGCTGCCCGTTCCTTTCTGCTGTCCACCAGCCATCCTCGTTCACTTCAATGACGGCCACAATGTCTCCTTCACTGATGTCCAGTTCATCCACGTTCTGAAAGGAGACAGGGAGAAGAAACGTGGTGAGCCTGAGGGCAGAGGAGGGCCCAAGCATGTGTCTGGGGGAGTCGTGTAATCCTGCCTTTCATCAACAGTCTGCTTGGAATGAGCCCCAAATACCAGACAGTCAGATTTGCCCAGCTTCCATGGTGTGCNAGAATGAGCCCCAAATACCACACAGTGAGGGATTAAGTATTTCCTTAAGGTCTTCAGATTTGCCCAGCTTCCATGGTGTGCTACTTGACAACACTGGGGAAGGCCAGAAGGGGTTAAATACAACTGTCCTAAACCAGTTAACCATGACCTGCATATTCTGCAGGTGTTGCTAAATAAAACGGGGCACAGCTTAATTCCCCAGAGAGATAACAGTGGGGCTGTTAATCCAGGCTTTAAATAAGTCTCTCAGTTCCTTTAACGGGGAACAGCAGTGACCAGTGGAGGTACAGCGACACTTCCTGACACTGCTGCCATCCCCGAGACAAATGCAGCAGTTGCCAGGCAGCTCTGGGTCCCTGCTGTCCTATTTTCCATAGGAAACCACTTTGCTGCCTGCAGTGTAGGAAAATAGAAAACAGGGTAAGAGAGGCTTCCAGAGATCTTTGATTTGTCAGCGAAAGCTAAATTTAATGTACCTGAGTGTGTAAGAATGGGCTCAAAAAATGAGAGGCCTCCATGTACAATATACTAAAGGTAGTAGCAGGTTCTTTTCTCAGCAGGGAAAATCCGTGTGTGTCACAGTTTTAAGGCAACTCCCAGAGTAAGGATCTCACAAAGTGACCCAGGAGTTTCTTCAGGGGAACTGCCTTAAACAGTGAGGTACTTTCAGCTGTGCTTGGATGAAATTTCAGTAAATAATAAAAGAGTCTTTTAAACAAAGCAAAAAAAAAATCTAATAAAAGGTGTTGGAATAGTGTTGTACCTCAGAGGAAGTGCTCCTTTTGAGCTCTTTCTCTGGTTTCACCATTTATCTGGCTCTCTATTTTGTCAGCTGTCAGCATTTCTTCATTGTTGGCTATTGATGGCAAGTCCCTCTGCACTGTAACATAAGACCTCCTGGATGCTCCTCCTTCTGCCCAAGCTAAAGAAGGGAACCTTCACACTGACAAGTGAAGCAACACACTGAAGTCCAGGCTCTGGAGTCAAATCTGAATAAGCAAAAATTCATAACCAGTCCATTCATGACCTTAAACTAAAGGTGCTCTGCCTGGTTAGGGCTGAAGTCAGGGAGAGCTCAGTATCCCAGTGAAGGATGCACGTTGCTCTTTATAACAATCCTTTGAGAGATGAGCCATACCCACTGTGATTCTGCAACTTGCAACATCAGAGTATTGGGAAGGAGTGTCATTTACAGGGATTCAGTCCTCTCCAGGATGGAGAGCCAGTGTGCTAAACTGGAGCAGGACAAATAGTGTAAAGACTGTAAAGTAAAGATAACATCTCCTTCACTTTCAAGATACTTGAATCAACTTTTTTTTTTTTTAATCTGATGCTATGAAATAATTCGTTTGAAGCCTTGTTTTACCTGGGCTGTGTAGTCATAAAGCACTCTGTAGTCCTGTGAGCATGTGATCCCAGCTTCTTCACTTACAAAAATGGATGCATAGACTCCGTCTGTTCTCTCTGCAAGGGAAAAAAAATAACAAGGAAGAAATACCCACCACAGAAACAAAGAGTTCAGTTGCTTATAAATGTGTGGGATCACATGCAAGACTTCACAAATACAAGGGTTTCTGTTCTCTCTCTGCCTGGAGATGTACATGCATAGAAAAGCTGCTGTGAACTGTAGGTAAAGTCTTGCACAAAAACTGTCCCCCATTGATTAGATGACAATGCACTCATTGAACTTTGTGGGAGGCCAGAAACCAGCTTTGGCCTCATCCAGGTTGGGAAAAATATTTACCCTGCTAAAACACAATTCAAGTGGTCCAAGAAGGGCAGTGCTGTGATTAAAATGGTTTCAAATGGTTGCTACTGGGGGTATAAAATCCCAGCAGCACAGTGGGCTTTTCTTTTTCCCTTGGGAAAAGTGGAAAACACTGTGCCAGTGGGTCACCAGACATTTTCCAGTGGTTTATATAGTTCTCAAAGGGCTATTTGTCATGGACATCACTTTTTTGCAGATGTTTGGTTTTAATCCAGCTGGTTGTAATTAGGGCAACCTCTTATTCCTGGGAGCTTTCCCAGATAGTCTGGCCTTTGTTTCTGGGTGCCCAGGCAGGTCTGACAGAGGCACTTGATTTGAAAGCTGTTGTTTTAGAGCAACTATTTATTTTCTTTCTGCTGTAAGAATCACAGTTAAAATGGTTTTATTTAATACCAAACCAATAAAAATATCATAAGTTATTACTGTCTATGTAGTCAAAATGCTGTGTTTCAAATCTCATCTGACAAATTCCTCGTTGCAAGTGTTACAAGACAAGAGTGTAGGTGGGAGATGAGATGGATATTTGCATTCACAAGGCATGACCTGATCTGATAAAAACTGCAAGTATCCTTTGGGGCTTTTTAGAGGTAGTGTATTCTACATGAGGAGAAAACTAACATCCCAGTCAGACTGTGCTGCTCTGAATGCACAGTCTCCCCTCACCCAGGGAGAGGTTTTGAAGATTCTGTGGATTATTTGGCACATTGAACTGGGAAATTTATTTAATACACATCCGAGTGAAATTCGCTTCCAGACCCCTTCTGATGTGTGAATATCTGCTGCACCATTTCTGCTCCATGACCTAAAGCAAACCTATGGAGCAAACTGCTCTCCTGCAGAGCCATACCAAGAGGGGGGGCTGAAGGAGTGGCACTTTCCGTGTGGTTTTTGCTGCTCCCATGCAGAAGTCCAGAGAATCTGCAGAACCAAGAGAAGCCAAGGACAACATGAGTGAAGAGGCCTGGGGATGAGCATTCCTTCGTCTCGGCTCTCTGACTCAGCCTTCCCTCCATCTGCTGCACACTGAGTAGATGTCACCTCTTCCCATGGCCTTCTATTCTGATTTATGCTGTGGATATATTTATCTTCAGTTAAAAATAATTTTTTTTAAGTGCACCAGAATACTGAACCATCAGCCACCAATAAATTGTTCATAAAATGCAGCAGAGAGTATTTTGTTGTGGCTCCAAGGGCTTCCAGTGTGAAACTCCAATTATGTATTTCAAAATGTTTATATGGTGAGAATTATCAGTTGTTTATAAGAGATTAGCATCTCTTTGTTTTGGGGGAAAACTCTGGTGCAATTTAAAATACAGAGCTTTTAAACAGGGCTTTCTAAAAACTGTGAGTTTAAGTGAATTTTTATTTTAATCTATCCCTAGTTATTTCCCATATCACAGCTGGGTACTGGAGACTAAGTAAAGTGAGAAAATGGTTTAGGATTCTCAAGCAGAGATGGAAATAGCATTGCATGCTTAAGGCATATTTAAAGGCTCTGATTTTTTCAGCTAGTGAATGACAAATCTTTCTGGAAAATGAATATTCTGACTCCACAGCTCCTGAAAAACTCTGGCTGAGTCTCTCTAGACTCCTTGCCCAAGCACAGTTGTCTACAATTGTCATAGAAGTGCACAGGATGCGGCATTAAATTCATTATTATAGAAGATCCAGTTTCTAACTGAAAACCACAGAACTGTACATAACCCTGAGCAGCTCTGACAAGCTTGCAGCACATTTTAAATGGGAGAGCTCAGCCTGTTTCCTATCTCTGCTTGAGGAAAACAATCATAAGACCTGTCAAAATATAAATCTCTTCTGTTTTAACTATGATGCCATTCCCACTGTGAGTTAGCCTTTTCAGTATAAAATATTTAAACCAGTAGATCTGCTGGTGTAACTGTGTTCACCTTCCAACATTTAACAGCAGGAATGGATCAGGAGAATTGCCTTCCTAATCATCACAGTTATTATTCTTTCCTTTTGGTGGGGATCCAGGAGGGAATGCCCCAAGGAACAGCCCTTCCCAGCCTTTGTGCCCAGCCACATCCACCTTTGCCTCCCTTGAACAGGGTGGTTTTGTGGCTCCACACCCTGACTCAGTGGCTGCTCTCCATCACCAGTGACTAGTTCTGTGATGAACTCTTCCCACCAGGCCATGGCAAAATGACTCTGACTCTGGTTTTAATAGATTTACTACTCCTGTCAAGTGCCTTTCTTGACACGTACCTGCCTCTTGCTACGACAAAAGAAGCAATAACTTTCCTGTTTTCTGTCACGGTACATTGCTGTTCCTGAGGAGGAACAGCAGATCTGGGAACTGAAGTTTGCCACTCACCTCTTCATCATCCCGCAGGATTGGGTGGGGCTGCTGCTGCGCCTGCCGGGCTCTCTGCTGTAGTAGTTCTCGTATCCTATTGCATCTGCAGCAGGGCAATGAAAAGCAGAGGTTCAAACAGCCTGAACTGTTTTCTCCACACCACAGCACAACCTGGGGCTGCCGGAGCAAACCGCAGTGCAGCACCTCTCTGCCACACCTGGGATGTGGCTGGAGCAGCTCAGGGGGTCCTGGGCACCTGACAAAAGGGTGCCAGGGACTGTGGGCAGCCTGAGCCAGCACCCCCGAGCTCCCTCAGCTCCCTTCTCTAAGAGCTGGGGTCAGCACTCATTAAGAAAGCAGTTTCCTGAGCTCAGTTTCCTTAGAGCTCCGGATTTAAGGGAGCAGAGCCATTGAGAGCCTCAGACACTGTGATAGAACTGGAGCCTGTTTTGTTTCTTTTTTTCCTCAATGTCTCAGGTCAGGAACTTTTGTCAAAACTGGGCAGATTTCTCGATGTTATTGCCTGCAGCTCTGAGGAGCAATTTCCTGGTCTGTGCTCGTGTGTTTCCCTGCCTTTCACATCTCCCCCATCCACCTCCTGAGAGCAGATTCGCTGTTTACCCACAGATATTTGGGGTTTGTTCTCTCAAGCACAGTTGTTACATTTCCTTCACTCTCCCCTACGGTGTCGTTAGGGCCGAAATTGAGCCTATTTCCAGCTCTAACTTCAGAGATGGAATGGTTACAGATGGATTTGTTTATTTTTCATCTCGGAGCTCCCAGTGCCGTCGCTTTCAGCTGGTGGCCACACAGCCCCTGTGCCTGCTCAGTTAGAGCCCACACCCTCCAGAGCAGTCCCTGACTCTCCATGATCTCAGACCTGCCAGCAGCGAGGTGACACAGGCACCGCACTTGGACCAAAGGTTTTGTCGACATTCTCACACTGGGTCAGCCAAGATAATAAGCAGAGCAGGCACACGCAGCTAATGAGTGTGAAGAATCCCTACCAACAAGATTCACAGTAATTAGGGAGTTTTCTGGCCAATTTAAGGGTCTCCTGTTGCCCTTCTTGAGGCAGTTTCTAATGTGTGAGATTAGATAGAAGGGAGTGAGCAACGGCACCAAGAAGGTTTGGGCAGGATGAAGGTCCTCAGCCACACGATGCAGAACAACACGTGGGTTTCCTCCTGCATTTTGCAAATAATAAAACAGATCAACAGCTCACCGTGTGCTGCTGTGCAAACTCATTAGGGAGCGTTCCCAGAACGTGTCACCTTCCAGGAGGTGGCAAAAATAAAAACAACAACAACAAAAAAAGCAAGCTGGGTTTTTCTTTGCCTTCCATAAAGCTCTCGAGGGTTTTTCCCATCAATTCCATATTAGAAATGACTCCTGACATAGCCAAGAGCTGTTTGCAGAAAATTGCCTGGGAGACTGGAGAATGAGAAATCTCACACACAGGAAAAGCAAAAAAACCAACTAGCTAAGAATTACAAATTTCTTGGTATACAGTAGTTGTTTCACTGACTTCAGCTGTTGTTGCAAGACACAGTGTTCCCTTCTGCCACTGAAAATGTAATTTTTCTTGGGTAAATGCTCCTGTATCAGTGAATTTAAATCCCCTATGTGAAGAAGAATAAACTATAGAAGCAAAACGGCATCCAGTGTACCAGATTCAATACATTAGTTAAAAAATAATTCCCCAGATCTCAACTTTTAATTGTTCTAAGTGCAGGGACAGAAAGCCTGAGTGAAAGGCTGGCCTCAGATAGCTCAGTGCTGGGTCAGTGACAGCATCCAGCTCTGCTGCAGAGGGTCCTGGGGTGTAACTGCTGCCAGCTCCGACCTCCCAAAGGGGTGTAAATTGTTCTTGTACGAGAATTGTCTGTTGGGATGGGGCCGTCATAGTGCTGACTTGCACCTACACAACCCCCAGCAGGAAGGGTTTTACCAGGGTAGCATTTTTTGTGCCAGTACAGCACAGTGTGGAAGGAACTCCACTCTGAGGGGCTGCCCAGGGCTCACCAGGGGGTTTTCCCTTTGCCCAGAGTCTGTGGGGTTAGGGCAGGCAGTGGAACTGAAACAATGTCTGTGCACAGATCAAACAGGGCAGGAAGAGATCTTTAGATACATATAATAGATATATTATACATGTGTACATGTATTACAAGTTATACATGTCATCAGCTGATGAAGAGATAAAATGGAGATATTTCCTCACCTTTTACAACTGCTGTGAGTCTCAGTTTACTGCAGCAGCTGCCCAGAAGTGGCAGCAGCCTGTAACTGCCCTGTATTGCTTGTTGAAGTGCACGGGTGTGGTTTGTGAAGCGTTAGATCAGCTCCTTTCCGGGTGTGTGTTTGGAGAACTCCCACCCTGGAGCAGCGTGTTCTCATTGTACAGCTGCTGCTGCCTCTGGCTGGGTCAGTCTCCATTCAGCCCAGAGGTTTTCATGGTTGAAGTGGAGGAAGAGGCTGGTTTGGCTTGAATGGGCAGAGCCTCTGAGCCTTACAGCACCTCTGCGTGCTGGGGCAAAGCCAATTCCATCCAGAATTTACCCCAGCCAGAGCCTTGGCTTATACAAACAACCTCCTGACAGGGCAAGAGTTGTCATTTCCCCTTGGGCATGTGGAACAGAAGAGAAATTTGGGTCTCCTCTGTGCCGCAGATGAAGAGGCATCACCTCTGTCAAGGGGATACCAGGGTGCAGTTCCAGGAGAAGTTGTCTCTGACTTGTCACGCTGCAGGACGCTGAAGTTGGCATCTCTGCAGAGCAATTTGCCACCTCCTTGGTGGCGTCAGTTCAGCTGTTCTGTGAAATGAGCCTGGTTGCAAAGCCGTAACAACATTCTTCTCTTCTTTGGAGGGTTATTTTTAACCTGGATCATTCCACTGTCCCACTTAGTGCGGCGCAGGCAGCGAGAGCAGCACAGTGAGGGGGCAGGTGGGAACGAATGGCTGGAGCACAAACTCCTCCAGATGGCATCCCCTCCAAAGGACGAGCCCCACACAGCCCCAGCCCCAGCCTAGGGGGTCACTCATCCCACAAGTCCAACAGGAATAATTAATTACCTGGCGGTTGTGTGCCTGTCATTTTCGTCTTAATGAAGTAGTCTATGTCTGACTCCACGACGCAGTTCTCCAGGCTGACCCGAACCTCTTCATACAGCTACAAAACAGGATCCAAGAATCTAATTTAGCTTTTAACATTTCACATTGAATTAACAATTAAGGCTCTTCTAAAAATGTTCCCCTTTATATTTGCTACGTGTCTGATCTGGATGATCTTTGGCCTGACCCTCGTACAAATATTCCTGTAAACACACTTGTTTGTTTGTGCTCTTTAAAGAGAGGAGGGCAAAAGCCCAGAATTTTTGATGCAATGAATAAATTAATAGCAGGAAAGAACCATTCAAAGTCAAATCTAGTGTATTCTTTATGTCTTCAAGTTTTGAGACCATGACTGGATCCTTCTTGAAAGTTGTGTCAGAGCCCAAATATACCCAGCAGTATGTTCTGGGAGCTGAGGGAGAGACGTGTGAGTGCCACCAAGTGTGGCACAGATTGTCTCCATCCAGGCATACGTCTGGTTTCCTTCTAGAGAGAGCAGACTAGAGTGAGAATATTCCCCTGGAGACAGGCAGCACTGCGGAGCTTTCCTGGTCCTGTGCCCCTTACCTCGTCGTCCTTGACACACTGCAGGGAGAGCTGGTTGCAGTGCACCCACAGCGAGTTCCGCAGGATGGTGATGCGGTCGCACTCCTGGAGCTGGAACACCTGCAACCAGAGAGGAGAGGTTTAGTCCTTGCACTGCAGGCTGGGGCAGGGCTGGGCTGCAAACCATCCCCAGGGCTCCTCTGGCAGCTGCTGGAGGAACGACACCTACTTGTTCATGCTCGAGAATTTGTTGTCATCGATTGCACCAAATTAAAGTTGTTCTATAGACAAAAAATGAAGCAGGGGACAGGAATCCAGATCTGGATTTGACTCGTACCTCTACTGCCAGGGATTTCATAGTCAGGGTCCTGTCTGCACATCACACTGAAATGTTGATGTTTAACAGATCAGTGGAGTATTGGCATGAAAGGGTTGTGGTTATATTAGAGGTAGAGACAAAACTACTCATCTCTGCCACCTGAAATGTTTTTCTAAACTTTTCTTCTTTGAAACTCTTTGAGGCTCTCTAGAGTTGCCTCCGTGTATTTCTAAAGGTTATTTTTGTGGTAAGGAGAAGGCGTTTTTCTTCAGAGTTCACTCCCTTTTTTCATCTGTCTGATTTTCCTGTGTTGTTGTACCACTTGGGAAGAATGGAGGGAGAAGGGAGAGAAGTGTGAACTGAGCTGGGGGAAGAGGCAGATAAGCTCTTTCTTTAAAAACGTTAAAATAAAATAAAAGGAAGCCGCCCTGATCTTGTACTGTTATAAGTAGAACATCAGGTTTTGGTTTTCTATGAGGTGTGAAAAGCTAAGATGCTTCCAGCCATCTGTTTCCATCTCCATTTGCTAGTAATTATGTCCAGAACACCACAAACGTAGACAATATTTAGCAGAACATTCAGCTGGGTATCCTGCCTGACATCTAATAACTTACTAACGGGGGGAAGAAAACCACAAAACTAGAAAAAAATATTCTGTGGAGGGAGTAAGCTGCAAGGTGGAGAATGAGTGTTTCAATATCCTTTCTGAGCAGAAAGCATGAGGCTGCAGCCTCACCCTCAGGGCTGCTGAAACAGGAATTTTCCAGGGACACAGTGTCCTGTTGGGAAGTGCAGTTAATCAGAGGGGGAAGTGCAGTGACTCCGGGCTTGTCAAGCCCTTGTCAACACCCAGTAAAGCAGAGCTGGGTGTTGTTTGACACATCCCTCGTGCCCCGTGTGTGGCAGATGGCTGCGGACCCCGGGCACCTCCTGACGAGGGATGTGGCACAGCCCCACGACGAAGGTCCTGCCAGAGCTGCCATGTGCCAGACAACATGTTCAGTTTATGGCTGTCCAGCACTCAGCCAGACCCCTCAGCAACTTCCACACTTCCAGATTCCCCACCACATAGCCTGAAGTGTTGGATCTTAAGCTGCTTTTTGTACTAGTTTTAGATGCCTCAAGGAGGGAAAACCCCCCAAATGTATCAGTTCTTCCGCTACAAGCACTTTAAAAAGAAAGTCTTAAAGATTCTTTTTCTTTAGGAATGATGGTTTGGATTAAGCAGTGGAAAAGCCACAAGCTGGTCAGGATTTCGCCGTGTGGGACAAAAGGGTGTGAGGTTATGGAGGGCTTTGCTTGTTTGTTGAAGGGAGAAAATACTCATCTTGGGGAAACAAAGGCTTGGCATAATTTCTGTAGAAATCCCTGTGCCAGTTGTGGGACTTTTCAGTCCTCCCAGGTAGGGAATATTTAAGAGGAAGCAGAGAACTGGAAAGCTGTGCTCCTGGCATTTTATTTTGTGTTGAGATAAAGCCTGCAACAAGTAAACATAGCAAAATCAGACTTTAGCAGATGGGCAAAGGTACTTGAAGGGTTGCTGAGACCAAATGTGTGGCTGATTTGGATGCCAGCCAGTTCCTGTAAACTGTGCAAAACTTACTAGCCAAGTGCAAATCTCCTTGTCCATCCTCAGCACAATGGAAATAGAGACTTTTCCACCAGCGCCATCTTTCATTTGAAAGATTACTCCATGGCAGAGGACAAGTGTTCTTGCAGGTGAATATGAAGTGCTATGAAAAATAAAGATTCTGAGTGGCTTGGGCACCTAGAGTTCATCTATTGCTCCACCTCTCCCACCTCTGCACTTCTTCCCCCCCTTTACATTTAGGTAGATGTGCTGCCCAAGCAGGGAGAGTGTCAGTGAGAGAGCAGCAGCTATGTCTAAATTAGCTCTAGTTTTTGCAGTCATTTTGCAAAGACATCTGCTGAGAGTCCACATAAAGCAAACAGCAAAACCCTTGGGATGATGTGTCAGGTCTTAGACTGATACCTGCAAGTTAGGCAGAATAAAGAGTGCTCAAACATATCAAAAGTCAATGTTTACCTCACAGGTTTTGATATGTTCCTGTTCCCACTCTGTCCTGACCTTATCCAGCTGCTCGATGTTCTGTTTGTACACGTTCTCTGTAAACACAGACACAAAGAACAGACACCCGACAGTCAGGGGGGGAAATGATACAGACTTTCTCTTTTTCCTCCTCTTAGGCCTTTGCTGTGGTTCTTACACGTCAGGCCTGTGCTTTACTTGAGTATCAGAAGAATGAAATATGACCTTGAAATTGGGGGGGCACAGGGATCTGTGGGGTTTTTTCTTTGCAGCTTTATCCTAAAGATCCTCTCTGTATGGTTTGCAGGTCATTTATCAATTTTCCTTAGGGATAATGCACTTCAGGGATGAGGAGCCTGGAGCAGGCTTGGGCACTGAGCACCCTCGGGCTCTCCCCGTGCTGAGGCAGCCAGGGGAGCCGTGTGATTGAGTGTGAGCTCTTCCCTGAAGTCATGAGCCAGCTCAGGTGTGTGCTGGGCTGTGCTGGACACACAGAATCACAGAATATTCTGAGTTGGAAGGAACCCACAAAGATCATCGAGTCCAACTCTTAAACAGCACCACTGCCTCCCTGGCGGGAGTCGAACCCTGGTCTCCAGCATGAGACATGGGGACACTCACCACTGTACTAAAGTGGATTTTTTTCACACCCTGGTTGTGGCTGCAGCACATTCTACGTGGGGATGGTGTGTCTGCTTTGGGCTGCCTGGGGGCAATTTGAGTGTCTCCTGTGCTTTCAGACTTGCTTCAAGAAGAATTTTTCTTTCCTGAGTGAAGTCCCTAAAGGAGGCATTCTATAAATTCTTTAATGAAAGCAGGACACTTGCATTTCCACAAAATATAGTGAGTGCAGGTCACTGTCAGATGCCTGTTCTTTAGAGGACTCTTCATTAATTTTTGGGTAGGGAACCCTGACTTCAAACAGAGACAGCATGAGTGATCCGGATGGTGCTCCATCAAAACCTTGTGCTGGTAGATCTTTGCTGAGAAGAATCATAGTTCAGTTGCAAATAGAGCATCACCTGCTTCATTTGCAGCATCTCTGCATTGCTTGGCTTTGTTCTGGCTCTGAAACAGGAGAAAAAAAGGACCCCAAATTAATTTCTGATAATATTTCTTGCTTCTGCCCCAACGTTTTTATTGGCAGCTCTTTTCCCTTCTAGAGGAAAGGCTCTGACTTGCAAACACTTCCTGGCTGCCCCACCTTTGTTCATGGCTCTGTTGAATGTGTGCTGTGGAGAAGGGACCAGAATTTCCCAGGTGCACTCACAGGTCCACTGACTTCAAGAGAAATCCTCCCATTCAGCCATCCCTGCCCCAGGAGCTCAGAGCCAGCATGATCCAGCCTGGAGCTGTGTCTGCTGCCTGAGTTGTTTTGCTCGAGTGTTTGATGTGCTTTTTTAATAGATATTTATAAGCAGAAATAAATGGCAGTTAAAATTCTTCCTCTTTCAAGCTCCTCATGTAACACATAGATGAAAAGAACACAGCTTCAAAATACTTGGCAAATGCCAGATTATTTCCCATAACACCTCAGACACCTGAAAGCAAAATTCACTCTAAGTAGAACTTTTTTTTAAAAAACCTGCAGCTTTTAACAAATGAAAATAGAGCCGTTATTGACAGCCCTGTACTCCCAGGTCGTTCTGCACAGATGGTGGCGATGGCACAGGAATGCACAGCTCGAGACACCAGTGTAACACATCCTTCCCTCCTGCCCTTAAAGACAAGGCTCAGGTGGGGGTTCCCATGACCACAGTCCCCCTCACAGCTGCTGGGAACAGAAGCTTCATTCTTAGGTGCTCCCTGGCCCAAACTGCTGGGGAATGCTGAGCAGAATGAAGGAGCCTGTGAGCTGCCCCTGTGCATTCCAAACGGGCTGGTTTGTGTGCAGAGGAGCCCTGGCAGAGGAGCCGGGGCAGGTTTAGCTGCCACTGAAGCTGCTGAGTGTTCTGCTGGAGTTCCAGCAGAGCCAGGGTTCCAGCCCCTCTTTGCAGCTAAGCTGGAGGAGTTTGTTCATCAAAGACTAGTGAGTGCTGGAAATAAAATGTAAAGTTCTGATGCTGTTTTTAGAGTCTCCACACACCAACCCCCCCCTTCCCTGCTCCTTGAGATGATTTTTGATCCTTTTTGCTTACACTGCACTGATTTTTATCGAGCCAAAAGGAGTTCATTTATTTTGTTTTCTCCATCTGTTCTGCTGTAAAATGTTCCCATTAAAAGTTAGTGAATTGTCAGCTACAAGTATCAAGACGATGCAATGAAGGACTGCAGTGCCTTAATTTCCAACAATTTATTTTTGAGTCTGTAAATTTAGTTGAAATTAAACTAACCATAAGGAGAAAAATGTTCAGGAAATGTGTGCATTTTAATGTAAGATGCTATGCCTACTAAATGGAAGAGACCAAAAAGCAAAACTAAATGCATTACATACTTCTCACTTGTTTCTTCTTTTTTTTTTTTATGATTAATTTCAGAGAAAAATCTCATTCAGTTTCCTTTCAAGATTCATGAAGCAATTGGACCATAGCCTGGGATAAATTAATTAGATAACTCCTTTCCCAGGGGATTCCAAGGAGTTAATTACAAGAGGAAGCAGCCCCTGGCATGGTGCAGAAGGGGTGGGTTAATGGTACCCCCTTGTCCCCAGGAAAGGTAACCCCCCATGTGCTCTGTAAGTGGCTCTGTGATCTCGGGTACCTTCTCTGTTTGCTTTGGGGTGCCTGAAGCGCTGGTCCGTTCGAAGCACTGCTCGGCCTCATCCGCCTCCCTGCACTTCTGCTCGTAGGTCTTCTTGGACTGGGTGGAAACGAAACCAAACATGAGGGTTGGCTGAGGGAACAAGGCTGGGTTCTCTCCAGCATCATGTTCTGGGCCGTTTCTGGTTTGCAGTCTGGGGGAGCAAATCAGCGCCCAAGTTTCGGCAGCAGAAAATAATTCCCAATAACACCATAAGGAGACAGAAAAATAAAAGTGAAGAACTGGGGTAGGGGCTGACAGCACAAATGGTGTCCTTGTCCTGCAGCCCTGAAATGGTTGGCTGTGTACAACTGCAGTTCCCCACAGGGGTGGTCAGGAATACACAGGCAGCTCTACCACCACTGGAGCACCAGGCATCTGTCTGAGTAACAGTGCAGAGGCAAAATTAGGAGCCCACACCTCCAGGGGTGCCCACGGGGTGGGCTGTCCCTTCCACACTGGGACAGAGCATCTGGTGGGCAAAGCCAGTGTGTTCCTTGCCCGTTGCTCCAGCTGCCCCCTCGGCAGCAGTCCCAGTGTAGTTCTCACAAGCAAGAGAAATCCTTATTTCTACCAAAGGTTCCCTGTGCCTTAGAGATTCACTTGGAACAACCACATTTCAATACAAATAGTACAGTTCCAGCTGTTGCACTGACAGGTCTGCAGCTCCTGCCTCCTGTAGAGGCTCATTGGAGACCAAACCCAGCTGCCTGCAGTTCCTGGACCTGCAAACTTTCCAACTGGAGAGGATCTCCCCGGCTGGAGATTCCCTCACCATTCTTAGAATTGTATTTACACATACTGAAAAATTACATTCACTCCTGTAAGCACCCTTGCCTAGAAAGAATGAAATCCTGTTTGACCTGGGATTCATCCCACATTAACTGTGTGGAGACTCTTCAGTGGGTGCAGCAGGGAAGATCAGCTTCCTCTCTCTCTCTCACACTCTCTTGCACACTCACACAGCCTTGACCTTTCCTTAAATATAGGTTTTCTTTAAATATGAGTTTCTTTCTTTTAAATATAGGTTTGTGTGATGCTGATTTTACTGAGGCCAGTTTGAATCAGGAAACCTTTCTTACCTCCATTGTTTTCTTGTAATGGGACAGTTTGCTCTTCTGCATGCGCTCCATTGCAGACTCGTACTGCAAGAAACACACACAAGTCACAACCTCCTCCTTTGGACTTCCTCCCCTTCCATGGCAGGATTAGCAAAGCTTTTCCATAAGCCACCTGCCTAAGGGGAAAACTACTTCATTGTGCTTTTATAAATGACAGGTTTCTAAGTGATACAAAGCAACAAGGTTCCAGGTTAAAAAAAAAAAAAAAATCCAAGATCATTCTTCTTCAGTGATCTCCATTAATAGCAGGGAGGATGTAGATCTTCATTTTCTTCTACCTTTTTTTTTTTTCTTAAGGAGATGAAATAGCATAACACCCACAGCCCCTGTGGGCTCTGCCAGCAGAGTTCCTTTGCTGGTGCCAGACCTTGATCCTGCATCTCTGCAGACCAAACCACTGTCTCATCCACAGGAGCAGGGGCAGTTGTCCATTTCAAATACAAACAATTCCTGTGTATTTTATATTCCATTGCTTCTGGCAAGTTTATGCTCGTTGCCATTTGATTTCCATGCTGTCATCTGGTCAGTGTTGGAAGGAAGTGCTGGATTCTCTTTCATGGCCCAGCTTTATGTGTCAGTGAGATACACTCCTACTTGGCAGGGGATGGGTTTCTTCAGTGGCACTTTTGGTCCTTTAATCTTTATATTCTGCTCAAGCAAAACTCTCTCCAGGGCTACCCAGAGGCTTGTTTCACATTGGACACAGTCCTGAGAGCAGCTCCAGTAAAACTCAAATCACAGCATTTTGGGAGGTTACCAAAAATGCTGACACCATCCAGCATGTCTAATGTTGGCTTCCTCACAGCCACATGCTGAACAGGGAAAAAAGCTTGTCTAGGACTCCAAAGCAGTGTTTCCTATTTTTTCAGGCCTCTCTAACTGTTCCCATTTGAGTTATAGGCTGACTGTTCTCAACATATTCCAGTGGCAAAGGGAGGGGGACACAAACACTGATGAGCCTGGTCCCCACTTCTTTCCATACCTTATTTGCTCCATCAGATTCCTGCTGACCTCAAATCTCAATAGCAGCACTGGTTTCACCCACTTTCTTTGCTATCTCAAGTTCCTGTGTGTCAGGGACTTGTAGACACAAGATTTTTGTCATAGACATTTTCATTTGGTCATATGCATTTTCATTTGTTTAAAATTGGCAAAGAGCTGAATATTTTTGTTACTCCTCCATCACTCAGTACTGCAGAGTTAAGTGAAGGTGTGACAGTGAGCACTGTTGTCTCTATTGAGAGCTATTTTTCTGTAGGCTTAGAGCTTGATAAGATCATAGGGGATGGAATGGCCTTAAATATACTCAGTTTTTTGTTAGACAGCCTCCAGTAGATGCTACTTATTCCATGTGTTTGTAATTCAGTACATATTGGTGTTGCATTCAGCATATTAATTTGGTTTTATGCTTTTAAATGTTTGTGTTACCTCTCTATTTAGTCCATGTTGGAAATTGTGCAGGATCATAGCAAAGAAACTCATTAGTAAGGGTATAAAAAAGAGAAAAGGAAGGATTAAGTTCTTACAGGAATAACAATAACAGTATCTGCAGTTACACCAGAGAGAGTAAAAGGGACTAAGCCCTTGGCTCCTGAGTTCAGAGCAGTACTTTATTTCCAGCTGGGATCAGAAAGAGACTTTTGTTCCACAGTCTGATCTATGGAGTGAACAGGGCACACTGGGAATGCTTTATCATCTTTTGCAGAATTCCCAGCCTCTGGCTGGAGACAGGTCATCAGCACGGACCATTGAGCCAATCTGTTTCAGAATTTCTTTACTTCCTCACCTTTTTCCTTTGCTCCTTCTGTCTTTCTCGGAACTCCTCTATTCCTTTCAGTTCATCCTTCAGCATTACTGCCAGTTGGATATGAGAGTTTCCAACACTTTCAATTTCTAAAGCAAATCAGAATAGTGGGAAGGTCATTAAATATAAAGTCACATTTTTGGGAGATGTTTCTGGGGTGTGGCTGCCCCATGGCTCGCCAAGAACAGGGCAGCTCAGAGGAAGGTGTCCCTGTGTTTCCAGCCACTGCCATTGCTGAGGGTTCACCCAACCTGCATGGGGCTTACTGCAGGTCCTCCCAGTGTCTGGGGCAAGAATCCTCCCTGCACAACTGGAGCAGCACAGGCTGCATTTCTTCACAACCCCATCCACCCCCTTCCTCTGGAGCTGTTGTGGTGCAGGGGGAGGGAAAGAGCTGTGGCCTCCATCATCACTCCGTGTCTGCTTTGTCCCCACTGTGCTGCAGGACTCTGGGGAGCTGCTTGCCAGTTGTGCCCAGCCATTAGACGAGGCTGCATACTGAGAGTTTCCAAGGCTCAGCAGAGATGGTTTGAATTTCAGAGCACCTGGCTAACGCCATTTGAAACAGCTGGGAACTTCTCTGCATTTGGTGCCTCTGAAATAGAATCCCACGTTTTCCAGAAATGTTGAGCTCCCCCACCCAAGCTCTAAAAATGCCTCAGTTCACCAGCTGCTTTTCAAGAGGGTCTTTGGGTCCAAACAGCAGGAGCCAGTGGCCAGGTACAGTGAACTGGCCACAGTGGGGCTGCCTTTGGGAGTGTGAAATTGTTTCAATGAGCCTTGGGCACATTCAGAAAGACGCTGGTTTGGTGTCAGTGCTTTGCAGAAGAGGGAATAGAGCTCGTGTTTTGTGACTTGATCCAGATAAAACTTACTTGAGGAAGCAGAGAGTGGATTGAGTGCACCCAGGGAGTGTCCAGTCCCTCCACTCTCCACACCACAGGTTGGAATAGAGGGGGGAAGAGGGTGAGAGTCCCCAGTGGGGATGAACACGTCGTGTGCCTGTGTTTCCCAGGTCAGAAGGGAATTTGGAAATACTTACGTTGCTTCAGCATCTCGAATGCTGCCTTCAGTGTGCTGTGAAGCAGAAACAAGACACTGCATTAGTATTGGCTTCCAAGGGTGGGTTGTGAATCCAGGGGAAACACTTTGCCTCAGAATCTCTGAGATCCACAAAGAGATAAAACCTCTAATAGTCTCTTAATAAAAGCTGACCATGGTAACAAGCAAATAACGTCAATCTGTTACCGTCAGGAAAGGCAGTAAAACGCCCCATGAAGCAAGGAGCTGCACTCTCGTTTTTAATCCCACCGAATGACTGTTAACGGCCCTTTCTCTCTTGCCCCTTGGCACTAAATACGAGTATTTATTGGCAAGGGGCAATAAATACGAGTCAGCTGAAGGAAATGGAGGCGAGCGGGGGGAATTGGGGTTCGGAGGCGCAGCGTGGAGGGAACCAGCTCCTCCCTGGGGCCGATTCCTGCCCCGGCTGCAGCACTCCCTGAGCTGCCCCCAAACATCCCTGCCCCGAAACATCCCCCAGGACAGGACACGGCCCGCCGGGAAAGCCACCCTCGGGGCTGGGCTGAGCGGGGAGAGGAGCAGGAGGAAGAGGAGGACGAGGAGGAGGTGGGAGCTCTTCCCGCTGGAGCTGCCCAGGGGCGGGGAGGGGACTCATGGAGTGCCGGCGGTTCTGCCTCTGGCACCAGAGACACCAGCAGAGAGATGACGGGAGAGCCAAAGGGCTGCACAAAGCGTTTCCAGCTCCACGAATCCCCCTGGCTCTGAATTTGCAGGCTGGCACACCCGGCAGCCAGGGCTGTGCTGTGACCTGGAGGATTTGCAGATGCAGAAATCATCTCTGCCAGCCCCAGCAGGGGTCGGTCCCTGAAGGAGCCGCTGCTGGGCTCTCCGTGGAGCCCTGGGAAAAGCTGGGCTCTGGAAAGCCTGAAATCTCCCTACCCGGAAAATCCAGGAGAGGGTCCGTGTCCCTTCCCAGCCATGTGCCACCACAGATGGGCAGGGAAATCTGCATCTCTTGGGCCATTTCGGGAGCCTTAGGAGACACGTGAAGGATCCTAATTGCCCTGTGTTAATTTAGGCTGGACATCTGTTTCCTAATCAAAGCTTGCTCTCCCAGCAGTGGGGCCAGGCCAAGCATAAGACAAATGCCTGGGCGAGGGGAAAGGCTGGGCCTGTCCTCAGCAATAACTGCCTTGGAATCCACGTCCAGACCAAAATTTGTAGAAAGATAAGGAACTTTCAGCCAGAAAAGATGAGCATTGAGCGAACTGTTTAATTCTCTCAGATTTCAGCTGGATTGGTCGTCGTAAGTCTCCTGAGAGAAATGAGGGAGAACACGCTAGACTGAACATTTTTAAGTATTGTCCTAAAAATACTTAAACATCTGAAGGTTTATTTTGCAAAAAAAAATTAGTCTGGTGTGAAATTTGAGCGGAAACCAGATTTTCACAGCACAAATGAAACAAACAGTATTATTTCCAGCTAATTAAAAGCTTGACATTAAAAGACAAGTTGAACATCAGCAGCAGAGATGGCTTTTTCACACCTAAAAGCTTTAATGGATTATTTTGAGAAACTAAATATATACAAGGAATAAAATTTGCTTTTTCAGTGTGTAATTCCCAATGGGAGGTGGGGGTGTACTAATAACTTCATGCCTGAAATAGGTAAGTGCTGGAACTTAAAAAACAGACGCCCCTTGCAAACTGGAATGGATTGCCCACAGAGGTGGTTGAGTCACCAACCCTGGATGTGTTCAAGGGAAGGCTGGACAAGGCGCTGAGTGATATGATCTAGATGTAGAGGATAGGTTAGTTGGATTATAGGTTGGACTAGATGATCTTCAAGGTCCTTTCCAGCCTTATCTATACTGTGATACTGTGATACTGTGAAACTGCACAAACTGTTTCACTCTGTGTGGATCTCTTGCTCCTAGAGATTTTATTTTCCCTTTGCTGTTGCTGATTCAGGTTATCCAAAAGCTGACATAACTGCTGCAGTGGACACTGAAGAACAATGTTTTCTCATTATATACCAAAGACAAAGGCAATTTCCTGCTTTTTTGGTGTCCAAGCACCTGAGCTACCAGAGCAGGTCATGATCTGAAGCCACCCATGGATCTGTCCTCCTTTTTGCTGGCTCTCTGTAAGGCTGAAGGGGATCAGTGGTATAATACTGCATCTGGCAAATAGAGACCAATTTGCCCCCCTGCATGGTCTCTAATGGCTTTTTCAGAAATCCTTTTTCTCCTCATCTGAAGGATTTGTGCAGCCAATTCCCCAGCTGCTGACTGGGGCAAGGCCACAGGCCACAAGTAGATTGAAATAGACTTTAAGCCATTTCCTTCCTTATTTTTATAATATTTTTTTTAATTCAGTGAATCGGATCCCACATCCTTACAGGGCTTAAAGGGCTAGAGGATATGTCATCATGCTAAGTTATACATGTGAGAGAGAATAAATAAATCAAATTTCAACCCATGGATTCATCAGGAGTCCCTTTATGGCTCCTGGGCTGCAGCAGCAGTGCTATAGATTAGCTCCTCATTGCAGCTCTGATTATATCAGTGAAGTTCCAGGATTTCACAGGGTTTAATGGAAGCAGCTCCTCCGGCTGCTGTTCAAGTGGGTCTAATTCTGCCTGTGCTGGTTTGGATGCACAGCACCCATCATCTATTGCTTCCCTGTGGGTTTTGCTTTTTAATGGGGCTGACGCAGGTTTTATTATCTGTCTCACCCTCATGGACACTCTTAGCGTTTTGGTAGTAATTGATTATTTTCTTGTTTGTTCTGTGGCTAAATTAGAAAACCCAGGGCTGAAAAATAATTCAGTCAACTACAGAAAACTTGCCGTTTGCCTCTTTTATTTTTGTCCTTCTTTCTTTCTTTGCTCACTTCTGAGATTTCCACGTAAATGCTGGAAAACTGTTAAAAAACTCCAGCTAAAGACAGTGCTTGAGCCCTTTGGACACCCCAAATGCAGGCTCCTGCAGATGGCCTCTTGCAAATAAAGTCGGACTCAAATTTAGTGTGCATGTCTGTTAAATGACTCCCCATCGTACATTTAAAGATTGGATTTGTCGAAATGAATTTCGGGCGGAAACAGGATTGCCTGAATCTGGAATAACAGGGAACAGAGCGAGCCTGTGCCACAGCGAATGCAGCAACCCTGGGCAGGTTTTGCCATCTAGTGGCTACAAAATTCTTCCTGGGTTTGTTGGAGGGGAGGTTTTTGCTTTCGCTCTCGCTTCATTTTTGGCTCTGGCTGTTGCTGAAGAGCTGGACTCTGGCTGGAGAACAGGGATGCTGTGACACAAGGACCACCAGGAAAAGCCCTGCAGGCTTTGCTACCCTCTGCTACCCTTTGCTCCACGCCAAAAGCAGAATTTCATGGCCTCAGAGAAGGAATGAGCAGATCCCTGTCAGTGGCAGTGCTTGGGTGACAGGTACACTCACCATGTACACTGTCACACCACACTTTTTGTTTGGGTTTTTCATTTTTTTGTTTTCAACTTTAAGCTTGATAGGGCATTTTTTCCAAGTACTTTGGCTTTAGAGACTGGGTTAACTGAGTAATTCAGAGAGTCCCTTTACGTCTTGTACACAGGAAGGTAAAACAGGCCCTTTTAACCGGAAAACCACAAGTCTTTTTAAATTTCCTTTCTACATTTACTTGGTGAGTAAGAACTGTGAACTAACCCCACCTTCCTTTCTGGTTTCTCTTTTGACATCGATATGATCAACAATGTGCTGTTCTTATTGTAATTTTTAAAAAATATCCTTCCTGAAGTTGAGAAATGTCCCTGGCAGATGATCTCTCCAGACCACTCCCCAGCAGTCCTGTCCACCCCCTGCCTTGGGTAACTTAGATCCCTGTGACACAGCTGAGAAATGACCTCAGTGACAGTCACCTCTGAGGTCACAATTAACATCTTTCTTTCCTCCTGCCACACTGGGTAGACACAATGCAGATCACAAGAGGGCTTATCTAGATTGAATTTAATGAGATCTGAGCAGAGGTTTAGGTCCATTTTCAGAGTTCTGAAAGTTTGAAGAACAAGTGTGGAGAATAACCAACCATGGAAGGATGTGACCTTCCAAACTGACTTTTAGCTTCAGTTCAGAAATGCCTGCTTTGTGTGGATTAATACAGAGGGTTCTCTATACCAAGTGACAGATGCACTATTTTTACACACAGGAAGCAGCAATTGGCATTTCGTTACAGAAGCCCTCACCTCACACTCACTGAAATGTTCTATTTCAGGCACTGCAGAGAAGGGCAGAGCAGACACGGGCTTGAAGGAACTACCCTTTCCCGAGGTCTGAAGGAGATGGTGGTGGAAAAGAGGGACGGAAAATGTAGGAAATCATATACATGAGAAGAGACAAGCTGAGCAAATGACAAAAATAGCTGTTGTCAGTCTAGGCAGAATTTAACCAGCTACTTCATGTTTACATCAGTTGTTTTACAGAACAGAGTTCCCAGAGGCTCTGGCTCGGCTGAAGCTGAGGATGTATCTGGGCTTTGTAGCATATTCTGTTTTCCTGTTGCTTTTCTGAAGAGTTGCCCAAAGCCAGTGCATGGAAATTCCCAGTCACCTGGCAGCTGGAAGGGTGTTTCCTCTTACAGGCACAAGCTCTGCTGAGAATCATCTGTGGTGTGTGAGGCATCACCACAGTGCACACGAACACTTGCACATTTGGTCCCTGTAACTCGGCTGAAAATGCCCAGTTCCTGTACATCCTCTCCCCTGTGTGCACACAGAATATGGACAGTACAAACCCATGCTGCAGTTTAAACTTCAAAACACGTGGGTGCCTCTCCCCTGCTAGATATGGGTATAGGCTGTCATTTGCCAGGGAAACGTCTGTAATTACACCTTTTTCATAATCTCTTTTATGATTAGAGACTACGAAATGGTGATGCAGAATTAATTATTTTAATTTAAAAAGTGGGATAAAAAGGGTACATTGCTTCCCCTTAAGATTCCAAGGTAAAATGTTTCAGGGTTTCAAATAAGAAAAAGACAAAAGAAAACTCCACTGGGGGCTATTCCATACAAAGCTACTGCTGGTATGGCAGCCCCTGAACTACTAATTTCTAAGGCGAGAAGATTATTTAGATTAAATATTTTCATATGCTTGTCCTGTTCTTCTATTCTTCCCTTGGGATCTAGTGTTGCTGACAGAATATAAAGATGAAGGGCTGAGTCTGACCCTTTTTGCAGTGTTGCGCTCAGATTCAAGCCTGTGCCTCCTTCTGTGCATTAGAATGAACTTGCCAAGGAGCTGCTGAGCTCGAGCTGTGCCATGGGTTGGGCAGAGGGTCTCTCCCTCCCCTACAGCAAGGAGGTTATTCCATCTGCAGTGCTCGAGGCAAGGCCAAGCAGCCAGAACACCTGAATCTGCCTGAATCAGGGTGGACTATGGAAGGATGGACAGGACTTAGAGGGAACTTCTAAATTTTGAGCTGGAAGCTGGAGTGTTTGTTTGCTGTGTCCATGGTAACCAGCACCAGCTTCTTTTAGAAACCCTGTCCTGGCTTTTTTAAAAAATAAGAAAGGAAATACAAGTAGTTGCAGCATGCAACGTGTCTGCCTTGCTGATTTTGGTGCTGTTACAAGCACTTCCCCTCCCGTAGGCTCAGCATGGCCAATCCTGACACCTCTGTGACAGCCACAGCGAGGACCTGAGTGAAGTCAGTCACACCTCCTTTGGGTCAGACGCCTCAAACCCTGTCCCCTGCCAGCTGCCAGCTCAGAGGGACCCTCACGTTCCTGGGGCTGAGTCCACAGGGGCAGACACAACGTGATCCTCTTGTCCCAGGTCCCAGTGTTGTGGCTCTGCTGGCACTGGGCAGTGAGGGGCCCTGGTTTGTCGCTGTCCCTGCCAGGCAGGAGCAGTGGCAGCCCTGAGGGGACAGTTGTCCATTAGAGGAGTTGGGACATGCTGAGGGAACAGCTCTGGACAGCACATGGGGTCCCGGTGTCACCTCGAGCTTCCTCAGAGCAGCAGAGGGTGGTCCCAGAGTTGCTGTCACATTCCAGTGAGCCTCCCCACTATCTTTCTTTTGAGTCAGCAAAATTTCTTCATCTGATATTTCTTCATCTGTGTCTTTCAGTAAATAAAAAAGGGCACTTGACTCTATTTATACATTTGGCTGAGTTCAGCAATTTGCTCCAGATGAAGCGAAATTTTGGGGGCGAACAAGTGAGCCTGAATAATGCTGAAAGTGCTTTTTTCTTTGATTCAAACCTAAAAAATTTTAAAACGTGGGGGAGGTTTGGGAGAGAACTGTTTTCTGCAGCGATGGCCACGACCTGGTGCCATATGGCAGAGACTTCTCTGGGCCTCTCCCTGAATTTACCCATTGTGCTTATTCTCTGTGCCTCGTTATGCCTGTCCTGACTGTACTGAAATATCAGCCTGGGCCTTGCAGTTGTTCTTCTTAAGGTCTCCTGGGTATTTTCTCATACTGGAAGGTTTTGGGTGATTGCTGTGGATGTATTTTTTATGTTCCTTTTATCGACTTTTTGAAAGGGTATCAGGTACCTTCATGATATCGAGAGCTACTGGGGTGTGAAATAATTTCCCAGGAGAAGCTGCAGAAAGCCCTGGTATCTGAGATGTTTAAAAGATGACTGAATTTAAGACCAGAGGATAATAATTTTGCATTAGCAAGAAAATGACTGAGTGATCTAAAATTAGTAATTCCTGCTCCTCTGCCATACACAGCACAGCACAGGAAGGTCTGTAAAATGTTCTGAAAATAAAAAATTGGAAGCTACTTTTTTCTCTGGTGGTTGTCAAGTGGAAGTTTTAAGTACAAATACATTAGACATTATTTGAGAAACACTGCTACCCAAAGCTGCATTTAAAGATGTGAACAGCCCTGTTCAGCCTGTCAAGTACTTGCAATACTATCAGGACTCAGTGTGCTGGATGATAATAAGGAGCCCTACAAAGAGGAAGCACTTGGAAAAATGAACAGTTGTAGAATAGCCCTTTCAAGCCTTTCTTATTATAGGTAGTACATAGATTCCCTCCCTCAAGTCTCCCTGAAGGACTGACCTTGGGAGCAGAACTGCTGCCAGCAATCAATGTCATGGAAACAAACAGAAACTTCACACCCTGTCAATAATTTTAAGGCATTAAACCCAAACATTTCAATTTCTAGAGTTGTTCCAGCCCTGGACAGACTTGTATTTTCTCTGATTTTAAGTGTTTGCTCTGGGTAAATGCCCTTCACTGCCTGTTTGTGTAACTCCTTAAACAACCAGAGGATGCTGGATGAGAGAAAGCCAACTGTGCTCTCTGCTTCAGAGCGGACACTTGCCCTGAGAAAAATACCAGTGCAAAGCTGGTCACTGCCCAGAGCAGGCTGGGTTATGGAAACACAGGAAATCAGCTCTGCACCATGCCTTGGTGGTGTATTCAGCTTTCCCTCCATGCCAAACTATAAAACTGCCAGATCAAAGTGGAGCTGGGCCCAAGTTCAAACTTCCCCCAACTTGAGGAGCGCTTGGATCCATATCCCAACTCTGGGACTTGGCTCTGCCTCTAAATCAAGCTCTCATAGTCTCTTAGGAGAAGTCAGACCCATGAATTATCCACTAAGTCACAGAAGGGCCAAAGCTGCTCTGCCTGCCCTGCATTGATAGCAAAGGACTTTAGGTGGAGCCTCTCTTTAATCCTGCAATGCTGATCTTAAACTTTGGTTTCAGAAGAAGCCATCCATCCTCAATCTGGTCCTTTAATTTCAGAATATTTCTTCCTCTCCTTCCTTTTCTCCAGTTAGGTCAGTGAATTGAGACCCCAGGGAGGCAGAATTTATTCCTATTTCCTAGGACCCGTGCTATCCCTGAGCACTGCTGGGAGGCAAGGGGGAGATGGAGCACTGGGAGGGAGAGGTTTGCAGATCCCTGCAGAGACCCTCAGTGCTCAGTTTCCAGTAAAATATGGACAGGAAACCCCACTTGCACTGAGAGTGATTAACTGGGGAGAAAAGGAGCCTGGAATTAAGGAATGAGAGATGGGAGGGCTGGGGACAGCAGGCCCCAGGGATCAATAGAGCAGGTTTGTGTTCAGATTGAGGTCTTCTCTTTCAGGCTTGTCTTCTGTGACCCCACATCTTCATCCTCTGCCACCTTATTACTGTATTATTACTTGTTAAAATAATGACAAAATGTCTCATTATTGCTGCTGCCATCAATAACAGCAGCAGGTTATGAGCAGTGTTTATTAAGTTAAATTCCATGCCAACAATATATCTTCCCCTCCCAACACAATTTCTGTGTGATTTAAATGGTAGTGGAGGAGACAGAGAAAAATATGTCATCCCGTGTATTTCAGTAGCTCCATTGATTTATTTTGAATTGAGTTCCTTCAAAGAGATTTAAACTTTATTTTCTTAAGATAAGCCTTTTTTCCTGATGCAGAAGCTGATGTTTTGTTCTTTTGAGAGACCCTCACAGTCTCGAAGCATCTACCAACTTCCCAGAATTGCCAAGACATTCCACAACCTCTTCCTTTCCCTTTTCCCCCATCATTTGTTTGCTTTTGGAAATAAATATTAAACATTAAGAACCTTGAAATTTAAAAAATCTCAGGAAAGGACCTCCTGGCAGTTTCCAAATAGACATTGTATGAATCCTACTGTGAAGGACCGTGGAGTTTCCAGTTTTCCTGTACATTGTGAAACGCTCTGTAATGCACTGAAGTGAGCAGCTCGTGACCCCATTCACAGGCAAAACACAGCAGTCTGACAGTTCTTCCAAAATCATTTTGGTTGCACTAGTAACAAAAGAATTCCTTACTTGATTTCTGTTTGTCCTCCTGCTTTTCGGGCAATTTGAACCAGCTCTTTCCCATATCTCTCTTCTGCTTGTGCTCTGTTAAAAGGAAAACGGATCAATTCCTCTTAGTGGTGTCAGGAATCACATTTACACAAATCTTGTAGTGGTGTCTGAGGTACAAAAACACGAGAAATTGAATTTATTTTATTTCCCTATTTCCTCAATCCTGGTGCTGTAGTTAACCTTTTAAATATTTGGGATAGGCGATATCTAGAAGAAATGCGGGACAAAGGAAGCCCATTTTCCTGGCTTTCATTACTGTGGAGCACTATGTACAACTCTCCCCTAAAATGTGGATTTAATTAGAAGCAGAGGTGAGGATGCCCAGAGCCAGAGCCCTTCCTGGCAGAAGGAATCTAAAAGTGATGGCTGGCTTGATCCAGCTGGGAGGGGAGCAAAGAGGAGGTTTAAGGATCCAAAGGATTCCAAAGGATCTGTTTAAGAGAAGCTGAGAATAAATGGGAGCAGGAGTATTTCTAACCACGAGGAACATGAGAAGGGAAGGAGGGAGGGAGCCTGGCTGGGACAGTTCTGTGGTGGGGACAATATGATGCAGTGTCTCACCTGAGGGGGAACTGTGACTGGTGACCCAGGAGGGTGGGTCTGTTTCTATGATTAGTAAAGAAATACAAATATTTCTTTGCTGCTTTCTCATCCCGCAGCTCTGGAGGAAATTTCTGTCGCCTGTTTTAAAAACATATTTGTACTAAATCTGCGACTTCCTTTCTCCTGGGTGCAAGACCAGGGTGGAACCATGTTTTCAGTCTTTGACTAAATGCCAAAAGCTATGGAGTGGTCAACAATTACTAATGAGCAGAGAGCCTGGTGCTAGAGGTCGGGGAGGGAGGCAGGGAGGGAGGGAGGGAAGGAGAGAGAGATGGAGAGAGAGATGGAGGGAGGGAGGGAGGGAGGGGTGACTCCCCAGGGCAAGGTGATGAGCTGCTCCCACAGCACCTCCAGCCAGCAGAGCCCAGAGTGGAGGCAGCTCCTGGACTCTGCCCGTGGCTCCCGTGTGTCTAACGATGGATGTGCTCTCAGCTAATTGCTGTCAGCCTGCACTAGGGATTGCTGTGTTTTACTGGGGAGTTCCCACAGTAATCCACAGCTCTGGGATTCCTTCCAGAAAAACAGGGTGCAAAATACAGTGACAGGCCACACAGAGGCACCACTTCATGTTAGATGAATGAAATTTCATCAAAATGGAAATATACTTGAGAGACACATAAGAATGCAGAATAGATTCATTTTCTTCTGATTTTAGTAACAAGAACCACTTCTGTGTCAAGGATTGTGCCAGTGCACACACAGCAATGAAAACACCCCCGGTGCTGCAGTCCCACTTTGCTGGCCCAGAGCACAATAGATCACGGGATAAAAAGCATGGCCAGCTCTTAACTCACTTCCAGCTCCTGTAAAACCCTTGGGTCAAGAATTCCTGGAACCTCAGACATGGGACTAGACCAGCCCAGAGTCAGAGGAATTTAACAGGAGGCTGACACCATCTCTTCATATCTTGTGAAGTGCTCCTGCACTCAGCTCCCGGCTTTCCCTGCAGCCATCCAGAGCTGGAGCCTGTGTTAAGTGTGGGGCTTTGTTCTGGAATACAGCTGCTCGCTCACCCCCATCCCTCCTGGTCCCTTCTCTGGGCCAGGGAGGGGCATGTGTGGGTGGCAGACTGATGGAGTGTTGGTGTGGCCAGGACAGCTGCTGCAGGAATCCTGGTTGAAATTCCAGCCTGGAGTTCCTGGTATGGGCAGCCTCTGGGAACAGACATTCACCCCATCCTTTGATCTTCTCCCAGGTCATTCCCATGAATGATGTGAGGACAAGCTGAAACAAGCACCTCCCAGAAGTAAACTGGAAATCATACTTTCTATCTTGACTCAGGACCCATTTCTCTTCTCCTTTTCCTACTCCCCCATGTAGATGTTCGCACACAAGCACACACACGTACACACATTCACTGGAATGTTTTGGGGGTGTAAAAAAGCTCATGGAAATATTTGCCAGATGACTGTACATGTATTTTTTTCTTCTTTGTGGAAAGTCCTTTGTGCCTCCACCACAAACCATAAAAAAACTCCTTATCTTGCAACTTGCAAAAGGCTCTGTAGTGTTTTGGAAAGAAACACAAGTGTGTGTCCAATGCAGGATTGCACCGCAGTGAAGTTCTGATCTCTGGAAGTTATGAGGCACAAAGGAGCTGCTTTAAAGAGTTGCAAGTAACCTGCCACCAGGCAGATGTGACTTCAGGACTGTGTGATGTGCAGCAATATTTAAAGATTTCCACTTACAGTCAAGGAAAGCAACCCAAATAGGATCAGGTTTTGATGGGAGACTCTTCACATGCTGTGAAACCGTCACCTTTCAGCCTTACAGCTCACACCCCTCCTAAGTCCAGGGCTTGAAAAACCCTTCAGAAAACCACCCTAACCCAAGTCAAACCAGCTGGGGACAGCGCAGGAAGAACAAGCAGGCTGTGGCTGAGGAAGGCAGAGAAATATTCCTGAGGAGACACTGCTGAGATGAGCTGCTCTAAGACTGGCTGCTGCATATATATGTATATATATATATACACATGTATATATAACCCATATTGTGGGCTCCTTGCACGAGCATGTAAGTACCTCATGCTACGTGTTGTAACTGTTGAAGCCACTTAAAAACAGAAGCAAATTTCAGATATATTTTTCCAAGCCAGAAGTACAAAAATGAATGGCCAAGGAGCCACAGCAGTGGTGTAATGCGTATTTTCTCACCCACAAAATTATCACCTGTCCATAGCTGCTGTTGAGCAGCACCAAGAAGAGCAAAGGAGGGACATAAACTACGACACTGTTACTCAAAGCCTGGTGATGCTGGTGAATGATGTGGGCTGTCTTGGGTGTCTGAGTAAGGCTTTAGGTAGTGTTTTATGGAGCTTTGTATTTGAAAAATGGCTTGTTTTTGGTAGTGGCAGGAAACTGAAAAAGGGCCTGTGGCAACAGCACGTTTAAAGAGAAACAGAAATGTGCAAGTCATTTTTTTCCTGTAAAAGGGGAAACAGAAATGCTACTTTTGGATGTAGATGCTACTGTGTGATTCTGGACTGATAATGACCAGCTGAGTTTCTGACTCAGCCTTCTCTGCCCCTCTCATGTCTTTGAGATTTGTGTTTGTTATCCACCTTCACAAAGCACATCACAGGGCTGGGGTTCCAATCCGGTTTTCCCATGTAAACTCATATTGCTGCCTAATTCAGAAAGAGCCTGCTATTCCTTCCCAGATGCCAAACAGGAGAGAAAAAAGGGGCTGTTCACACTTTATTTGACTGTGATTTTCATACCTCTGCTTGAGCAAATCCTCCACATCTTTGCACATCTTCTTGCCCTCCAACAGCCGCTGGACGAGCACCTCATATCCAGTGTGGAAGGTGAACTCCTTGCACTGAAGACAGAAAGAAAAGGGGTTGAGCTGGTTTGTGCACACGGTCTGCAGGTTTAACAGATACCCACTGACTGTCATACAGAGAAAATTAACTTCCTGCAAAATCCAAATGGACTTAATGGATTAATGGATTCATCCAGGACTAAGAGCACAGGTATGACTGAGGTTTCTCCAAAGTGAAAAACTGTAATTTTTTAATCAAATCAGCTTTATTTTTTAAAACTGAAGATGTGAGGTGAGTCACAAATTTTGCTGTGTGGAAAGTGGCATAAGCTGTCTTCTTGAGGAAGGCCTGTTTAGCCTCAAATGTGGGACCTGTGCAGGGCAGAAATGTGTAGCAGCTGTTAAGAACAGCATCTCCTCTTGCCATGTGCTTTCTAAAAAGAATGGTCAGAGTCAACTCAGTACAAATACGTATCAACCCGTGGGGCCACTGGAGTGTTTGCAGGGGAGGATTTGTAACACAGGGAGACAGGATTTCTGTGTGCTACCCCTGGTCCTCCCACTGACTCACAGCAGGATCGGGACAAGCTATTGTTCCCTTTAGTGGCTCAGTTAACCAGTACATAGTGATAATGTTATTGAAAATGGGGTGGTGAATGTCGTCTGAGCTTTATGTTAAAGCATTATGGTAAAATCATGGGCTGTGCAACCATAAAGGGAATGAGTGTGTTCCTTCCCTCAAGCAGTTTATCTACAATACAAGTGCTTATATACAAAGTGAAGGCAGTTTATACATCCATCCACTGTCCCCATAGCAGTTATCATTTAATAAATGGGTGACTTTATTGCTTTCCACCATGACTGTGAAGAAGACAGCTGTTTAAGTTTGGGGACATGGAAAGGATCCTCTGGCAGGCAACTGTTGGGGACTTGAGCTTTGCTTCCTTGATGCTGGGACTGGAGAGGAAAGGGGAGCTCTGGGGATGGATGGTGGTGCTTGATGGCTGCTCCCTCAGGCACTGGAGCTTCTGAGGAGATTTACAGACCCGGGAGTGGGGTTTTTGCTTCTTCAAGAGGCAGGATAAATTTCTGCAGATAATCTCTGTAAACCTACAGGTTGTAGTAACATTTCCGGTACTACAGTTTCTTGATAGCAGTAATTCCTTCTCCCCTAATAGACATTCTTATCAGGAGCAGTGGGGAGAAAGGAAAGACAGTTGGATAATGTCTCAGAGGAGACACAGACAAATGCCTTTACCTGCAAAGTGGAGACACAGACAAATGCCTTTACCTGCAAAGTGTCTGCACTACAGAGCCAGGAGAGATAATGATGTAGATAAAAGCATATGGAAAAGAGTGCAATGGATCCACTGTTATTATTGTTGCAACCACAGGACAATGATAGGATCACACATGTCTGTCTGATGCATGTGATCACCTCTGAGGAAACAGGATATTGAACCTGAAACTTCAGTTTTCCTAAAAGGGCAAGTTACACTCATATATCCCAGGGAGGGATCCTGCTGTGGAAGAAATGAGAAGCAGGAAGTTCTGCCATTCATAGAGGGAAGGAGAAAAGGTCCTTCGTAATACCCTGGTAATGGACTCACCACTTTCTCCCTCTCTTTTTTTTTTTTTTTTTGAGAACATTCCAATGGCAGAAGCCACAGCTGTTGTAAAAAAAATCTCATAAATGGCTCCCTTTGCCTGGCAGAGACTCTGGTCAGATGCTCAGCAATTATCCATTATGATTGCGTATTTCCAGATGCAACTAGCTACATCCATAGCTGTATACACATCTTCCTTGGCCCAGAGGTAAGTGAAAATATCATGTGGGTTGGTATCACCCCAGCAGTCAGCCACTGCCATGGGCAACAGAGGGAGAGCAATAAGCACACGATGAAGTTTGTCTGCTGTTTCTGTTCAACATCTCCCTTTGTTCAGTAAATGCTAAAACTCACCTGGTGTCTTCCCCCACCTCTTTTAAACTGGCACAGTTGTTACAATGAAAGGATGGCAAATTCTATACATGTGAGAGAACACTTATTAAATTCTCTAACCAGAGAATGGCCACCAACTCGTTACCAGCCCCAAACCACACACACAAACCCAGCAGTGTGCTGGGGGTCAGACCAGGGACCTGACAAAACTCCCTCCTGGACTCCCCCCAGCCACTGGGACACCTTGCTCTAAGCCATGAAACACGAGGGGAAGAAGCAATGCCTTATCAAACAGCCAGTGCCTCACTCAGCAGGTTTGCCTTCTGGCTCTTTTCTGCTTGAACTTGTTCCAAATGGAGCCACTGCAGCCGCATCCAAAGGGAGCTGGAATCCCCTCTGGTGGAGGCATCAGTTCCTGCCTGCCTGATTCCCCTGGGTTTTGTCCCTCTGTCTGGTCATTGTAGGGGGATTTGGCTCCAGCTAAATATGGGTCTAAAAATTACTTCCTACCACAGGTACTCATAGAGTCTATTTTCATCTGGCGGGGATCCATCCAAGAATTTGCTTTATTGTCCTCACTATGCGTCCCTGTAGAATGTGGAAGCTCTGTTTCAGAAACCACAGGACCTGAAATCTAAAGCAGGCTCCCAGGCAGCAGATCTGGCTGTGGTCTGAACACCAACATGCCACAGGCTGCAGAGGGGGAGAGGAAACGCTGACAGCCCAGGTTTAGACAAGTGTGAGCTGCTATGGTCACTCATCCTGCAACATTACTTCTGAATTTCCAACCACAACGGAGCCACAGATCATTTAGGCTAAGCTTACTGACACAAACATTTCCCTTTCATTTCAACAGCTCTATTTCTCCTTTCATGTGTTGTACAATGGAATCCCTCTCAGCCTCGTCTTGCATCCAAACACACATCCTTTGCCCTTTCCTGACATACTGTTTTTTTCATTCCATTGATTCCCATGTGTTGTTATGGCTCCTGTTCAAGGCTGAATAAATCCCTGTTGGACAAAGACGATACTTTACCACTCCAGTAAAGACTAACTGATGCTTTGTACCCCAGCATTAATGTCTGCTCTCAGAGAAACACTTCTGGTACATCAGAGGATTGTATTTGCCTTCTTCCACTCTCAAATCAGAGCAGTGACACCCAGCTGAGCTCTGATCTATGGATATGTCTGCAATTCCCTCCTCTCCTGCTATTTGATTTAACTAGGCCCCAGAGTGTACTGGACTTTTTTGCTACTGTTCTCTTACTCTCATTTTGCACTTTGAAACTTCGATTTTTATCTGCTTTCTGTTACTCCAAGCTTGAAGGTCTGATATTTCATTCTACCTGTTTGTTTCAACCGCAACTATTTCCAGCCCATTAGTGCTTATGCCTAAATATATAATAAATACATTGAATAAAATTAAGCCTAAGACTAGTTCTTGAGATCCCTTCCTCCAGCTCAGGCATTTCCATTTTGACACAAGCCACCAGCATCTCCCCAGCTCAGTGGCTTTGCCCTCTTTACAGTTCTTTTTCTGTTCTGTCTGTTCAGTGCTGTTCTGTTTTTCTTCTCTGTAGTTTCTTAAGGATTTCCTGTGTAGCACCATAATAGACTCACGTTTTCTTTGTCAAGACAATCAGACAGCAAGATTATATCTCATTAAACAACCCTCTAGCCTTGCTGAGCTGTGTCTCCTCTGTTCCATTTTCCATTTGCCAAGCTGTGTTACAATTAGCACCTGCACTGCTCAGCCAGTGCTTGGTACCTCTCAACTGGGACTTCGTAAGGATTGTAACAACTAAGGAATAGATAAGGAGCTATATATAATTTAATTTAGAAATTAGAAAAATGTTTAAATTAGATCATAAATATAATCATTAGATGTGTGAAACATCATTTGCTTGTACCAAAATCTAGGTAGTTTCTTGGAAGAGGGTGATTTGACTCACTACCAGCAATTTCACTCATTGCCAAGAAAGGGATTTCACTTAATCGAAAAAGGATTTGATCTTTGTTTCTTTAATAACAAAGATTAGTTATTCCTTGTTGTCCAACAAACCTATAATCACTAGGAAGAAAGTGCCTGATTTCCGTGTTGCAGAGATGCATCCATTGATACTGACCCTGTCCCTGCCCTGGGGAAATCCCAGCTGATGGAGGGGCAGCATCTCTGCCCAGTGAAATTCCCTCTGGTGCAAGGAGCAGCACTGTTCCTCCCGAGACAGAAGGAATACCAAAGGGATATATGAGTGAAAAGCACCACTTCTGTGCCCTGGTTTAAAAGAAATAACTCTTCCTGGAGTACTCGAAGGAGGCATTGGACACTGCAGTAAGCACACTGGGAATGCTTTCTTCTTTCCATTTCTTTGTCCCTTAGAGGTTTAACGATGCTCTCCCTGCCATTAGCACTTTCATAAGAGATCTCTGCCTTGGGACTACCTGGTAGGAGTTTCTCCACAGGTAATGACACAGGTAAACACGAGAGTTAATTGTGGGAGAGACTAATCAGGGCTGGCTCTGAACTGGTTCCTACAGCCACCGGGGACAGGCTCCGAGGATTTGGATTTGGTAACAGAGGCTGCAAGGGGAGACTGACGGTGTCAGTTCCCTGCCCAGAGGGTAGGAGATTGCTGTGGGGTTACAGAGTTTCTTCCCAGCTTCTGGTGGCACCAAGCTCAGTAACCTTGTGCTAAGTTTTGTCTTCAACTCACGGCGAATCACCTCATTCCAGAGCATGTTCCTCTGGGCTTTGTGGTGCCAGGTGTTCAGAGAGAGCTGCAAGGCTTTTGTAAGGGCAAGCATCTACTTTCAGAAGGGACAAGGTTACTATTGACACGATATCAAGGAGGAGAGACTAAAACGCTGTGCTGGTTATGAGTTGTGAACCAAGGGAGTGATAAACCAAAGGCTGGATTAAGTTGTGAACAAAGGGGATGATAAAACAAAACCTGCCAGCAGGAGGTTGGAAATGGGCTAAGAGGATTAGGTTTTAACTACACCGATCAGCAAAGGATGTTGGAAATGTGCTGATATCAACCATGACCCAGGTGGGGACCAGGATTCGTATACAACTCACCTGTTGAATATTGCATAACTCACCTGTTAAATATTGTATGAACTCTGTGGCATATGAGGCACTGCCCAAACAACAGCAAGCAAATGCTGCTAATAAACATACCTGTCTCATAACTCTTATGGGCTATGGGGTTTTTTCCACAAGCCAATTTTGATGATCCAGTTGGAGATCTCTCTCTGCCCAGCTGCAGGGCCGGCAGGGCCGGGGGATCTCCTGCAAGTGCCACACTGAGATTTCTCAGAGGAACTCCCCCGGCCCACCAGCCTCTTGCATGGACAGACAAGAATCTCTTCCAGCAGACCAGGTATGTTTAAAAATTTTTGGGTGCATCAAAAGGGATTTTTCTGGTGTGGCATATGGAAAGCGGGCTTGAGGCCCGGCCCCAGGGGGTGTATCGATACATGGGCACGACCAAGGGAAACCTGGTTGTGTGAGGGGGACTGTATGAGGGGTAGAGAGGTGGTGTATTATCTGCTCTGAGACATGGTCAGGGGAACTTGGCCCTGTGAGAGAACATACAGTCCCCAGCTGGTGGGGAGGTGGTGTAATATCCTCCCTGCATGGTTGGGCCCTGGTATGAGACATCAAGTCGTGGCTTAATACAACATCTCTTGAAAATTCTAGTGCACTGAGCTTTAAAACAACATAAGGATCCTTACTGACACCCTGAGAAAAAGATATTGTAAAAGGCCTTGTACTATTAATGAGAAGACGTTGAACTGTGTTTGTTATCAAAAGTCGTATTGACTGAATGTTTGGGGGAATAAAGACTGGAGGAACTTGGGTTTATTGTTGTTGTTTTATTATGTTTTAAATGGTTTGTTATTGTTTCAAAATTGTATGCCATGTTAATTTGTTTGGGATCTCATGTCTTTTTGTCACTTATAATTATGCTGTGTATTGAGTGTTTGTTGAAAGTGCTTCAGTACTTGTGTATTTAGTGTGTGGGTGTGGTGCTTCCTGCCTTAGGAGAAAACGTGTCTGTGGTGGCATCATGAGAGCTGCGTGTAGGGGCCGGGGAGCTCCGGGATTGCTTTGCTGGTGACTGTAGAGCAGGGAGACCCTTGAGGCTGGCTGTGCTCTTTGCTTTTTCCTGGCTGTGTGAGGAAGTCTTTCTCTGGGTTACCCTGGGCCTGATTATCAGCTCTTGTGATCAGCAGCATAGAGCTGAGGCTTGGGGAAACTCGGCAGGGTTTTAGGATCTGGCTCAGGACAGCAGCTGTCTCAAGATTTTTCTCAAAAAGTTTTCTCTGGGTTACCCCGAGCTTGTTTAAACTCGTTTACATTTTGAAGCGCCATAGGCAGAGGGCGTGTCCCCAAGTGTGTCTAGGCTTTGCATTTTCATTTTCTTGACCTTCCGCCGTATATCCTCGGTTGACTGCCCCAAAAACAGAGACACTAGTTGCTGGATTCCTTGACAGGGTAGAAGCTCTGTATAAACACCTAAACCAATTCATTGCAGCCCAAAATCTATCCACAACAAGTCACCCGAACATGTGACATCTGCTTGCAGAGTAATCCTCGTCCTAATCGCCCCATAAGGCTGGGACAAATCAGTAAAGGGAATTATCCCGGACAACAATGGCAGATCGATTTTTCAGAGTCGCCAAGAAAAGGGGGGGGCAGATATCTGCTAATTCTAACAGATGGTTTTTCAGGTTGGCCCGAGGCATTGCCTTGCAGATCTAACCAAACAAGGAAAGTCACAAAGGTCTTATTACAAGAAACAATACCCTGATTTAGAGTACCTGCAGTAATATCCCCAGATAAGAGATATCACTTTGTGGCCAAAGTTGTCCAGCAAGTCAGCAAGATACTAGGAATTGACTGGCAACTACACACACCTTATAGATCCCAAGCAAGTGGCCAGGCAGAAAAGATGAATCATCTTCTGAAACAACAAACCATAAAGTTGGGTCAGGAAGCAGGGCTAGCCTGGCCTCATTCCTTACCTTGAGCCTTGCTCAGAATAAGAATGAGAGCAAGGGTAAGAGAAGGGCTCAATTCTTTTGAAATGCCATATAGAGGACCTTATATAGTACAATTTAAGACTTCTGCAGAGACAGAGAATGATACCTTAGCAGGATATGTGATATCCCTGCAAAAACAACTTAGAAAAATTAGAAAGCAAGTGCTCAATACAAGGGCTAGGGGTTTGGACCATGTGATAAATGACATAAAACTTAGAGATTATATATACGTTAAGTCTCTTTCAGACTCACCTCTACAGCCAAGATAGGAAGGACTTTTCAAGTCCTAATAACATCTCACACTGCAGTCCAAATTAAAAATAACAACACCTGGATTCACCACACCCGAGTCAAAAAGACTCCCACAAGAAAATAGAAGCTCCAACCCCAAGGAGGCCTAAAATTCAGACTGTATCACTGATCATATTACACATTTTTTTCTGTTAATATAGTAGGGGCTTAGAAAGGGAACATGTACACGTTAGTCAGACCTCAGCCACAGAGACCAATCTGCCCAGTTGTTGGATTTGTACTGAACTCCCTCAAGAACACCTCAAAACTCCATTATATAGAGTGGCTGCAATTAATTAGACAGCAACCTGAATAACAACCATAGAAAGTCACAGAATATTCTGAGTTGGAAGGGACCCACAAGGATCATGGAGTCCAACTCTTAACACTGTCTCCCTGGCAGGAATCGAACCCGGGTCTCCCACACGACAGGTGGGGACACTTACCACTGTACTAAAGTGGAGTCATTTAAAAGAATGCACATATGAAAATACTGGGGGTCAAATCCCCTAACCAGAAATAACACCGGGTATCACAGCTTTGTCCAGGCTTTATTTTCCACCCTGGGAGTGCCTCAATTACAGCAGGCAATAAGTAACATTTCTGCCACAATGGAAATTATGGCCAGTTCCACAGCTGATGCCCTCGGAAAAATTCAAGGAGAAGTAAAATCCTTAAAAAATATGGTACTTCAAAATAGAATGGCTTTAAAGCCCAAGCAGGAGGAGTCTGCAAACTAATCAATACCACTTGCTGCACCTATGTGGACCACTCAGGGCGAATTGAGACAGATACACAGAACTTGTGAGCATAAGGAAAAATTTATGATACCTCATAAATCACCAGCATATGGAACACACTGACCTCCTGGCTACCAGATTTGACTTAGTTAAAACGTATTTTTGTAACAATAACAAGAATTATTGTACTAAGAATACTTAGTTGTTGTATGTTTAGATGTTCTGTATGCCTATATAAAACTAGTACTGGAACTTATGAGAAATAGAAAAAATACCAGTTAAGACAAAAATTAGAAAACAGAAGCTGTTTTCATGATACCTTTTACACTGGACTGAAGAAAAATTACCTAAGCTTCAAATGGGACACCCTGCAAGTCCAGCTGGGACTGGTCAGAAAGGGACGTGAACTGGTGCAGTCACTGTGGCTGTGCTGTAGTGCTGGGAGCACTGCTCAGGGTGTGGCAGGACAGTGCTGAGCTACTGTGTGATAAACACAGCACCAAAATCCACAGTTCCCTGCTTTGCAGCTCTTGGATGCGCCTCCCTGGTGTTCTTTTAGCCTAATGAGCCCTCTTTTAGGAATTATTTGAAATGTATTATCTGCTCATATTCAAAAAGCCTTTTAAAAAAACCCCACGCTTTCCCTTAAGGATAATTTTAGTAAAATAAAAACTTAAGATTGACATTTCCAGGGTCAAAAAGGAAATGATTGCTGGTGTGAGGAGGAATTTTGGAGAGAACAGGGGACGCTGAGTTCTGAACAAGCCTCATTCTGCCAGTATCTTTTTCAACTGTCAGAAATAAATCCTTTCTGTGCACAGTGGTATCACACATGATATCTCAGGCCTGCATTGCAAATAAGTTGTTCTGACTGAGTTGTATCAATTAATTACATCATTGCATCGTAGCACTGTGTACTGGCCCTGCTCAAAAAGAGTGTTTCTAGATCTTGTTCTCTTGCTCTGCCAATCTCCTTATCAAGTGCTCAGCCAAGGTGAGCAGCAAACAAATCTAATATCCAAGAGTCCAACATGATTTATAATCTCCAGATCCATAGGACTGGGCTGGATATTTCCCATCATGCTATGGCCTTTCACTGTAATTGAATCACTTGCTTTATGTGGGTTTTGTTTTTTCCATCATTTAAGATTTCCTGGCATTTCTAGAAATACATTCACAGTACAGAGTGGTTTAGGAAGTTTGTTTCTATGCCACTTGTGCTATCCTGGAATAAACAATGACATAAAATGGGATTGCTAAGCATCACTGTTTTGTGTATGTGGTGTCTGAGTGACTGTTCCAATCCCCACTCTGGTGCAGAGGAGGTGCCTGGGCCTTACGTGGCCCTGGTGCAATGAGCAGCAGTTTGGGATTTAGTGTTTCCTGTACACCAGACGCTGCCCCAGCTCTGCTCGGTTGTTTGGGACATGAAAGAATCCTTTTCCAAACCCAAACCAAACCTCAGGTTCTCAGCCTTGTCCTGGAAACGTGTCAGCACCCGAAAAAGCAGCTGAGCAACCAAATGAAGAGCTGAGCACACGCAGGGGAAGGGGGGAAGGACAGCCTGCCCACAATCTCAACCAAAACATTGTCCCCTGAGCAGTTCTGGGTGTGATTGGAGTCCTTTCCTATAAATGTTCATGTGACAATGAACTGGTTAAAGAAGATAGAAGCATTTGCCCATGCTGTGTAAGAGCTCCTTCTTCCTTCTGGCTGAACCTGGTTGGAATGGATAGGAAAGCTCATGATTTCCAAGACTGAACTGACTGCAGAATTTATAGGAGCTTCAAAACACAATACTTTTTTTAAAAAGGGTATGATTTTTTTTTACCCACATAAGCACAAAAAACCAGGGAAGAGTAGGTGGGTTGGTGCTGGCTGGATAACATTGCTGTCACTTCTTGTACATTCACTCTTTGCACATCAAAGTCATAAACGTTTGCTCAGGATGTAGGTGGCTATCGTGGGACTTTTTGTGATAATTTCAGGAGTTGACTTGGGCATTTTCCACATGAGGCTTGGTTTGCAGTTTCACTAAATCTGAGATGCAGTACATTTCATGGGGAGCAAATGGTGTTTATTGCCAGACATACCATAGAGGTGAACCTTGAATGGGACCTTCAAAAATCAGAATGGAAAACCCCATTGCCTTGGCATTCAACTGGCTGAGCTGCCATCCCCCACTGCCCCTGGAGCAAGGCAGGCCTCAGCTTCAAATGAGAGCAGAGATTCCTGACAGACTTCAACACCTGGGGCACTCAGAAATAAAACTGAAATTGAGATTTCACAAAGTAGCACTGCAGAACTGGTGACACCGAGCAAACAAGGACCTTCCCAGTGGTCTGTTGCCATTGTGGGTTCTCCCTGAGAAGGAGATGGTTGGTTTGGAGTTCTGCTGACAGAGGAATTTGCTCCTCAGCTCCTGAGTTATGTGTCAGGCATTACAGTCCCAGCAGGTTGTTTGGCTCTCCCCACACCCCGTGATTTGCACAGCTACCAAGCCATGGCTGCCCAAAAGCTTCTTCACTTTGGCAGGTGGTTTGATGCTGGCACACTAATGCCACATAGCTTGGAAAGTCTTAATTGCAGTCTAATAAAAGGACTCTGCTTGTGATTATTACCTCCACTTTAGCTTCCCTTCTTAACAATTTGATTCAACAATATTCTGAGAAAGTACAATGTTTCCTAGGGAAGGAAAAGTGTACCTCAATTTTTGGTCTCTGTGAAGAGTAGAAGTGTTGATTTAACTTGCATAGCAGTGTTTTTACATCTCATAATACCATTAACAACAAAATCAGTGTTTGAAGCTTTAGCCAGAGCACAGGAGAATGGAACAGCGAGCTTTGAACTCCCAGCTTCTTTTAAACATTGCACAGAAGGAGCTTTGCTTTTAGAAGGCAGAAATAGAGCTTTGGAGACGTCACAGAATCATCTCCTTTCAACTGCCTGTCTCTCATAATGTCTCAGTTTAGGAACCTTCCACAGCAGGCACGAGTAAAGTCAGGAAATGGAAACCTCGTTTAGCAAAATTACCTTCTTTGTACTGAGTAGGAGAAGAGCATCTCTTTAACTTTTGAAACGCTGCCATTTATTTTTTTTTATTCAAAGTATCAGCCAGGAAAAACAAAGCACCTTCTCCTGAATTGCACATGTTCTTCCAGGTTAAAATCATGCTTTTATTTGCCCATTTCCATGACTTCAGCCTTGACCTAAAGCTGCTGCAGGTGGGGATTTCTGACCACCTTGGCATGCTCCTACTGCCCAGCAGTGCTGACCCCTGATGCTGCTGTGCAGACAGGTACCACAGAAAGAAATGTGACAAAAATCTAGGAATCCCCTCAGGGAATCCAGGTTGAACACCTTTGTGATGGGCACAGTGAGCAATGGGACAGGGGGAGGCAGAGTCCCTCCCCAGTTTTAAATGGGAGCCTGATGTGACACAGGTTTGAGCTGGCAGCACCCCTTGGTGTTTTCTCCACGTAGTGACTTCAGACAACAGCTAAATCCAGAAGGTAAGGGGGTTCCTTCCCAGGAGCCAGCAGAAGTGAGTCTGGAACCTTCCCTAAGGCACAGCCCTGTTTTGCTGTGGTCCTTCTGGAACACAATCCATGAACGTGTCAGTGGCGAAATCAGATGTTTCCTCAGCCTCGTACTGAATAGCATGAGCTACACAAGAGAAACTGGAAATAAAATAAAGAGAAATAGAATCTTACAAGTAGAGGATACTTCTGTTTTATACAAAATAATGGCCAGAGATTACTTTTGTTTCCGTTCCTCTTTAGTTCACCCACTTCCAGGTTGGTGCTGTGTTATAAGAGAGCTCCTCTCCTGCCTCCCACAAGCACTGTGGGCTCAGCCCCAGACCACTGGGACTTGCTCAGGCACAGAGGCAGCTTTTCACCGGGTCCTACAGAGCCACTGCAACCAGACCTGCTTAGTTAGTACACAAATTCATTAAGAAACTTTGTGTCTTTCTCCTCCTTGTCTTAAAAAGCTTAGAATTTTTCCCTGTTAGTCCTGAAAAAGGCACTAAACACTGCACACTGCTGCAGCCACACTCTCTGCTTCCCCAGGGCCTGGCATTTCATTAGTGCTCTTTCCTGGCACGTGGAGGACGGTAAAACTTCAGGAAATATTCCCAGAGCCTTGCTGTACAAGGGGAATGAGTTAAAGGTTTCCTTCAGTTCTTAGTGAGGATTAGTCTGATAGCTGCATGTAACCATTTCCATTTCACACACACACAAGATCATCACCACTTGTACAGTTTTCAACATATCCGATTACTCAATATGATGCAACACATTCTTACACTCGGTTAGGATGGGGTCTGACCAAGTGCTGGGGAATTGTGCAACCCAAGAGAACAAAACCATCTTTAGGCTTTTAGAAACTCTTTAAAGAGAAGGGGTTTGTTTAAGTAAACTCAAGCAGTTTGTGCAGGCAGGACAACCATGGCAGTATCACTCCACCTTCTGGGAGGAATTTCTCTGTGTTCGCTCCCACTCACATAAACGTCTCTCCTGCCTTATACAAAAATAAATAAAAATGGATTCATGCTGGTACTTTGAAGAGGTGCTGAATCAATGAGCTGGATGTAGCTCCTTTCTTCTGCAAGTGCTTCAGGTTTGGGCAATGGGCAAGATCTGCCTAAGTGTGTGCACACAGAGATGGGGGTTGCACCAGCACAGCTACAACTGAACCCCTCGGGCTGTTAAAACTGTTGTACCAGCCCCACTGTCACACACAAGTGTCCAGTCACTCAAAACTGCCTTGTCCCTTATCTGCCAAAATTCCTGAGCTGCTCCTGCAAAATGAACTGCAGTTCACGAAGTGAGAGGACTCAGGGCTGCTGACCACCTCTTTTCCTTTTTTCTTTCTCCCCAGCCTTTAATTTTTTATTTTTCTTTCATTTTAGGAATAAATTAGGTCTGGACAAATTGAGAGTAGCACCAAGTAGCTTCTTGATTTGAGAAGTTCTTACTAAAAAAAAAAGCAAGTTTTATTTATTTACTTGCTCTGAATGGAGCAACAGGAGCTGGTATTTCTGAACTAGCCTGAGCTGGCACATTTTCACTTTATTCTCAAGACTGTTGCCTTTCATTTCAAGCAAAGATAAAGTTGCACCAAGAGCTATGGAACTTCTCAATTTCCTCAATCTTGTTCAGTGACGTTTGTCACCACTTTGAAGAAGTACTAAACTCCATTTATAGTAAGGGAGCAATTCTTGGGGGAACTGAAAAGCTGTTGAGATCCAGATACGTGTTTTCAACATGATTTTGTTTCTTCATCTTGACACCCAGAGCAACACTGAATGATGTCCGTGCAGAGCCCTCAAATCATCCCAGCCTCAAATCCCCAACCTCTCCCTGAACAACACAGTGAACTTTGTACATTATTGAACTGTGGCTGCTGAGAAAAGTTTTATTACAAAACCTAAATTAAACTGGAGGTGCAACGACTGTTTTTTGTGCCATCTGCTAGATAGAATGTACTTTGCTGCAGTATGGCATGAAAACGAAATCAGAAAAAGGGCCTTCTGAGCCAAAAGCAGCTGAAATACAGCTAAGCAGCCTAAGTTGCCTTCCATGCAAGAACGCTGGAGTGCAGCTGGATTGACATTCCAGGTCTTCCCCTGTGCCTATGAAGCAGCACAAGGTAAATGTCCCCAGCAAGTGACTGCAAAGTCTGAAGAAAGAGAAGCAGGAATGAGCCCTGTGAGGGGAAAGGGATGGGCCATGAATCACCCAGTCCTGCCAGGAAAAAACATGTTGCAATGAGATTCACAGTGAGACCCTTGGATTCACCCTGGACAGTCTGTGCTGGCAGCAGGCTGAGGGTTGGGACTGCTCAGCCCTCAGGGAGAGGGACAGGAGATGGAGCCAGGGCTTCCCAAGGGCTCCCAGTGACAGGGCACCCACTGAACTCCAGGCAGTCAGTCCTGTTTGAGCATCGGAAGGCTTTTTGCTGTAAGGGTGGTGAGACTCTGCAGTTCTTAGTGGAGTCTCCATCCGTGGAGACACTCCAAGGTTGGGCTGGGACTGGCCCTGCACAGGCTGGGGATCTCCAGAGGCCCCTTCCAGCCTCTGCTGTTCTGCCACTGCCTTCAACCCTCCACAGGCTGTTCCAGCCTTTGATCTCTGGGTGAGGTGCTGCTACAGACCCACGGGCTCCAAGGCAAGCTGGGTGTGACAAACACCCGTTTGCTGGTGTGTCACAGACACTCGTTTGCCGGTGTGCCTTCATTTCTCTGAGCCCAATGTGTCACAGACACTTGTTTAGCTGGTGTTCGTTAGATGTGTCTGTGAACCTGCAGCTGAAAAGGGAGTCGATGACTCACTTATTCCATATTGAAAATACATATTCGTGGCACACTTAAAGTTGGCATAAATAAGAATCCTTCATTTCTCTGAGCCCAAGCAAAATCAAGTAACTTTTGCAGGGCAAGGTGGGCCCAAAGAAACCAGATACAACTGTGTAAAAATATTAATAACTTTTTCAGAACGACTTACTTCATTAATCCATGGATTTTAATAGACAAAACTCCTCAGCTGCAGCACAGTCATCAGAAAATTGTAATAATATGTACTTAACTAATTATTTCAGTCACTGACCTAATATGAACTTTGTCTAAACCCACTCATCTAGTATTAGTTCATTTGATCTTCATTTTAGCTGTTGTGCTCTGCTCAGAAGTGACTTGTGAAGCACCAGTGTTTCCATAGCCACCACTAATCAGCTTTTCTACTTGGAATTTCCTCTGCTTTCAATGCCTGTTGTGGTTACCCCCCTCACCAGCGCTTCTCATGGCCCCAGTGAGCCAAGTGTCCTTCCCAGAGCACCTGGGGAATGAAGGAAGGAATTCCACATTAAAAAAGAGTAGAGCAGCCTCTCCTGTGGAAATGAGGTGACCTCACAACACACGCAGACACCAGGGCAGGCAGTTCAACTTTTCTGGTTCTCCCTTTATTCCCCATTTCCACACCCATCCCCCAGTGGTGGCCTGGATCCGGGCAGGGCCACGGATCTGCCTCTCCATTCCTGGAGCTGGGAGGGATGCAGGATGTGCTGGCAGCAGAGCCTGGCCCATCCCTGTGCCCCTGTGTGAGGAGATTATTTACGTTCATTTGCCTCGTGTCAGCAGGGGCAGATGCATCTGGTGCCTCCAATTCACAAAGCTGGGATGCCAAGGTGGAAGGTTTGCCAGCCCTGTCGCTGCCTGAGCTCAGCCCCACAAACCTGCCCAGTCTCACTTCCTCCTGCCAGACCTGCTGCAGAACAATGGGCCCTGCACAGCTCAGCCTCCACAGGAAAGCAGGGCAACTGCCAGTATGAACCCCCTTCCTAGTCTGAGTACAACAGCTGATGTTGTGTTTCTTCACTACACTGCCCAGGGAGTCTAGAAAATAGTTTTGCTGTGATTTTTATCATCATCTCGGCACTCTTGTTCCACAATTAAGATTCTCATTAGAAGTTAAATTATTTGTGAAGCTAATTACATCTCTTTTTTTGGCCTGTATAATAGATCATTGTGTGGAATAGCTGTAGTCAGAGTTGAAAGGCTCAGGTACAAAGTCGTTCTTGCACTGGACCTGAGGCAGAGTATAACCTGAAGTCAAAGCAAGAAAGATGAAGTATCTTTGCTCGAGGCCATCCAAGGCTCCCACTGCTGCAGTGTCTGACCATAACCACAAGTGCTGCACAGACAGGGATGTGGTAAAAACCAGTCCACAGCAGGGCAAGGGAGCAAACCATGCCAGTTCTCATGTTCAAGTTTGCCTTCGCTGGCCCAGATCTCACTCACTTTTAAATCTGAGCTGTGAGAATCCACAAGCCCGGAGCTCATCGCACAGCTGAGAAGGAACAAGTATTTCACACTTCAAGCATTTACTTTTAAATCCGAAGTACCTGAGGAGCCCATGACACTTTTTCAGAATTGACTTGGCTGCTTGAGTTTGATTCAAAGCTCTCCAAGGGAATAGATTTGCTCCCACTCAGCTCTGGGTACTTTGGAGCCTTTCCCAAAACCACGTCTCCTTTGCAAGTTTTCCTCCTTCCCCCTTCCCAGGTGGGTACAGCAAAGCCTGGAAATCATGCCAGCTGCATTTCACTGGGATGCTGGGGGGAAACAAAATGGAAGGAGAAGGCAATGACAGGAATTGCAGAGGAAAAGCAATGAGTGCAAGGACATGGAGTGAGACTAAGAAAGACGTTCAGTATTTGTGTCTGAGGGGTAAAGGTTTTCTTGGATAGTGGTTTTTGCAACCAAACCAGGCTGTTGCTCAGAACTCTGCCTGCTAACATGGAACCTGGCTGGAATCACAGACATGCTCCCCATTACCTGTCCCACATGAGGAGGAGCAGACAGTAACATCTGTTACCTTGTACAGCAGCCCAGCACAATATTAATCCATTACCAACTGCCCTGGACAGGTTATCAAACCCATCTGTATTTTCATCTCACTAATGTTTTCCAAATTATCAGAGGATGGAGAACTCCTGCTAAGAAGCACATTTTAGTGGAAGCTTAGAGCAACTTTGTCTTCAACCATTAGGGAGTGTGCGGAGGACACAGAAACAAAAATTGCAGTTAAAAATGTACTAGTTTTAGCCTAGGCTGTGCTACAAAGAAAATAAAATTAAACAAAGGCACATGTTTGAAAGTTTTAATATGGCACTAAAACTGCTACATTTACTAGGGGAAAGGAGAGGATAAAACCTGTTATGAGGAACAATTTGCATTTTCCTGGAAAGACAGCACAGCCTCTTCCTACTAAGTGTGAGGAACTTGGGGGAGGAATGAACGGTGCCCTTTCTGTGCTTGTTGGAGAAGATCTCCTGCTCTCAGGGTTTCTTTAGACATTTTACATTGAGGCAGGTACTGAGGAAACTCCTGCTCATCTGAAGTTTACAGGCTGAAGGAGCAGAGAGTGAAGGGGGGCTGCAGCAGTTAGAGACCAGGAGCTGCACTGTCACCTGCCACGGTGCAAACACACTTTTTGGGTTTCAGCCATAAAGAGGATTTCCATTCATGGGACAGATCAAATAGAGGAGATAATCGCTCACTGAAGCAAACCACGCGATTACATTTTCCTATCACTAATGGATGTAACAGAGCCTTATGAATGCAAAAATAATTGCTGATCTTGTGATTTGGGGGGCAGGCTGCACACACTTGCGCTGCGTTGTGCAATATCCTGTAAGTTTTCATTTTAAAAGACTTATTATTGCATAGCTAAAGCTGCCATCTAGCAACTGGATATATCCTGCCTTTAATCAAGCTGGGTGATAACGGCGATTCCAGGCAAAAATATTCAACCCAAAGATGCTTTCCTTCAAGGAAGGTGTTAGCTTCAAAGCTAAGCAAGGCTTTGAGTCACAGTAATGTGACTAAGCACAGCAGAGTCATAAAGAACCAGCCTGGCCAGATTGTCAGCTGGCATTCACCGCCCTCACACTACTCCAGTAGCTTGATTTATTCTCCCTGAAGACCAGGACCTTGGAAAGTGAATACACACCAAATATACCAGTTCTAAGAGTCATGTTGCCACATGTTCTCCAAGTTCATCAGTGCAAGAGCTGCAGCCCCCAGGGTGGCACTGGCTCACAGCTCTGTCCCACCCCATGCACTGCACTCTGCAGTTAGCAGTGTAGAACAGAGGACAATCTCAGGTAGGTGTAGTCAGGCACAATTAGCATTCAAATAACATTTATTATGTCCTTGTTGCGTTTTTCATTTGAACTGCTCAAATCTGGTACTGAAGTGAGAGTGGGGAGCGGTTCCTGGAGGTGCCCAGGGGACGGTTGTTCACTGAAATGTGTTTTTGCCTCTGCCCTTCTGTTTTCTACCAAGAGAGGCTTTACCCTGAAGGGTGGGTGGAGATAACGAGAGCACACGCAGAAAGAACAGATTTGAAATGGCAGGAGGAATTCATACACTTTCATGTCTGCCTTTGAGTCAGCCCTAGATGCTGAAAAAATGATTGCCCAGACAATAGGCAACCACATAACATCCTGTTAACCCAACCTTGCAATGTTAAAATTGTGGGTTTGAGCCTTCGTTTTTCAACTGTAAGAGAATCTTGGATTACTCTGAAAGAGAAATGACTCAGGTCTTTTAACCTTGTAACTGCAGGAAAAGAGCTTGAAAACAAGAGACCCATAGGGGTTTTGACCTGAAGTCAAATAACAAGTACACAGTCCATCTCCTTGGGTCAGTATTTGCTGGTTTTAGGTCATCTGTGAGTGCCTGGGCTTGGTTGTGGGGTGTCACTGCTGGTTCCTTCTCCCTGTGCTGCCGCCTGACTCCCGGGCACTGCTGCCCTCCTGCCCCTGGGCTCTGTGGGGAGCTGAGCTGGAGCATTTTGCTCTACACCAAACAGGACAGAATTCAGCCTGTCATTAGCAAGGGAGCCACTCCTGCAGCTGCCAGGACTGTGACCCAAACAAATCCATGTCCCTTTCCAAAGCAGCTTCTGGCCCTAGCACAGGACCTGGGAATGTCAGGTGGTTTATGGGGACGGGATATATTCTTTACAGGGGATCCTTTCTGCCCAGTCAAACGCTCAAACTACCCAACAGGATGTTTTTGCTTGGAGGCAAATTTGTGTTTCTACTAAACTAAATTTAGAACACAGAACAGCATTAAATTAGTTTTAAACTACATATAGAACCAAGATGCATTTTAAAAGATTTTAAAATACAGACACATTGACTACAGGAAATATATAGGAAATGCTCACTTACCCAAAAAGCATCTTTGAACTGCAGCTGGGTCATTATTATTGCTCAGTGGAGGGGCAGGAATCCTTCAGCAAGTCCTTTCTGGGCTGAAAGCAGCAGCAGCAGCAGGCACAGTTCTGCCCCTTGTCCTTGCAGCGAGTGCAGCACAACCACAGCCCTGTCCCTGCTGAGGTGCCACGGGGCAGTCCCAGCAGCTCAGCGGAGTGACCTGTGCCTGGGAAGGGACACGGGGCTGTTGCTCATACACAGATTCATGCGTGCGCTCAGCACCCCAACCCCAAACCTGTTTCTCTTCTGGTAAACAGTTAATATTGAAATGAGGAAGCAAGGAAGTGTCAAATGGTGTCAGGCTGCTCCTCGCCATGCATCCATGTGAGCGGACAGGAGAAGAAAGAGAGGGGGGAAAGAGGCAGTAAATTCAGTGATACGATTTGATCAGCTCTGAGAGGAAAGAGAGCAATTAAAATGCAAAGGAAACCAGTACAATACACAGAGAGAAGCTCTGGAAGAAATTAGACCCAAACTACCATCTAACGTTGGTCTTGCAAAGAAAAAGAAGCAAAAGAAATGTCTATGCCCCGTTCTGCAGCACCTTCTGGGGCTGGCAGAGGCCCGTGCATTTGCACATGGGAAGTGTAGCTCAAAGGTGCATATTGCAACTGAAAGGGCTTTTCAAGACTTCGGTTAAATTAAGAACCCTGAGAAGTGTGCAGGTGTCTGCACACATTTAGGTACCTGGATGTCAATGTAGAGAACTCTCCTGATTTGCATGCCCTCACATGAATATGCAAGGTACGTGAAATTTAGAAGTGAAATCCAAAGTCTTGAAAAAAACTAGAGCAGAGCTGAGAGTCTGTTAACACCAGGAGCTGAGGTGCAGCCTGACAGCCCCGGGAAGGGGCAGTGCCCAGCACCCTCTGACATCGGGCATTTCAGGCAGCTCCCCACATCAGCTCAGGGCAACACCTCTAGTGCTGCCATGGAGCCCTGTCCAAAACAGGACACCCATCCTCACTGCAGGTGAGGATGTGTTCAGCCTTCTTAAATACATGGTTTTAAATACTCACTGGCATTTTAGGAGGAGAGGGGAAAGAAGAAAAACAAAGCAACACTGAAAAAAGGAAGCAAAAAGAACAATAGGTGGTTGCCTACGCAGAAGCGTGTCCTTGCCCACCAAGAACACATCAGGACTTACTTAGTTACAAGTAGCTGCCGTTGCTCGTGGGTGCTGCTGTTCCCCTGCTGTCCCAGCCACCCAGGCACATGATTTAGGAAGTCTCACAACTTCCCCAAGCTCCAGCAGGGCCCGGGGTCTGCTCCCAGAGCTCTGCAGCAGCTGCTGCTCCAGAGAACCAGCAAGGTTCCGTCCTGGTGCTCTGAAGAAGACACAGAACGTGCAGAGAGTCTGAAAAGGAAAACGAAGTGCAAGCAGAGGAGGGCAAACACCTCTCTGCAGGGTGAGAGGTGTAGCAGGAGAAGAGCATCCCACACATGAGAGGGGGAGGAGGAGAAATGCGAGGATTCACTTGCAGACGGTGCTGAGGAAGAAGTAGTGAAACCTTCTTCCAGAAGCGAAAATTCCCTGAAAAAATGTATTTTGAGAGGGCGTGGGCACTAGTCATTATACTTGATCTGTGTGCAAAAAAAAAAAAGAGGGGGGGGATTTTTAGGAGTGTTTTATCTCAGGCTTTTTAAAACTAAATGTTTCCTGTTACTATTTCCAACTTACAGCTGTTTTGAAACTGACACCTTTGCTGCTGTTGGGGTTCATCAAAATGCATCCAGTGTGTTCTGGCCTCCAAAACGACGCTGTATTTTCTCATAACTTTGAGTTCAGCCTCCAAGGACAAGGCCAGGTACTTGGCTGGACTCTGTGCCCAAATCCATCCCACCCACCTGCCCAGGGATGTCCCATCAGCAGGGACACTTTGCTTTGTGCTGAGAGGGAGTTCTCTCTCCCCCGTGGCTGCAGAAGGACCCAGGCCAGGTCTCCAGTTCAGGTATTTTGCTGAGCTGTCAGTTCTTACCCTGGCTGTGATGGATCAGAGCTGCTGGAGATGGAGCAGAGCCTTCACTGGACACTGCTCACATGGACCAGCGGTGCTGGGTGATGTCCGGAGGGGGCTGTGCCTGGCAGGGCTCTAGAACAGGGAGAAAATGCTGCATTGCCCATTCCAGGAACAAGACAACACAGTCTTTGGTTCTGAAACGCTGTACCTCGTAACTGGGTCGATGTTTTGATGTGAGCAGCCTGAGTTCTCCAGAGGCTGGAAAGGCTGGGCCTGGGAGGGAGCTCTGTGGGGCTGAAGGAAGGGGGAGCAGAATCAATGAACCTGGCTGTGCTACTAATTACTGTAATGCCATCTACTGCAACCACCGTGAACTTCCTCAAATTCCCCCAACAAATTAATGATACTGGTGCCTCTGTGCCAAAAGGAGCATTTTCAGTGGGCAAAGGGTTCAGACTGTTGTCAGGAGGCTTTAGGAACCTGCAGGGCTTTTTGTCTCTCCTTTCTCACTCTTTTTAATGGGGCTTTCCATCTCTCCTTTGCATAGGGCTCCACTCCAAAACTGAGTCAATAATGAGCCTTGAGTGCGAGGCTTCCCCAGCAGCTGCTGCAGCTCCTGCCCATCACTGCTCCAGGAGGATAAAAATTGGGTTTTCTGTTCAATAAGACCAAGAATACATTTCCAGAGGGGTTCTTTTTCCCCCCAATAATTAAATTGTTTGGCAGCGGAACGTACCATTTGAATCTGTTCTGCAGTGGAAGGTGATGAAAAATCCACCTTTTTTAAAAAAAAGTTTGTATTAAAACACCTCAAGTTTTGTCATTCATGAGGATGGAAATTTCATTTAGCTTTTAACTCTATACTGCTTTGATCAAATTTTTTTATCAAGGAGCTGGGTGGCAAGTTTGGACTTGACAGTAGGTAAAATATGAAAATAGCACCTACAAACATGTTTGTGCTAAGCCAGGGCTCCAAGCAAGACATTCTTCACAGTGAATGTTTCTGGTTTGGGGGAATCTGGTGGAGTAGACAATAAACCTTTTATTTCACGTAGATAGAGGATGAGGGAGACGATGAAAAGTATTAAGGCAGCATATAAAGAGATGCTGAGCACTGAGATAATCCAGGTGTTAAAGTGGTTGTAATTTTCAAACCTCCCCAGGTACATTGTGGTACCTCAGAATTGTTGTTTTTTGGGAAATGAAAATGGAGCCTCGAAGGCACTTGTGCAGTGCCTCAGAGCCCCTGTAACCACCACGACTCAGAGCCAGGCCTGACGTCTGAGTCCTACAGCCTGGAGACACCAGCAGCCCTGCAACCACATCCAGGGGAAAGCCACGGCTAAACCAGCCCCACATTTCAGCCGGGCAGCTGGGCCTGCCAGCTCTATTGCCACACAAACCGTCTGCAATCACGCCAATGGAAACATTTTCACATCACCTTCTGTGAGGATCCAGTCCCTGTTCCCATGGAAACAGAAAACCCAGAGCACAGGGTCTGGATGGTTCTGTCTGCTCTGGACCATCCGTGGCTGGGCTGGGAGCTGCTCCAGCATCACCCCTGCAACACACTCATCTGCTCCCCTCAGAGAGAGCTACTGGAGCACCCACAGTCCTGCTGGCATTTTGTTTCAGTAAAATTGGTAATTAACACAAAGATTAATTGCACAGACTACATTCTTACCCCATACCCAGCATTGCACAGTGGTTTCTAGCAGAGGCCATCACTCAAAGGTGCACCCTGTCCCGGTGTTTTACCCAAGATAATCACCATAATTATGAGGAACATGAGGATTGCCTCCAAAATTAACTTGTGATACAAACAATAATCTTATTATATACAAAGAATCACAGAAATGTGGGGGATTTTTGTGCTTGGCACACACTGAAACATGATTAGTCACCATCCTGCCCCTGAAAACATTCAAAGACAAAAAAAAGGGGAAGAGGAACTGTGGGAAAGTGCAACGTCACTGGAGGCTTGAACAACACACACAGGATCTGGTGGCTCTTGGGAGAAGAGTGTAAGCATTTTGTGCAACAGAAAATTAAGAGATTCAGGTTTCTATCTCCCCTTCTTGTCAGAACTTCAGGTACCTGCTGAGAGACAGTTTTTATTTCTCTGACATCTTTTGTATGTCTCACCAATGCTCTGGCTTTCTGTGTCTCACCAATGCTCTGGCTTTCTCCACACCATTAATCCAAAGGAAACCGCTGCTCATTTGCAAGTGCTGCATATTCATTAGCCCAGCAGGCAGTGCCTGAGGGGCTGGAGACGTTTCCACGTCTCAGAAAGGACCCTTTGAATGCTGCCATTCTGCCCAGGAAGGCAGCCTCGGGCTCCCTGGAGCGGTGGGCAGCAGCTCAGGATGTGCTTTGCAGAAAGAGATTCTCACCTGGTGCTTTGCCACTCTCTCACCTGGACAGAGGAACAGGGAACTGCTGAAACACTTTGCAGCCTTTGTGCTTTTTTATAAACCTGAAATGCCAGGAATTGGTACCAGCTGATCACCCACAGCTCCTAAGGGGCCACACCTGGGGGTTGCCATTGCAGCCATGGCTTTCTGCTCTCGGTCCTGTATCATTTGTGGACTGGCTTCTCATCTTCTTCCCTTCTGGTGGGATAGATCAGGGGGTCTGGCAGAATAACTTCATGAGCAAGTGTTTCTTACCCCTCTGTTCAGGGACACTGGGACACACCCATGTCAGCAGCATTGATGCAACACGAAGGATTTTGCTTTAAGGACTCAATTCTCCTGAATTTCCCCTTTAATGTGACTTTTCTTCCCGTGAGAAGGGCACGACACACTTCACCCTCTGTACAGAGGTGTATTTATACATTTACATACAATATACATGCTATAACAGCAATAGTAGCTACCTTAAAACTAACATTAAGATCAGTGTTCACCTTCTGAGAGGGTTTTGTCCTTCTAGGAAGCTCTAGTTTTTGAAAACAGAGGAATGCTGGAAATGCTGCATACCTGAAATAACTCCCAATATACAGAAACAAACACCTGCTGCCAAATGAATTATTTGTGCCTCCTGCTGTGCTTTGGTAGGAGGTGTGTTTGGACATGCGACATGGAGGGGATGCTTTGTTCTGCAAACCTTTGGAAATCTGAGCTCTGCAACACTGACACTTGTACCACCACCATGGCAAGAGCTGTACTCACATTCCCAGGAACAAACAAATTTGGGTAGAAAACCCCCCAACCCCTAAAACAGAAAAAGTGTTTTGAGAATTTCTATTACTGTGATAGTCAAATAATACAGTGAAAGTGTCTGGAGTTTTCCTCTGAATCAACATTTCTAACCTTTTAATGGTGATACCCCAACACTTGTGCCAGAAGGAATCCCCTGTTTGTTCTGAGCATAATTCAGAGGTGGTGCAAACCTGACCAGAAAATGCTAAATGCACACGTTGCTTTTTCGAATCTTCTTTAGCATCTGCTTGGTAAAGCCAAGGATGCGCTTTATGTACATTACTCACTTCTCAGGGACCTGCTGTGGGTGACCCACAGTGAGAAATAAAGGCACAAAACACACAAAGACTGAATGTTTTTAATGTTTTAATCCAACAAATGAAAAGGGTCTTGACATTGTAAAATACCATTGTATTGCTAATGCTGGATAATTTTACATTAAAAACAATTATTGTCTGTAGATGTAAAAATAGCAAGTTTTATGATACAGTAAAACAGTATAGAAACCATTTAAAATTAAGTAGAAACCTCTCAAACAATTGAGGCATTAATCTAAGTGTTTCTCCAAAGGTATTAAATAAACCACAGTTAATACTGACTCTAAACATCCCCCCACCCTCCCCCTCATTAAACTGATTAGAAAAATAGTAGTCCCAGCTCCTACATCTTGCATTCCTTCAGAACCATTTATATTCTCCCTTTGCTTCAAGTACAACAGAACAACTCCTCACAACACAGCACTACCCTGAAGTCATTTATTTCCTGACGTTACAGAGTTATGGAAGTGAGTATTTCAGATTAATTCTGAAGGCTGGAAGAGGCTCAGGAAGTCTGCAGGGGGGGCAATTAAATTCTGAATGCAAATTATTTACACAACCATTTGTGTACTGCAATTACAGCATAAAACTTGCAACACAGCTGATGGATGCCTTTAACAAAAGCTCCAAAGGAAAGAAAGGGAAGAAAAACAGATTATAAAATAAATAATCTAGAGTTCCTCATGGTAGAAGTGTTCATCATGGAGCTGCCTGCCATAATCTGTTGCTTCGCTGTTAAGAAACAAATCCTGGTTCTTCAGAATTTCTGCTTCGGAAAGTTTTTTATCACCATTCAAATCCATCTCTTCAATGAGGTGAAGAGCCTGGAAAAGGAACAGAACACGGAGTTAAAACAATTCTGGTTTTTGCTGATTTATCTGTTACAAAAGGAGTTCAGCAGCAAAGCAAACACAACTGCAGGTTATTCCAGTGGTGGCTCAAAGCTCCCAGGAACAGGAGTCCTGCTATTCCAAGGGCTTGGTTTCCTTTGCTGCACATCCACCAACACGGAGATTTCCAGAATCCTTCTTGTGCTGATTGGTTTGGCTCAATGTCACTGAGCCCAAAATAACGGGGCCCAAGGTTTTAAATGCCCTCTGGACGGCCAAAGATTAACATGACAAAGGGCAATTCCTGAAAATTAAATTTGTATATAGTAATTTCTGTATTTTTATGTGATTTAGCTGCCAGGCTTCTCAAGTGATTTCAAAATGAAGCTGTGACGTGCAGCTCTCAGACAGCTGTTGGTGACTGAAGCCAATGCCACCTTCCCTTTAGGACACATGACTTTAAATCGATGAAAGAGAAAAGCCAGCAGGTTAGAGAAACAAAAAACCCAAGTTATTTCTTGCAGAACTGAGCTCTTACTGCAGCATGGCCTTGAAAGGACAGCTAAGAACAGTTAAAAAGCCCCAGACCAACCCAGGGATGAACAGACTCAGCAGCACAGAGAGCTCAGGAGAGAACAGGGCTATTTCTGTGAGCCCAGAACCAACCACCCGAGAGTCAGATGTTAAAAAAAGGCTGTGCAAAGGCTCACAGATCCCCATTGACAAAAATACTCCTCGAGCTGGGCCTCCAGCAAGGTCACACACACACGATTTCTGGCAGCAAGAGCTGAGAAAGGCAGAGGGGGGAGCTCAGGAATGAGACAAAGCAGCTCCTCCTCTCCCAGGAACCACGGGGAGAATTTCTGTTCCTGCCATTCTGAGCACCAAAATGTAAAGGAAAGACATGGAAGATTCAGCTGAAAAGTTACTGGCAGAAAGGCAGAAATTGTCTCTACTGCAGACAGGGACTATAAACTGCTACAAAAAAATAAAGATAACTAAAATCAGAATCCACTTAAAAGCTATGATGGTATTCTAGCCCTGATTAAACCATTTTAATGATCGTCATCAAAGTTTGCTTTACGCTCTCTTGAATCACCGAGTACTTTCATTTTCTTGTACTTAAGACAAGTTTTTAGTTCTACAAATTATGGTGATTTATCCAGTTAGAAGAATCACAATCAATTTCTTTTTTCAAGATGATGCAGCTTCATTTGGTACTGCATCTCATTAGATTTACCTACAATAACTAAAAAATTACTTATTAAAATGCTGTAGCCTTGAGTCAGAGCAGATAAGCCACTTAAACATGTAGAAAAGCACTTTGTTAATTTACAAACACTCACACAATTAACAGAAACACATTTGCCTAATGCAGGTAAAGGACCTGCATCCCTTTTCAAACTGAGAAGGGTTTTGCATATATATACTTGCAGAGATCTACTAGAGAACATTCTTTTTCAGTAACTAAGGCATGATGAATCTGGAAGCTTCTACCACTTTATTGTGACACCTCCAAACTCCTCCAGCAGTGAATAAAGGGCAGGCAGAGCACCTACCTCCTCCTGAGCAATGCCCTGGTTGTTGGGGACTATCCACGACAGCAGCTCTTGAGGGTTGAGTTTTCCATCGTGGTCCTTGTCATAGTCATTCACAAACCGGTCCTTCTCCACCAGGATCCACTCCGGATCTTCCCTTGCAGCTGAGCAAGACACACTTGTCAAGTTTAAAGCCCCTCTTCAACTTAAAGCAGATATTTTCACTTTGTCTCCTCAGCAAATTCACTTCATCTCATAAAACGTAACATAAAAGTGACGTCACTAAACAAAGACAAATCTTAATGGGTTGGACAGTAGGGAAAGCAATTTCATTTACTGTCAGGATTTATTCATCTGCACTCTTGTTTTATGCTTTACTTACCTGTGCACTGATATTGCACAGCAATCCTGAACCTGTCTCTAACCCTTCAAGAAATGTACAAGTGATTCACCAAACTGACATTGCAGACAAGCAGGAACTGACACCAACACTTCCTAAACCTTATCAAAGTCAGAAGCAGTTGGTATCACAAGCAGGTATGTGAGAGTTTAAAAATATTCAGGATTCTGTTGTAAGAGACCAACAAGAGTGAAGTCTCTCTCTCTGTTTTTCAAGTCAATTATTCCCCAATGTCACAATTCATCACAAACCGCTGCCCAAACCCAGGAGATCCTTTAGAAATCAGCCCCCACGTAGTGTGTTAGTCACCAAAGTGTGCTGCAGGAACACAGCCTGCAGGAGAGATGGCATTTGGAGAAAGGCTCAGATAGTTTCTACAATTAGAGCTGGTTCTGAATTCTCCCTAACAAGTTGTAATGACAGAAACTGTTACACCCAACAATTTCACTCCTTTTCAACAGCTTTGTACAGACTGGCTTGGAAAAGCTTTCTTTCAAGTAAGAGCAAGAAGATAAACCCCCTGTAGCTGCATCAGAGAGTTATTGTTTTTACTGGCTCTGGCAAACAAAGATGACAAAAAAAGGTGAAATTCCAGGTGGCTGATTGAAGAAAACCAGACTACTTCCATTTTTAATCCATACCCTCAATTTTCCCAGCTAGGATGGCATTCAGAATGAACACTCCTTAAGGCCACACAGACTTTCCACTTCCCTGAAGTTACTGGGGTTTTTTGGAACTGGAGTTGTTTGTCCTAACTTGCAGCAAATCAAATACAGTGTGTAAAATATTTATTGATAAATATTCATAAACACCAGATAAGTGCCCTTTTTCTTTTTAAAGAAGGAGTAGCTTAAGGAAGGCCAAGAGTGGAAAAAAAAACCCCCAAACAATCCCAAAAGTATTCATGCTTTAGGAAAACAAGGAGCAACTTGCAAGGACACAGTGGGATGGGGCACACACAAAGTGCTGCCAAATCCACACATGAAATCATGAGCTCCTGTGCCCAGATCCAGGGAGTGGAATTATTGTAAGACAGGAAAATGTTACTCAGAATCTGTAGGTGGAGGTTATGAAAAACTGAAAATAAAATTTCACCCAACTCACTCCATTCCAAAAGGTTTTGTTAGTTCCCTCTTTCAGGCCCAGTCCCTTTTTTCCTTACTTGGGTCTCTTCTGTAATCACCAAGGAATTCTTCCAGGCTGACAAATCCATCACCATCTTTATCATGTTCTTCTAGAGCCTCCTGAATGACAAAGTCCTTTCGAACACAAAGAGCAAAATTAGCGACTCGTCATGAAGAGAAACAGCACTGAATCGTTTGGGGGCAATAAGGAATTCTTTAAAGAAAAGACTTCCTCATTGCAAATCTCCTTTTCTGTTCTGTGCAGACAGGGCAAAACAACAGATCTGTTTTTAAGAGTTTAGAATGTCAGGTCTTATGGAAACCAAACCTGAAAGATGTCCATAGAGCTGGAACCCTTCAACATAATTTCAAACTACAAAACCAGCTGGGGTCTATCACCTCATTTAATTTTTTATTTTCGTGTGATGGATTTACTCCTTTGAATTTTTGCAGCTTAACTGAATTGTTAGAACTGGCTGATCTTTTGTCCTGTGTTTCCCACCTTCCCGTGTGTCCCTAACTCTGTGTTCCGTGCACACACACGGAGGCTGTTTGCACATTACTCCTCCTGGCCCTGGAGAGCCAAAACCTCACTGATGTATCTCCAACCCAGAGCTGAAAGGTGGCTGTGCCAGTCCAACCCCAAAACCCGGGACAGGTGTGAGACAGACTTCAAAGGACAGCACTGAGCTCCTGTTCCAGCTCCTGACCTCAGCACTGGCCCCTCAGCACACGACCTGATGTATCCAACATCCATCAGTGTTCCACAGCCCCTTCCCCTGGCACTGGGGCTGGGCACAGGCACAGCAAAGCCAAGGGCTCAGCACATCCCCCCACGGTCTCACCGTCATGTACTCCACCTCCTCGGGGTGCTCAAAGGCAACATATTCATCCACGCTGAGGGCAGGAACATCATCTCGATTAGCTTTTTCAAAACGCTTTTTCTCCTTTAAATGAAGCTTAGAGAACAGATTTAGTTAGAGCCCTTAATGAAAAGGAAAAACAACATTATACAAGCTGGCTGTTAGCTCATTAGAATATTAATTGTCTCACATTACCTACTTGTATTGATGTTATATTTTCACTAAAAAAAGCTCATTGAGAGCAATGAGAACACCACTTTTAATTGAGGTGGTTTTATTCTAAGATTCACATAAAATCTGCTTTTTTTTTCAATCTAAGGAGCCATTTAAAACACACTCTTAGCCAAGGCTTAAAATACACAAAAGGGAGAAATTAAAAGACCAAGAATTCTTGTTTCCATATCTGTGTCCTCTTGTAAAAGTCCCCAATTCCTAAATTAACCAAGTGAAGTACAATGATTATAAATATCCTATGTGCAAAATGTCTTTTCTGAAGCCATTTTAAAGGCTGAGGGATTTGCCAGACTCCTTTCCTACAACACTGCTGTCCATTACACCTGAGCTTTTCAAAGGAAAGTTTTAAGTTGTTTTTAACCCGTTTTAAGTATAGAGACTAGCACGACTTTAAAAAATAAGTGATACCGACAACAAGCAGGCTGGTTGTTACTCCTGAATGTTTTGCACTTCCTACTTCTGTATTCCAAATGTAAAAAAAAAAATCCTATTTTTTTCTCATTTGGTTTTGTAGTCTTTTGTTTAAAGAAACCAAATCCAACCCCACAGCATTGATAACCGATCCCTGCTCCCACTGCACACGACGTGAGCCGCAAAGATGTGTGTTGTGCTCTCAGGGTGGCTCGGAGCTGGGAGTGCTTTAAAAGCAACTATTTGGAATTGTTCTTCCACTTTATATCCCGTGTACTGACACCTCCCTCACAATCAGGCAAACCTGATTAACACAGAGCATAGTAAGAAATGAAGAGCAAGATCTTGTCTACTCTACAAAACAGTCCAGTGTCCCCTGAAAGAAAAGCTCATCTCAGCTGAGGGGTTAACGAGGACCGACTGCAGACAGCAGAGACATGAATTACTGAGGAACCAACTCTGTGGGAGTGATGAACAAGGCTGCCACCTCCTGGGAACCTCCTGCTGTCACTTGCAGATCAACACCGTGATCACAGCAGGACCACCCATCTCCACACACAAGGAAAATGCTGGAGATACCTGGACAATGCTGCCCGTGCTGAGGTCAGCGAGCAGGGAAACCCAGCAGGCAGAACTAAGCAACCAGTTCTAACCCAGCACACGAATCTATAGCTCTGCAGGGATCTGTGATGGCAATATCTCAAACATGGGATCAATATTCTGACTGCCAGTTCCACTGAAAGTCTTGTTTTATGTGAAAGCCGTGCAATTATTCAGGCAAAGTGATGCTCACAGCTTTACAGTTTGTTTCTTCAGTGTGTAAAATCCCCTGTCCACTATTTCAGTTTCACTTCTGCCAACAACCCATGTTATCTACTACTAGTTTACTAAAGCAGACAAAGCAGAAAAAACCACCACAGGCCAGGATAGTCTCAACACTCATTCTCTTTCTGGGCAACATTTACATGTGTAACTTGAAAAGAAACAAAGTCTTGCAACGTGGTGGTTCTTGGCCAACCCTTCCTCCCTGCCTCTCTCGTCTCTCCTTTCCCCTTTTATGCATCTGCTTTCCCAGATGAGACCAACACATCACTTCTGTATTTAGACATCCACTTTTAGCTACAGCAGTTGCATTTTTATTGCTGGAACTGTCTGAGCTGCCACTGCTTTCTGCGTGGGTCTCCAACGCACACACAGAGAGCTGGGGCAGAGACTGGGGAAGGGGCTGGAAGAGCAGGAATGGGGCAGGAGCGTTTCCTCCTCCTCCCACACCAGGGGGGAAGGCAGCCCCAGCCCAAGGGATTGCCAGCTTGTCTCAGGGGCTGGCTGGAGACCATCTCTGCTCTGGGACTGCTGACAGACTGACGCTCCCCTCAGCCACCACAATACCCTCAGCAGACACCACGTCACTGTGCCTCTGCTTTGCTATTGCAGCTTTAAAGCTCCATTACTTCCCGTTAATTACTCTCCTCCCTCAGACAGCAGAAAGTGTTAAAACACACCCAGCTGCTCGCATTTCTCTACCCATCCTGTTCCATCACCATAAAACAAATATTGCTGCCTTGTGCCAAGCTACACAAACTGACGCCGAAACATTTTACCTGTCGAAATGATTCTTCCTCTTGATCCTCCAGGACATTGTTCTCATCAAAATCAATTACACGATCGTACATTTGCAAATTATACTCCTTCCAAGTCACCAATCCATCACCATCTTTGTCATAGTCGTTGAAGTGTTGCTTTGCTTCTTGTGTAACATAATGCTTAAAAGACTGCTGTATCCAGGAGCTCAGCTCAGCTGGGAAAAACACAGAAATAAAACCAAAACTGGAATAACCTGCAGTGTGTAAGAGGTTAGTTACAGCAAACCCCCGTTCCCTCCGTGCTACAGCTTTCTCCAAGTTCACTGGATGAGGGAATGGATCACAGGACAGCCTTTGGGGTTTTTGGAAATGATTATGTGGCCACGTCTTTTCAAAACTGAAGCAATCAACACTGGGGCATCCTTTTTTGGTTTTTATTTCAGAGCTTTACAAGAATTATGCTGAATATGGTTTAGATGGACAACTCAAAATGTAATTTGGTACCCCCCAAAAAACCATTGTTCTCATCAGTTTTGGGGTTTATTTTGAAAAATCCACAAACTGAAATAAAACTCCAGTCACTGCCATTGCCTTAATTACCCAAAATAAAATATTAACAGCTTTTCCCCCTTTATTTGGGGCTGAGATCAAGCCATAGATACTTTGGAGATGCTTCTAGGCGGCTTGTTTTTATAGAAATGTGGCTAACAGAAATAAAACTTAATATACCAATGAATTGAAACAAATACATTCAAGTGACTTCATTAAAAGAAGATTGGGAGAACATAATTCTCCCATTGTATCTCAGTTATTTTCAGGTGCCCTGAAGGGAAAGACATCTTCTGCACTGCAAAAATTATCCGTGTATCTAAAGCAACTCAAGTGAGATCCTGCTCTTGAGTGTCACGATGAACAATAAAAACAATCCTGCAGAAATTACTACTTTGATGTAGAAAAATCTTACAGCATTTTTAAAATACTAAACTTATCCTATCCCATCCTTCTCGGCAGAAGCATCAACAAAGTTTACTACATTTATTTAAGTATCTTTGAAAAGCAGTAAGAGATTTTAAAAACCACATTTTGAATCCTGAATTTGCATTGGCAAAGGAACCAAAGTAAGAGATTCTGTGAACTGCCAAGCACACAGAGGTGTCCCTGCCACAAACCAGCACAAACCAGCACTGCACATCACTTCTCCAGGATGGGAACAGGGAGTTTGTGGTTTGTTTCCCAGCCTTTAGGCACAGGGCAGAGCCATCTGAACACAGAACACCCAGTGCCACCAATCACAAATACAAATACTCCAACATTGGCCAAGCAGTTTTACGATAGGATCCTGTCTTCTCGGGCAGCCTCCAAAGGGAGGCACCACTCATCAGGAAAATGGTCTCAAGAACAATTTTGCAATACACTGAGGAATCACTGCGCTGGAAAAGCTTCAGTACCATAAGTATCTTCATGTAAAAACACATTCCACTGTGAGTTTTCCCCTGGGAAGCGAGGGGAAGGCAATTTTTCATGAGAACCATAGGCAGTATATACCATGAGGATGGAGCAGGGGTGAAATTCCTACACTTTAAATAGATTTTTTTTCCCTTACAGACTTCACATCGTGAGCTGCCTGTCGTGTGTCCCAGGGATTATCCACCCCCCTAAAGCTGCAATCCCACCTCCTCTATCCAGGAACACTGAAATAAGGGTGCAGTGGATTAAGTTCAGCGTATGAAGTGAAAGGCATCCCAGAGAGATACTTGATCTTGTCTTTAAAACCGTATTTTGTCCTCTCACCTAGGAAGCTTCCTGCATGTTTAGTACAATTTTAATGAAATATTACTGTTCTGGTGTTTGAACAAGGGTTCTGCTTGCTTCATCTGTGCACGAGAGACTTTTGACTTGTCAAAATCACAGAAAAAGCCACAAAAATACATTTACATAATGAGTTTTAAAATTTAATTAAGAGTGTCATGATGATGCACTGAAAGGAAGGGCCTGAATTTACCATGGAGTTTGTAAGTTTGACTGACAAAAACCTGTCTTTGGTGCCGTTTGGTGCTGGACTGTGACAAAATACGATCCCTCAACGGGAGCTGGTGTCACCAGGTACTGACACTTATTTAGTAACACGGCTTCAGTACTTTCTTTGCACCTTGAACTCGCACTCAGCTGCACAAACGGGATTTCACAGAAATCCACTTGATCGCGAGTAGCTTCAGATGTGCCAGGAGCAAAGGTGGTTCTGGGCCCTGCTCTTACCCACCCCAACTCTTGTTACCGGCCCACTTCCATCAGGCAGGAAGGGACCCCAGGGGGGCACCTGGGCACAGCACTGCATCCCCACGGCTCGGGAACACCTCCACACCCTCTCTGGCATCAGCTCCAGCCTGCGGTCACTGCACAGCAGAGAAATTCCTCCTCGTGTTCAGGGGGAACTTCCCGGGCATCACTGCGTGCCCTGGTGTCCCACCGCCTGCCACCCCCGAGCAGAGCCCGGTCCACGCTCCTGGCACAGCTGCTTTAGGTATTTACGGACCCCGCTGAGGCGGCCCCTCAGCCGACACTCGCCGAGCCGCACAGCAGCCGTGGGGGCTGATCCCGGCATTGCTCCTGCGGCGCTGTGCCAGGCACCGGGATGGTGTGTTACCCTCGCTGAGCAGCCCGTCCGCGTCCGCGTCGATCCTCCGCACGATGCTCCTCAGCCGCCGCTGCTGCTCCTCGGGGCTCAGCCGCGCGTACTCCTCGGCCTCGTCCTGCGGCACAACCGCGCGGGGTCAGCGCC
>WEKX01012669.1:690515-746959 GCA_013390025.1 Pitta sordida
TCCCCCCCCACAACCCTCCCGACCCTTCATCCCCTCAGGCACCCGCGGTATGGCCCGGCACGGCACGGCACGGCCCGCTCGGGAGGGGCCGGTGGTTGGTTTGAGATGCGCGGGCCCGCCGCCGGGCGGTGTGTGCCGGCGGTTCCGCTGGGCTCTGCCCCGCGCTGTATTTTGAGTTAAAACAACCGTGACGCCGTTCCTGGCGGGGCCCGGGGCTCCCCCGTGCTGACAGCGCTGCAGGGCTGGTCGCTTCTCCACCGACACGTTCTGCAGTGCGTTTGAGCGCTGGGGAAACCCTGGGGCCCTCCGGCTGCTCCCTCACACANTCACACCCCGACATTGATCAGGAGCTCAGCTCGGTGTGTGAGGGGGTTCATCACACCCCGACATTTATCAGGAGCTCAGCTCGGTGTGTGAGGGGGTTTCTCACACCCCCAGGATCAGGAGCTCAGCTCGGTGTGTGAAGGGGTTTCTCACACTCCGACATTTGTCAGGAGCTCAGCTCGGTGTGTGAAGGGGTTCATCACACCCCGACATTTATCAGGAGCTCAGCTCCGTGTGTGAGGGGGTTCATCACACCCCGGGATCAGGAGCTCAGCTCCGTGTGTGAGGGGGTTTCTCACACCCCCAGAATCAGGAGCTCAGCTCGGTGTGTGAAGGGGTTTCTCACACTCCGACATTTGTCAGGAGCTCAGCTCGGTGTGTGAAGGGGTTCATCACACCCCGACATTTATCAGGAGCTCAGCTCCGTGTGTGAAGGCTCCCGCAGTGCTGGGCTTGCCCGGGTGCCGGGGGTGATGCTGAAGGACAATCAGTGCTCAGGTTCCTTCAGCTGCAGAACATTCTGGGGCTCAGTGGGTTGTCTTGAGGCATATAAACCACTGCCTGCTTGTTGATGGAGGTTTGACTGGAGTGTTAGGAAGTTTGGCCATTTATCAGGTGTACAAGGTGCAATGTCAGCAGCCCACTTAAATCAGGGTCATTAATTATAAAGACCAACAAAAGCTGATATTGGAGCTGATGTAACAAGGTTAACCTTGTTTTTTTACATAATTTCTGATCATTTAGAAGTGTCTTTAGTTTCCAGTCAGCATCTGATTCTCCAGAGGAGTAAGATTAGGATTGCACTCTAACCAGCTGCTGTCCAGCATTTACCAACCTTGAAGCCAGGGATTTAATTTTGTTTCATAATTGTTGGCACTACTCTGGAAATGCTTAATGCCCCTGGGAATGCTTTGTCCTGTGGCAATAGTTCTGTATTCCAAAGTGGATAAAAGTGTTCACTTTCTCAGAGGTGACTTGTGCAGGAACCATCACATCTGGTTTGTAAAACGAGAACAGAAATTTTCCATTTTTGCTTCACCACTGACACTGATTGTTGGTTTGTCTCTGATTGCTTTTTTTTTTTAACTGATAACCAACTTGTCCAGTCCTCTGTCACCGGAAAGATTCTTCTCCTTGCTCCACTATTCTAGAGCAGCCCGTGCAATAATTTGTTTTAATGTTTTAATACTTGCAGTGTTTACCATCTTACATTTACATTTTTCTGTAGAGCCATTCTCCTTTCGTTTTCTTCTTGGGCCTTTGGCTGCTTTTAATGAGGCACAATGCAAACACTACAACTATCTTCTGAAAAATATTATCTTGTTCATCTTATGTTCGTGACACAAGTGCTGCCAGCAAGCTGAAAGTAATTTAGAAGAGATTGAAGTGAAAAAATTTAATTGTACTATTTATTTTGACGTAGGTATGAAAACTCAATGGGGTCGTCCAAAAACGTGCTGAGTGAGCCTGTTGATGCAGAGGAGGGCTACAACATGATGGTAAGATTCAGCAACTGAAATATATGTTCGTCTATATGTGGTGGAGTGTTGTTTCTGTAGCAGGAAAAGCTCATTTTTCATTTTGGGATTCATTGATAATTCATTTGTACCTTCTGTGAAAGTGTTGATTCTAGGAGCTGAATAAATTTAATTAACACCATAAAGAGAAACCTGCAAAAAGGGGTTTTACTGTAGAAAAAATTAGAGTATTTCTCCTGTTCTGCACAGTTTCTGCTTGTGTTGGTTTTGCACTTACTTGTTTCATCTGAGTCCCACTGTGAGCTGCTTTCATCCCACGTGTTTAGGAGTGTCAGGCAGAGTGTCCTTGGGAGAGGCTGAGCTTAGAGCTGGAGTAATTCTCTTCCTGAAATCAGTAGTTTTGTTTACATCAGTGTGTTTATTTGTATGAACACCATTAAAACAAGAATCCTCATGGAAAGTCCTGTAATATCCACAGCCACGTGGCAGGAACAGCACACCCTCAGTAACAGTCATTTGCTATTTAAGGCTGCACCGTTCCTGCTCACTCCTTTGGCCTGACAGACGCTGTACCCAGGTGATTCCTTTGGGTAGCTCAGGCTGGGGGGACAGTCCATGGCTCAGTGGCAGGACATTAAACCCTGCTCCTGTCACATGCAAAGGCTGTTGGTACCGGTTGTGGCACAACAGGCAGAATGGTTTTCACTGCCTCTTGTCTCTGCTTGTCCTCCCTGCTCACTGTCCCCTCAGGGCCTCTCTTAAGGGTTTGTTCTTTTGAGTGATGTCTGAGGTATGGAGACAGGCTCTGGTTTCTGTGTCCATGGTGAGGTACTCGTGCTTTCCTTAAGAGCCTTTGTGGTTTGTATAAGAATAAACAACGCAACGCTTTGCACTCCCACGGGAGTGATGGTCTCCAGAAATAAGGATGGAAAGTGGCTGTCGTGGAAGAAAGGAACCTGGGGGTTCTGGGCCATGTCCGCAACAAGGGAGGTTGTGCTGGTGGACTGGAAGAGCTGGGTCTGCTCTGACCAGGGCTTGGATTGGACCTGCCCAGGTCCCTTCCAGGCTTTGTTTTCTGTGGCTGTGTAAGTTGTGCTCATTTAGGTGTGACATGTCAAAAATCACCAAGGTAATATCATAGTGCACAAAGCCTCCCCACAGCATTCTGAGATGGTTCACCTGTAACATGCAGATAACCTGTCCCCAGTGTGACAGTCCTCCCTCAAGTATTTGTATTTTGGACGTTGTTTGTAACATAACTAAAGGCTGACTCAGTCGGGACAATCTGGAAAAGAAAACTCTTAGAAAATAATGTTAAGCCTTGAAGATAGTGAGACCAGTAAAGGATGAAATGGAGCATAACAGCATAAAAAGTGGGGAAGAAAATATTGGAATTGTTTCTAAGTGCTCTGTGTGTGTAAAGGATGAGTGGGCCATGGTTAGATGTTACATGGACTGTGCTGAGGGAACACTGCAGAGAGGATTTGGAAGAAAAAATGCAACAGATGAGTAAAGATCTATTTGTTTACTCACTTCATTTTTGGCAGTTGTGGATGCCATAGATTATCTTTACTTAGAGCTGAGGTGAGTGTTTGGATCTTTCTTGAGGATAATGCAAAATGCAGACTGGAATTTTTTTTTCTGTGTTTAAATAAATATTTCAGAGGAGGTCAAGTTAAAATTGAGTCAGCTTCCAAAAGTACTCACTTTGGGACTTTATACAGTAGTTTAAAGGAATTTAAAATGAGTAGTTATGTGTCATCTTTAAGTATTAGATCAATGATGGAAGGTGTTTTATTAAACAACCCCCAACCCCCGAAAAAAACCAAACAAAAAAGAACACCAAAAAACCCCCCACACCAAAGCAAACCGCATTAGGGTTTGCAGAATGTCCCTGATGCAGCAGTGCTGTTTTTCCTTTGCTCCTGTGTCACCTGGGGGTGCCTGTGGAGCACTAGATGGCACACTGAGACTTGGAAACAAGCACTTGAGGGCCTCTGGATGAGAGGAACTCAAAAACTATTACATAACCTTGAAGTAAAAGCAGATTCTCATTTGTGTTGTGTTTCCTACCACCTTAATCATTTCTAGCCACTCATCTACTGTATTTTTTTAACTGTTGTTTTACTGTATTTCCTTTCTGGGGACAGGGAAGTGGTTGCAGACTTGAGTTACCTATGTGGTGGTGAGAGTGAAAAGAGGAAAAATGTACCTCCTGATCAGTCCTATGGACAATCAATCTGTTTGTGCCCGAAGGAATGTTCAGCTTTATGTGAGTTTTGTGGTTGAGTTTGCCAGTGTTTAGAGCTGACTTGGTGAGCCGTTCTGTGCTGTCACAGAACACGAGTTTCTCATTACAGTTCAGTTTTGCTTTGTTGCAGATTATTTTCTGCAGGATAACCTCGCATACCGTAGAACAGGTGAGCCTTTATCTGATTGCCATCTGTCAGTTGATACAAGTGTACTACTTCATGTATTTGGCTTCAAGTGTCCTGTGATGGTGGATTTCAGGAGTGCCAAGAAATAGGTTCATTAGGTAAACCAAGTTCCTCCTCAGTGTGTTTCTCTGTCTCTGAGCAGTGCAGCTTTGCAGGAACAGCCCATCACAGTGGCCAGGAAATGCTTTCCAGGTTCTTGTCTTCCCAGTGGGAGAGAGGTGGGGTTTTATAAATGCTTCAGACAATTCCCATAAATCTCCTGCCTTTCTCCAGGCTCTCACCCATCAGCTAACATATGTATTTTGGTCCCATGCAGCTTTTGCCTTGAGTAATTAGTTCTAATTAACACAAGGTCATCAGAACATTTTTTAAGACCACTAGGATGCTCCAGCAGCATTGGCAGTCAATTAAATGAAGGTGGTGTGGTCCAGACATGCTCACTGTGTGGGCTGGGGGGGGAACTGTCCTGCCATGTTGATGGATTAGTCTGGTTCTCCTGCAGGAAAACAGGGATGAAAATGGGAACATTGTCCTGTTTGAGATCCGTGAGGAAAACCCTGTGCACCCACCTTGGCTCGTGTAACCACATATTGGATGAAATCAACACATCAAACCAAACATTTCTCCGTTCCCCATCTGTGTATTTCTTGTTCCAGGCTTCTTTCCAGCGCTCCAACAGCCATGACAAAGTGAGGAGAATAGTGGCAGAGGAGGGACGTACAGCCAGGAACCTGATTGCCTGGAGTGTTCCCCTGGAGAGCAAGGAGGATGATGGTATGTGTGTGACACCTTCCCCCACCTCTGTCCACTGCCAGCCCTTTGCCCACTGCAGTTGCTCACCTGGAAACACTGGTTTCTTCACATGGGGTTTCTCTATTATTTTAAAAAGGGCTCTGCTTGTCATACACAGAATAATTGAAAAGGTTTGTTCCAAAGTGGATGGCAGATGATCTTGTAAAACCTTCCAGCAGCAGATGAAAAACTGTTTTCACTTCTGTCTGTGAGGAAGGTCTAAGACTGTTTTCTTTTGTTGATGTTATCAAGATACTTGTGTAGCACAATGATGTTGTCCTCAACTGATCTCTTGTAATTTGGGAATTCACAATTGTAGGGATGGCTTAGAACAATTCAACAGATTGTTCTCTGTGCTCTAAAACAAAGAAATTTGGAAGTTGCTCTTGGTATCAGTTCAGTTTTGGTAACCATCTGGGGAGCATCTCTAAGGAAGGGGGTTTGTGGGCACAGTTTTCTGTAATGCAAATCCTCATCAAAGTTTTGTTTCTCTCTTGTGATGTGATGACTTAGGGAGCCAGGAGCTGACTTTTGTTTTTGCAGTGCTCAAGCTGTTCCAGATGTCAGCGTGCTGGTTTTGAGGACTTCTGCTCTGTTTTTGTAGCTTGCCTATTCCTGTGCCGGTGCTGCTGCTTTTGAGGCTCTAAAAGCCATTTTTTCGATGCTGTGATGGTGGTTGAACACTGGAATCAGTTGCCCAGAGAAAATGTGGGCAGCCCTTTCCTTGGAGGTGCTCAAAACTTGACTGGCCAAAGCCTTGTGCACCTTGGAGGTTCCTTCCAACCTCAGCTGTTCTGTGAATCTGCCAGTGGAACAGATAAAAGAAATGTTGTATTTAAGTTGCAAGATAATTAACCCTATGCCTGATGCAAATTTTAAACTGTCTTGAAGCAGAACAGAATTGGGTCCCAGAGTATTTCCAGAGTCCAAGTTACACTTCTGGGGGAGGTGGTGATGTGAGTGAGTGCATGTGAAAGGATTGTGCAATATATTTCTAACAGTATTTTTCAGCAACTTGTGAGTTGATTCACTTCCTGTTTAAAGAGTCCATCATTTTTTAATACTACCTTGGTATAATATCCTTTTGGCAATTTCAGGACTTTTCCCCCTAAAAATGTCTGACTGATGATGTGTAGATGAATGTTTGCTCTAATCATTTCTTCCAAACTTGAAGCATGAATGGAAAAGTGACTTTTTAGCTTTCATTAAATAGTAGTTACGCACAGTAATTAAAATCCAAGTAGGTGCATTGATTTCCTTCTTTTGGTCGTGTTAGCACCATTGTAATTTGTTCAGATCTCATCCTTAAATCCAAGGCTGCCCTTGGGGCACAGTGTGGTCATTGCCTGGTGCAGAATTTCCCTGCAGAGTGTGGCAGAGCCAGATCCTTCCTCTGCTGACCCCTGCCTGGCATGGGGGAGGGTGTTGGTGTCCCTGGGCTGATTCATGGGATCTCACCTTTCCATATGTCTTGTGCCCCTGAGGGAGATGAATGATGGGTTATCAGTGTTATGAATTGGGGCAGTTGTGACTCGTTCAAGGGTTGTGTCAATCAGAGCAAAGGTTTGGGTTGCCTGAGCCAGTCCTGACACCCTTCTGTACACAGCAGAGTTTTGTCTCTGGGCAGTTGCTTCTGCTCATGATGTTCCAGGGTATTGCTTTGGCAGCACCAGTGTGTGATTTAACATTTTAAATTATATACTGTTATTCATTATGAGATTTATTTTCAGAAACAGGGAGAGTATGAACATTTTTTATTGCTACTGCTAATGTAATAGGGAGTTGATAAATTAAAATTTTGGATTCATTTTTTCCATCTGTATCCTTTTTCTGTTCCCTTTAAAAATTGTATACCTGTGTCCTCTTTACCATTTAACTCTTCCTCTGAAAGATTTGTGTATTTTATAGAGAGAACATGAGCAGAAGAGCAATAATGAAAGGAATGGCAACCAAGACCACCTAATTCCTCGATGGAAACGTGTGGTTCCTGCCAATAAGAAATGTTTCCTTAAAAAGGAAGGAGATTTCTGGCATGGCAGGGCACACTTCCATTGCATGTTTTGGAGCAGCCTGGTTCTGTCAGATCTGAAATTCTGGTTACAGATCAATGGCACCAAAACATCCCCAACGTGGTGCCAATGGTCCAGAAAAGACATTTCAGCTATTGAGGTTCAGATCCTCCTTCACAGGATGGAGCAGTGTCAGCAGGAGGAGTCCTGCAAGTGATAGATTGGCCACCACTCCTCTCTGCCCACCCTGGAAAGCTGTGGCCATTCCAAGAGAGGATTGCAGAGATTTTTCCTTTGCAATTCTCTGATTTGCTGAGAAGGAAATGGGAGGCTCTGTGTGCAGCTCAGCCACTACACACAGAGAGTGATCTGTGCTGTGAGATTGCCAGTGCTTCAAACATCACAGGGGCTTGGCATTTCATGCTAATGGAAAGTCAGATACCCCTGAAACTTTGAGGGGTATAAAAAATGGGAACATCTTGTGTTTGTGACTGTCCCCTTCTTATTTCCTATTTGTTTAAAATCACTTGGGCTCTTGCCATGTAGAATTCATTTGCAGATGAGGCATTTCAGGGTAAGGGACCATATATCCTCGGTTGAAAGGTACCTGGCAGAGTGTGGGGAGGCTGCAGGATATTGCAGTTCTTTAGCAAGGCCCTGCTGCAGGGAGGAGGTCTGGCAGGATGTGAGGAGAGCCATGAAACTTGGCTCATCAGGAATTGTAAGAGACTGCAAACATTGTGTGTGCCCTGGCAACGCTGGATCTGACTGGAAGTGGCAGAATGGAGCATGAGGGGAAGGGGATTCCTTGGGGCTCACAGGTTTCAAACCTTGAATTCCACTGGAATGAATGGGAATCCAGTCTAGGTGAATACAGGGCCTTTATAGTCTGGCTGAGACAGTGGCAGTGATTTGTAAAAGTAATTTTGTGGGAAATCCATTGCTGTAATTCAATCTGGAGGTGGAAACCGTAGTTATATCCAAGCTTCAAGGCAGTCATTTCTCCAGATCCTCAGCATTGTACAGTTAGAAAACTGGCATCTACCAATGCTCTACAAACCTTTAAGAAGATACAGTTTATGATAATATTAGAGACTTCAGTGTGCTTCCTCAGCTGGAGCCTGTCATTCCTGCTGAGGGTCTGACACTGAAAAGACACTGACACAATATGCACAGTTGGCCTCTGCCACAGCCAGAAACGAAGGATGTGATTAACTACTACATTTAAAGGCTGTTCCCACATTTCTTGTACGAGGAAAACTACCCAAACCAGAGAGATGAGCAGGATGGTTGCTGAGACTGTCCACAGAAAAGATTCCTTTTGAAAATGGGTTGGGGGCAGCTTTTTGGGCAGGAAGCCTTCACGAATCATAAATCACCAGACAGGGAGGAGATGGGCTTCCAGTGCCTGTGGCTCCTTGAATGCTGCAAAACTTCTCTACTTTATATATATGGACAACTTTAAAGTGAATAAGCTGATCCTCTTGGGTCCATATTGTTCCCTCCTAACAGTGTCACTGAGGTGTGTGCACCTTGTGGCAGTGCCAGCCTGGTCCAGTTACACACCAGTTACACACCAGTATTATGGGTGAAGTGCTCTTGTGCTCTCACAGCCTGGGAACACACAAGGACAGAAGCAGAAAGGAAGATGCCTTCTAAGAACCAGAGCCATTATTGTAAGAAAAGGAACACAAAGCTTGGCAATGTGCCTGCTGCTGAAATGCAAGATTTTCTGCCATTGCATTTTAAGAAAACTTTGTCCTTGTCCCACATTATTTTAAGTTTGCAAAGCCTGATGTTTACATAGGTTTTATTTTCTCTAAATGTCTGCCCCATATAAAAAATGCCTGAGAACTTGCCTTTGTCTTTCCAAGGGACTTGTTCAGGCACTTCCCAGTTCTTAGAAGGTGAACAATAGTTCCGTGTTTTATAGTCTAAAGAGACTGAAACTTTGTGTTCATCTGCCCTTTTTAAATTGTAACATACCCATGTTTGTTTGCAAACCTTTTCACTGTGCAAGTCCTGTATGTCATTGCATTCCAATTGTCTTTGCAGAGCATAAATCAGGTCAGAAGGGAGATTTTGGTGGCTGGAGTATTTCAGTTATCATAGGTCTGACACAGAGCAGGTTTTCATACATACAGTAGCTGAAAGATTTTCTTCCTGCATGCTGCTGAATTCAGTTCAATACATGTATTAGTTTGTAGCTTTTTGGCTAATGCAGCATTTTAAAAATGAATTACCAAGCAACTAATGTTTAATTAGTTTTAAATGGCTGGCCAGTGGTCCAAAGCAGCTGTGCAGAGCAGCTGAGACAGGTTTGCAGCTGCTTTCCATAACCAGAGCAGGGGAGAACAGCCGGGCTGGATTAGGAGCTTTGGCCTCAGAACTGTTCAAAACTCAACTGGACAATTCTGGAATTCCAGAATGGTCTCTGTGGTCTAGGGAGGACCAAAGTCAACTGATGCATTGATTTGCTTGGCTTCATCCAGCTCAATAATCTTGGAACTTTTGTTTAGACATCATCTGTGCCAGAGAGGTCTCTTGCCATGGTTACCATTTTGTCTTAGCTTGCTTGCATTTTTGGTGACTGGATCCCATGATTTTCATGTTGTGCGTGTTGTTAGATACTCAGTTGGAGGAATAAAATGTTTTAAACTACCCTATGGCAAATGTCAAAGATGAAGTGCCAGCCCTTCAGCTTGGTCTGGGCTGACACAGGTCAGTTGGCTGCTCTGAGGCCTTCGTTCATCCTGCTGCCTGGGGCAGTTTGAACTGCTTTGGGGAGCATGGTTGCTAAAGTCACTTTGTACCAGCAGTGGAAGGAGACAGGCATGTTTGACAAGATATTTCAGGTTAAGGGGACTAGCTTGTGTTCTGGGAATGTTTTCCCCTCTTCCTTTGGCTCCATAAATATCAGTGAACTAAATCCAGGCCGAAGTTCTGCTTTCCGTGTCTTGGCAGAAAATACGGAGTCTATTGGTACATTGAACAGTTCCAGAAAAATTAAATGATTCCATTTGTTTTTCCTAAGAAATATCTCTCTTTAGTTCTGTAATATCTGATTGAACAGTCATTCAACAGCAGACTTTTTAAAATCAACATAGGAAACTGGGATCATATTTGATGTGTAGATTGAAATGACAGGATTTGCAGAGGCACTGAGCACTTCAAGGTGGGTTATCTTTGTTCAAAGAAGTCTATAATTCTTGCCTGTCGTGTAATTTTTTTAATTTGTCAGTTTTCTGACATTATCCTCATTCGGAACAGTGAAATATATATTTGGAATATAAAATTTGCCAAGCATCTTAACTCAGAAATCGTGCCCCTCTCAGAACATTGCGAGATGAGATATGTGCATTTTAGAGTGCTCTATTTAATTAAAGTCATTATTGTTGATTAAAGCAGTTGTTTCTCCCCCAGGAAAATCGAAGTGGCAATCTGGTGGGAAAACAAAGAGGGCAAGTCAAGGGACACACAAGACTGCAAAACAGGTACCTACTCATTTTTTACTGGGACATGAGATGGATGATGAAAATGTTTGTGAAATCGCCGATACCTTATTGGCTAAAACTGTGCATGTGTTGTATTTCTAAAGCACACGAGTTTCAAAGTCAAGTCTTCAGAAATTAGAATTACCAGAATTCACGTTCTCTTCCTCTTTTTTTTCATGTTTTTTCTGTGTGACTGACAATCTTTATTACCTTAATAAAGTCATACCTCGATCTTTCCTCGTGTTTAATATTTTTCAACCATTGTTTTTCTTTGATCAATGGATTTAGCCACGAGGATGACTTGAGCCATTGAGCATTTTGAGGCAGTCTGTCAGAATTTGATAACAAAGCATGTGGGAGATGTTATATTTTCAGAAAAGGGAAAGTATTCTACTTCCAGAGATGTATTTGCATCTCTCAAACATGTTATTTTATGTTAAAAACCATGTGTATCCTGGTTCCCTTGTTCTGTGAGGGTGGAATTTTCTTGCTGAGGTTGGGGCTCCCTGTAAGGGTTTGCCCTCAGAATCCTCAGGGTGTGAGGGTAAGAGACTGCTCAGTTTAGGTCCTGTCAAGTTTGAGGCTTCAGTAAATACTGAATTTTGAGGAGAACACTCTTCAGTGGCTCTGTGTGGGATTGCTGGTGGGACAGTGAAGGGTTGGAATGGACTGAGGGTCTGTGCCTTTCACTTTGGCATTCAGCACATTTATTTCTACTGCTTTTCAGACACTGGATGCTGCTGCAATTGGCTTTTTGGGGTTAGTTTTGTTGAGTTTTCAGTTTTAATTCTCATTTACATATGAATGGGCCACTACTCTCAAGAAAATAAACCTTAAAGAGCTCTTTTATATGATCTTATCATCCTCACCCTCCTTTTACTGTGGTGCTGGCAAATCTACATTCAACAAATTTTGGCATCCTGGGGGTATAAATGTACACTTGATACTTTCCAGAAGCCCAAGGCAAGTTACTGAAACTTTTGAAACAAACAAAAAAACCCAACAGGCAAAAAAATTCACCAGGAAAGGTTGAGTTTTAATGTGCTCTGGGTCCCTTGGGAGTAAGAAAGAGTAATTCCCATGTTTCCTAAATTCCAGGGCACAAAAGTTTTGCATCTTCTGCAGTTGAAGGTTTGAACTATCTCTGCAAGTTAAAAACAAACCCCCAATTGGGGGCTTACCTGCTTGTGTGACAATGTTCACAGGAAATCAGGTGGTTTAGAGGGTTTCATACTCTCAGAGGTTCTGCTGGGACATGGATAACTGTAAATATTGCTTAGGTTTTACTGAGACACTGAAAATTTGTGTACAGGGTAATAACAATGGAACTGCACCATTTTGGGGGTCACACACATGCTGGTTTCCTCATTAAATTATGGGTGAAATACAGGAGGAAAGATAAACAGATGCCAAGTGCAGCAGATGCATAACATTTATTGTTAAATGTCAAACCATACACCATGGCACTGTATTTTAAAGATACGTTTTCAAGTTTATCTTCAAGTTTGCATGTTTCCCATTCCAAAACAGCTGATCTTTTACATCAGCAGTATGAGCTGGATGAGTGTAAACCTATTCATTTTACTGAGGTGGCATTTGGTATTTTAATGTAACTGTTTATGATTGTGGAGTTCCAGTTGTGTCATTATGACTTGTAGACTCCAGGAACTGTAAATTAGCTACTGTAAGCTGTGACAGAGGTTTGTATGCAAGGCCTCAGCTAAGGAACATCCTTTCTCCAAGCGGGTTGGTAAGAGGGGACTTATGTCCCAGAAGCAGAATGATGAAACTCTTCTGGAATTACTGTTGGGTGGAGAACACTCCAGTAAGAATCCATTTTCTGGAGATCTGTCCACAGTGAATTAGTGCATCAAAACTGCATCAAAGGTGTCATGAAAATAAACACATTAATGAGTAAAGCCCACCCAAACGAGACTATTTTAATGTGTAGCTAATCCCTCCATCCCAAAGTGGCACTTGGCTGGGAGTCCCTTTGGGTTTGCTGCAGGTGCTTGTCCACCTGGCTGCTCTGGAATGCAGGAGCTGATGGCAGTCTGGAATGGTAGCAGGATTTTCCTGCTCTGGGAGAGGATTTCAATGAGGGCAGTCATCGGGCCATGTGCTGGTTTGGTATTTTCAGCCAAACAGATGTGGATCCTTTGGAACATCCTGTGCAGATGAGTGACAGTCTCCCTCTGTCAGGGACGCAGATCCCTGTGTGGGTCACTGAGGTGAATGACAGAGTCAACAGATGGAGTCACAGAATCACTGAGGTTGGGAGGAGCTCCAAGTTCAAGTCCAACCATGAGCCCAGCACCACATCCACATCCATGTGCCACATCCACACCTCTGGACACTTCCAGGGATGGTGATCCCAACCACCCTCTCAGTGAGGAAGTTTGTCTCAATATCTGACTCTCCTCTGGCACAACTCCTGTTGTCCTGTCACGGTGTCAGAGGTGTTACTGCAGTAACACCCAGCACAGCCGTGGCCTTTCCTCGTGCTCTGAGCCATGTGTGACACTGCTGTGGGGATTCTCCCTGTGCTGCCCTTTGGGATGGCAGGGGGATGTTGTCCCTCTGCACCCACCCCACCGCCCGCTGGCACTCCCTGTGTCTGTGAGGCAAAGGGCTGCCTGGGTTAGTCTGGGGTTTCCAGCCACAGCAGCATTTCACTGGTATGAGCACTCACTGATTGGAATGAGGGTACCTGTGATGGGATAGTGCTGGTGTGATTAGTACAAAAATGTTCTGTATTTTCACACCTGTCAGAATTAAGGAATGCAGGATCTGTAACTAGGAAATGTACCTTTCCAATGTGCTGAGGCACAATGTCTTCTACCTCTGTGCAATGCAGACCTTCCAAATCTCAACGAAACAAACTGTAGCTGTGCATAACTGCTGCCTATATTTAAGAAAGTGTTTTAAAATACTCAAGTCAATAGGATTATGTATGCGCTCTTCAGAGAAGTTCTTGGTTACAAGTGTTTCAATATGTTGAAGAAACCCAACTCCTCACGCACTTGTGTTTGTTGTTTTCCATTTCGTCATGTCTTGTTTTCAGAACAGTGCTTTGGACTGTAAATTAGCAGCATCTGGAGATAAAACCTTTGACAAAAGCCCCACGAAGACCAGGCAGCCTCGGAAGGTGGATCTGCGGGCGCGGTACTGGGCGTTTCTCTTCGACAACCTGCGCCGGGCAGTCGATGAGATCTACGTCACATGTGAATCTGATCAGAGTGTGGTGGAGTGCAAGGTAAGGCTTGGTCTTTGCCACAGGGCTTCTCTCTGTTTGTACTTCACAACAAAGGGAAAGGAGGATTTCAGGAACATGTTACTTTTGGGGTTTATATTTTCTGAAGGCTTTTAAACAGGGAAACTAACAGCACATGTGTTCATATTGGAGAAATGCTTCATCTTGAGCAGCAACCAGTTTTTGGAGCGTATAGAACTTGTGATGTGCCTGATATTGACAGGTGTCAGATTGTTGATGAAATCAGGTTTTGTTTATTGAGTTCTGAGTTGGTTACTTTTCTGCCTGAGCACTGATTTATTTTTCCCTGTGATGTCCTTTACTGTAGGTGGCACTGTGGTGGTTCAGCCTTTTCCACATTTGTTTGCTGCCTGTTACTGGCTGAATTCCCCCCTGCTCCCTTTCTCCAGTGACAGTTCACAGGTTATTCTGAGGTGGAAGGGACCCACAGGATCATCTAGTCCAGTTCTCACTCTTCTAATCCTCCCCTTGTTGAGACAGGGGTTGGTGGTCAGTGTAGGCAAGGTCTGGTTGGGATGTCACTGAGAGGCCCTTCCCAATTTCAAATAACCCCTGTTTGTAGCAGCTTGTGCATCTGTTTTATGCGTTACTCTGATTTCCTAGTAGATCTATAGAAACACCCTTAACATTTAATAAAACTCATTCTTTAGAAATGCAATTTATCTCAAGCATTAAGAGAAGCCAAAATATGTTACGGAAGAAATCTTGAAGATATTACTTTGTTTTCATATTAAACATGGCTGAAAACTCAACACATTCTGGAAATGATTATCTAATCACTGTAAAAAATGTCATATATCAATTTAAGTAAACTTTCCTCTTATCCTGTGCATCTAGTTCTGTGCTGCAATCAGCCACGGCCGAGTGGGCTCTGAGATTAGGGTACAAATCCATTTCATTGGAAGCAGATTGGAAAACTGAACAGTAGCTAAAGGCTTCCAAGTCTCTGGTTGGTCTGTCACAATTCAACATCTTGTTACTGAACTGTCTTCCTGCTCAGGAAACTTCTCTGCAGAATTTTTTGGTTTAGGAAAGTCAGCCAGCCTTGCATTGTAATTAGATTAGCATTTTAAACTTTGGTGGCTGAAGGAACAGGAGCATGTTTGTATCATTATCACATATTTTTGGAGTTAGATATTGTTGTACATTTTAATCAAGCTACTTGCTCTCAGATGGAGAAACTTCATATCCTGAGAGGAAAATCCTCATTTTAGCAGAAGCCTCACAGTGATGTCTGTGTGGGCCAGGTTAGTTGTTTGCAAAACAGAGATGGAAACCCCCAAAATGAATAAACAGGGCGGTCCAGGGGCAAGTGTTGTAAAACATCTGGAGCACTCATGTTACTCTTGCACAGAACTCTGCCATACCTGTGCATCTTATCTTTGGTCTGGGGGATTGTCTTTTACAGGCTACTGTTAAATGGTGGGGATTACTATTCTGATAAATTACTAATATTTCTGTTAATTAAGATATGAAGGATATAGCTGCTTAGTCCCACAAATTATTATTGCTATCATTTTTGCTACTGTACGTATCTGGGAAATAATATTAAATAAGAAACCAAAATTGCTTCACTGTTAGCCTTTCCTGCACTGGTTTTCTTAAATGGGATTTTGAAAAATAATTTCATTTAAGATAAATTCTTGTTATCAAAAACTTGCTTCATTTTGACTTTTTAAGTCCATATCACCTCAAATTCTGCCTTGGCAAAATGGATATGTGCAGTTCTATTTAAACATTTTAGTTATAAAAAGATTGTCTTAAGATCCCTGTAAAAAATTAAATGTGACAGCTCCCAACATTTCAAACCTTCAGATTAACCTTGTATGAAAGTTTCAGTTGGGTTTGGGTGTTTTTGGGTTTTTTTATTTAGCACCTTTTGCTCTCCTGCATCCTCACAAGCTGGGATAGTTTTATTGATTTCCTTGTCACTGAAGACAGTGTTTGATGCTCCCAAATGGGAAAGGGCTCCAGTGGCTGTTTGTGGTTGAAACTGCAGCCGGGAGGGTTGTGCTGGGACCCAAACAGTGGCAAAGGCTGTCACAGGATCAGGGGGTGTGTATTTTCTCCCAGCTTTGGGCGCTGCTTAAGGTGGTATTTTGCCGTTGATTTGGACTTGAGGACTCTCAAATCACGTCTACAGAAATAGAAATATGGCTTGGATGCTTTGTGTGTAAGGATGTACTGAGCATGGTTGGATTGTTTCTGGAATAGAGTTCTCAAGTTTAAGCATCAATTTACGTAAGTCAGTTTGTGCAGTGGTGATAAAAGATTAGATATATCCTGTAGATTTGGCTATAACCTTCACCATTTGAAAATGCAAATTGTATGGATGTTCTATAGATTAGATAGGTTTAGAGGAGTATGTAATTCCCTGCTCTGCTCAAGGATTGGGTGGTGGGCAGAGCAGAATTAGTCATGGCTCTCAATCTTCCTGTGTGCTGAGGGGAGTTAAGCTCTAAAGCAGCTGGAGATGAAGGAAGGCAGGTTCTCCTGTCAGTTTTGGTTAATGCAACAGAAAAACGGGGTTTCTGCTGCTATTCTCTTGTGGTGTTTTCAGGTGTCTCAGCAACTGAGTTTATATGTATTTATATGTATGTGTGTGTGTGTGTAAAAACAAATCCCCTATTGACAGAGCTCCAGCAGCTGGATCCAGCAGCTACAGTCTAGAATAATGTCAGTCTGCTTTAAGTTTTGCAATTTTTCCCCTCCTCAGATGAATTAATGGCTTCGGCTGGTTTTTTCCTTTCAAAAAAGCTGAACTTTATCATGTAGAAATTTGGTTCTGTATTGATTTTAAGTTGCTGTTTAGCATTACTTAAAGCTTCTGCTGTTGGACTTGATGATCTCTAAGGTCTTTTCCAACCTTACTGATTCTGTGATCCTGTGATTCACCTAACATGACTTTTGTGTGTATTTTTGCGAGGTTTTGGCTACGGTAGGTTATAAAGCTCACAGATACATTCTTGTATCAGCCAAGCTCAGTGAAAACAGTTTAATTTTGCTTGAGATTCTTATTCCCTCTAACGAAATGGAAAATTCAGCAGTGGAGTTCTGTTGTTCTGCTTCTCACAGACAGCACATAGAGATGGGGAAAGCCTTTCACCTCAGGATTTGACATGTTGCACAATGTTCCTGTGTGAAAGAACCGACTGAATCAGCTTCAGCTGAGGCCTCTCAGTGCGGGGATGTCTGTGAGGGTCTGAGGTGTTGGAGCCTCTGCTCTGGGTCTGGGTGTGCCAGTTCTCCTGAGCTCGGGCTGTGTTTGGAGCCTCTGCAGGGCTGCTCTGGGTCTGGGTGTGCCAGTTCTCCTGAGCTCGGGCTGTGCTTGCCCCTGAGCCCCTGCTGGTGGATCCTGGCCCTTAGCCAGCCAGCCCTGCCCCTGCCACTCCCCAAAACACACCTCCCCGTCCTGAGGTTGGAGATACTCACCAAGTCTTCTTAACTGAACCCCCTGGGACTCTGCTGTGGCAGTCAGTGCCCAGGGAAAAGCTCTTCGGGAGCACTCCTGCCACCTCCTCTTGGACATTTCCTTGTTCGTCCTTGTCACCTTCCACAGCGTGTTGACAGAGAAGGGCAGGACAGGGGGTTAAAGCCTGGGCGGTCAGGGTCACAGGTGGGAGGGGATGAGGCCATCCCCCACTTGGCAGTCTGTGTTATCCCTGTTCCTGGCTCTCCAGCCTTTGCATCCCATGTATAGGTGTATGTATATATGTGCACCTCAATTCAGTGTGAGTGAGTCCATGCCTGTGCCTCGGCACTGATTCCTACCCAGGGAACTTCCTTGGGGCACATCCCTGGCAGGGAGGGGAGTCAGTGAGGAGCAGCTGAGGCCAGATATGGTGCATTTAACACTGGGATCTCAGACCGTGTTATTTACCATGAAGTTCATGTAATGAGAGTTCTTTGGCTGGGGGAGCTGCTTCCTTTCATCCTTTCCCAAAGCTGTGAGAAGTGCTTTGGCAATCACGTTGGTTGAATCTATCTCCAGAGCTGGCTTTAATTATCTGTAATTCAACTGTAGGAAAAGGCTACAGCAATTTTTTTAAAGCAATTTTTGTGTCAAATTACTGAAACACCCAGTTCACCTTAAAAAAATTAAAGAAAGAAGGAAGGAACTTAGTTGGTGTATGAAAAACATACTCCAGTGCAAAAAAGCACTGGAGTAAATACATAATCTAAAATATTTGCTCTAGATAATGAAGCAGTATAAAGCAGGCCTAGTTTGTAAAATACAACATGTATTTCTGTTTTTGAGGGTAAGTACAGGTGTGGTGACTGAGCTGACTTGTCTGACATGAGTGCTGTGATGTATTTTGGGTTGTAGTGACCTTGAATCCTGCAGGGTGTCCACACTTCTCTGGTTTCCTCCTCCTGGTTTGAGAATGGGAGATTAAATGGAGAAGACAACGTTTTAAAGCTGTTCAGGGATTTCCAAATAAAGCCAACTCGTGTTTCAAAGGATTCAAAGGATTGTAATGGGTCTGTGGAGGAATGTAGGATTATTCTGATGTAGCTGCTCCTGGAGGTCCCTGTTGATTACAAAGCACTGATGTACCCAGGTGAAGAGACTGGAAGTACAACTTTCTGATAAATATGTGGTGACTGAAATAATGACTGAAGGAAAAACACAAAAAGAGCTTTTTGACATGCAGAAAACCACAGAAAGTGACAAAAAGACATGGAGACCTATAGATGAGAGAGCAGAACAGAGAGGAGAAGGAAACAGGAGCTGTGTGGGGACTGGTTTCAGTTTGATGCCACCGACTTTTCCTTTCAGGGTTGGTTTTTAGCAGTCTTTAGTTTGAACTGTCTCTTTAAAAATTGCACGGGGTGGATATGACCTTGAAAAATAATGAGCTCTCAAATTGTTCTGCCTCCAGCGCGGCCAGAGGGTGCCCCATAAAGGTCCCTTTTTGTCAGCACCTTCTCAGGTGGTGCAGGTTTGCCCTGGCTCAGCAGCGCGGCTGGATGTGCTCCCTGGGCGCTGGATTGATGTCCCGGGGCCAGGCCGGGATTGAGTGTCAGCAGCACAAAGGGATGGCGCCAGCAGCCAGAATTCATTACAAACCAATCGAAGCCGTCGCAGCCAATTGGTGACTAATTGGTAATTTTAGCTGGACATGTATCTGGAGTTATCTGCGGGCCCGGGCCGGCGCTCTCAGAGCCACTTTTGTTCTGCTCCATCCTGTGGACAGAGCGGCCCTCATGGCTTGGGGGACAGAGATGTGCATCAGTGGCTGTGGGGCCGCTCCAGCTGCTTGTCCTGTTTGTGTTCCCTTGTCCTTAAAACATGGCTCGGGTTACAGCTGCATGGGGCTGCTCTGATCACTCCTGATAATGTGCAGCTAAACATTCCTGAAAATAGGTTAAGCCATTTACTGCCAGCTAATTTCAGAAATATAACTCATACTCACATTCATTCTTTTTTTTTTATTATTATTTTTTTGTGAGGAATATCTCAGTGGCAGACTTGAAAAGTAAGTGATTCAGAATTAAATTTTGCTTTCTATGCTCTTATTGTTGGTAACAGTCAGCACAGCCTGTTATGGGCTGACCTAAGTGGACATGAATTGGATTAGAAAGCTGAAATTTTATTAGTGGAACTGAAAAAAGAACTGGCTGAACCACTTGGTTTGTTCATTTCTTCTGGCAGACTTGATTTAAGGATTATTTTGGTGCTGTAAACCAACTGCCTTGTAAGACAGATTTTTGTTAGCTTTTTTTGGGAATACATGTGCATTTCAAAACCAAGAGTGACTTTTACATCAGCACTGGGATTGTTTGATTTCCCTGGGGAGTGACTTTGGTGACTTTCCCTTACAGCAACCCACATCTGAATGTGTCATGTGGACTTCAGGATATTTGTGTGAAAAAACAGCTGAATTTCAACCTTAGGGTTAAACAAAATAAATATTAATCCATTTGATTTTATATGAAAAAATATTTTCAATGCACTAGAGGTCCTTTTTCTATTCAAAACACAATTAGACATAAAGGTGAGTGTGGTGTTACAAAAGTGTGGATTAGTTACCTGGACTGCAGTAGAGTGTTTTTAATGTTTTCAGTGTCAGAAGTTTTACTGTTAAAATTTGGGGTTACGCACTGAAGAGCCAATATTTTTTCCTTCGTCATTCTTCCCAGTATTTTTCTAAGTGATAATTACTAGCTTTGAGCAGAAATTTTCTCCTAATTACCAACAGGAATGACTTTGTAAAACAGCAACACTTGGTCATTACAGTGTAAAATTCTGTCCATTCTTCACATTCTGTGTGTGAAACTCGTGTAAGTCATATAGAATTCCATCTTCATTTGTGGATTCTTATTATTTTCAGCATGTTGTCATCATGGAGTGTGGGGTACAGTTTTCTTGTCTTGGCAAGAGTGTTTCTGAGGGCTGCTCTTGGTGGCTGCCGTGAGCTCAGGGGCATTAATGTGCTCTGTTGGTGAGGATGAGCTCTGCTGAGGAGGTGCCTCCTGTCTGGATCTGTTTTGTCACGTTCAGTCGGTGGTTTTTGGGTGATTTACCAGCTGCCTTTGCCCCCCACCAGTGGCAGCAGGTAACTGTGGTTTGCCCAGGGAACAAAACTAAAAGGTCGATCATGTTGTGCTTTGCTTTGCTGTGAGAACAGGCTGCAGGATCCCAGCTCACCTTGGAATTTGTCATCGTTTCTCTGTGTAACCCGACCTTACTGTCCATTTGAGCAAACTGGAAATCAGGGCGCAGTCAATTTCTCAAAGTTAAGGATATTATTATCAGAAACAAGTCTTGTAGTTCCCTACGGTTCAGCCTCTGGCATTTTAGCTGTGAATTTAAAGTGTCTTTCTGTAACTGTTCCTTTTATTTGTTAGACACCAACATGGATTTCCAGATCTGACCCCCTTCTTAATCAAGGTTTTGCAGTGCTTTGAGTGAGTCTCCAGCCTGGCCAGTTAATTTGTGACAGTGTGTTGTTAGTCCTCCTCAGGATCTGGTGCAGTTACCTTTGGGTAGTTTTGTGGACCTTTACTTTGCAAACGGATTAATTGTGACATTCTCAGTCTCCCACAGGTCCGTCAGGTTTTACAGGCAGTTTTGCCTATTTGGAGATACATGTCCAGCACATTTTGAAAGATAACTCTGCAAAAAAAAGGATAAATTATGAAACAGTGATACTTAAGTGTCTTAGGAATTACTTTCTTGCCGCACGTTGCCACTTCGTCCTTGCAGGTTGATGCTCACAGAGATTTTAGAGAACATGAACTGATTAGGTAACAGGTGATAGGTTGGACTTGATGATCTCTATGGTCTTTTCCAACCTTACTGATTCTGTGATTCTGTGATCTTAGCTGAAATATTTTAATGCTTGTTCACACAAAAATCTCAACTGTCTGGGCTTTCTTGTTGTCAGGGGTTTTCTTTGGTTTGTTTTTAATGAGAAATGTGCAGCAGAGTAAATCTCCTCCTTTCTTTCCAGGTCCTTTGTTCGGATGGGGGGTTGTTTTTTAAATCCAAAGGTTGATGTCATGGTTCCTTTTCAGGAAGTCCTGATGATGCTTGATAACTATGTGAGGGACTTCAAAGCATTGATTGACTGGATACAACTCCAGGAGAAGCTGGAAAAAGCTGATGCTCAGAGCAGGTAATCAGGTTTATATATATTTTAATCTATATGGAGAGTAAAGCTCACAGTAAACTTCATTTCATAGCAGAGATCCATCAGATAGAACCAGTTTTCCTTTTGGACAAAATTGGTGTGAGGACATTTTCTGTTCACTGCCACTGGAACTCGAGGATATTTCCAGTCCTACCCCAATCCTTTCCTTTGAAGTGATTCATCTGATGTTGAGTTCCACACTGACATTTGAAATAAGCCCTGTAGTCTTGAGAGTTCACATTATCTTTGATATGGGCGTGGAGTTGGTGTAGGAACAGTTGCTGAGATGAGATGAATGATTGAATTTGATGGGATTTGTTAATACCGTGTAGCATTTGTCAGTTCTGGTTTTGCTTTAAGGGGATAAAGGGATAGTTCATGTGAATTGTATTTTGAAACTTTTCTTTCCTGGCTTTGCAGACCCACTTCACTGGCCTGGGAGGTGAAGAAAATGTCTCCAGGACGCCACGTGATCCCAAGTCCATCCACAGACAGAATTAGTGTGACATCAAATGCTCGAAGGAGTTTAAATTTTGGGTATGGAACCAGCTAATAAGTTTATTGAAGCTAAAATAAAGATCCATTTGAAGCAGAGTTCATGAATGCACTGATTTTCTGTAGTGAGCGATACCTTTGTTTTGCTGTTTAACAAATCATTTAAACTATTATTTGATCTGTAAAGGAAAATTCTATCAAGGGCTTGATTTCTCCCTCACTTCCTTTTGTATTTAATTACTGGTCATTCCAAAGAGCTGAAGATAACATGAAAGGCACTAATAATATGTTATCTGTTTAAGACTCTCCTCCCTCTACAAAATAAAGGTCATAATGTCTGTAATGGACACTTCACAATTGCCAGTGTGTGCAATGTGAACAGCCAGCTGAGTGTGCAGTGTAAAGTGAGATTATGAGGATTCTGATGAATGGCCAAACTGACGCTGGGTAAAATGCAGAGCGTGTTACATACTGCAATAAGGCATCTTTTACTTGTTAAAATGGAAATATCTGAGTGTAGTTCAGCAAAACTGTGCACGAATTCAGGGCAGCAGTGTGTGGTGCTGTGTCAGTGTGGAGAGCTCCTGTGTGTCCTGCAGAACTCTCAGGGTGTGTGTCACACTGGGCTGTGTCCTCAGCACGGATGTCATGTTGGGCTCTTTGTCAGCACCTCTGTTATGGAGCTCTGAAATTCTGCACATCAGGTGTTTGTGCAGGAGTGGCTCCAGCAGTGTCAGTCACTCTGTGGGGGTGTTCATACCTGTCTGACAACATCTGAGAGGTGTCTGCTTGAGTGGGGCATGGGCAGAAAAGAGGCACAAGTAGTGAAATGAAAAATGGGAACCTGGTGGAAATCAGTGTTCTTTTATTTTTATTATCACACAGTGTGACTGAGCATAATCCTGTCTTTCAGCTGAGCCATGTTTTGGCTATAAATCCCTGTTGCTGTTGTTCCTGGAGCTGCTTTATTCACCAGCCCAGGGAGGTGATGAGCAGCAGTGTGTGTTAGAGCAGCAAACTCCTGATGAGTTTTCTATCCTTCACACTTGCAAACTTCTTCTTGTGTCTCAGCCTGCTGTGTGTCATCAGCAAGGCAGCCCTGGAGAAGTGCAATATTTTGTGTGTGAGAGAGAAAATGGGATGGAAAATAAGGGTTTATAGATATACTTGGTGCTATGGAAATTTTTAACACAATGCTGGGAATTATTAGGGAAGAAAAGAATAGTAGGGAAGGTGATGTTGTAAACTGTAGAAGTTCATGGTGAATGACTCGTACCTGGGGTCATCATCACCTCTTCCCAAAAGCAGTGCAGGAAAAGCACAGAAACTGGAAACAGGAACAGGAGTACCAAGAGTATTGATGCAAAAGGAATTTGGAGAAGAAATAAGAAGTGTATGATGAATAAAATCACACAGAAAATGAGTAGGAACATTTTGTTCATTATTTTTCATAGAAAGGAATGGGGAATACTAAATGATCAAACACCAAGCTTAAAATGACAGGAGTAGAATTTGTTATGATGGGATGCTTTGGTTGAAACCTGAATTCCTGAATTCCTTTCCAAACCCCTGAATTCTGTCTCAAATCAGTATCACAAAGATTAAATTCCATCGTGGTTGTTAAAAACAACGATTTGTTGAGCAAACCACAGCAAGTTGTCAGGGTGAAGTGCTGCAGGTTGGCCAGGAGCAGCAGCTCTGTGGGCACCATCCTGATGGTCTCTGGCAGACTCTGGGGAAGTTTTCTGATGATCCTTTCTGTTATTTGCTCAGACACTAAAAAGAGCTGTGACTTCCCTTTAGGAACCCTGCAGTGACCATTTCTGCCACACGCCTGGCTCCTTCTGGTGTAAGCTGGGCTGATAAGGTGAAAGCCAACCATGGAAGCAAAGCTGCCAATGCTGAGCTGGCACCAGCACAAGCCTGCCTGGCACCTCCGGCACAGAAATCACTGCGGAAAAATGGCAAGTCCCTTTCAGTGGCTCTGGCGGGGATAAAGTTCATTCAGAATGTGATAACCTTTGTTCAAAGCAAAATGGAACCTAATTTTGCAATGTTTAAGTATGGAGATAAAAGATTGATTGTCATGGTTGAGTTTGAGACAAAAGTGTGGGTTTGTGCGTAGGTGACATTCCGTGGTATTGTCACCACCTGGGATTTGTTTTGTTAAAATACCAGTTTATAACAGCCCGAGAGAGATCCAAGTGACACTCTGAGTGACTGCAGGTTGGGATGGTTGAACCATATAAAGGATAGTGCATGTCCAGGAATCCCTAAAGAGCTCAAGTGATTTTTATGTGCCGTGGGAGAACATGTTATCAGAACAGTGCTGAAGTCACAGCTGATGTTTTTTGCTTTGAAGACAAGAGTTACCACATTTACTTAGGAATTGTTCCTTTAAAGATGTTCCTTGGAGAATGCTCCATTTGGTGTGTTTTATTCTAGAAGAGATTTTTTTAGTTGCAGACATGGAAACTCACCATTTGGTTTCTTTGGACAGAGATTGCCTTCAGAGATGCATTTTTTATTTATTTTTTCTTGTGTGGTCCTCTCTGACTTTCTGCAAAACCAGCAGGCAGGATGAAGAGGTGGAAATCCTGAAAGAAAGTAAAAAGATTGATTAGTTTAACATAGTTGTATGTTCAGCCTGGTGGCAGTAGGGGTCATAAATAGTGATTTGCTGACTTGTGACATGTTGTGGAGCTCAAATGCCTCGTCCAGGTGTTGTGCAGTGTAACATGAGTGACCTCAGGAGCCCGTGGATTCCTGTGCTTGGAGCAGAACCATCCCAACCAAGCTCCAGGAGTGGTGGTTGAGTAGGGAACAGCTGCCATGAGCTGCTCAGAGAGCAGCAGTTCTTTGGCTGAGTTTTCAGCACTCTAATTGATGTGTAATTCCACATTGAATGTAGCCAGTAGTTGAAGTTATCAGTAACAAACCCTTTCTCTGGTGATTATTGCTCGTGTTAAAAGTGACAGGCTCCAAGGTGTTGCTAAAATGGCTTTATTAAGGATTCTTGTGCAGGGGGAGAAGTAGCTACACAAGGAATGAAAGTGATCTGTGTTTCCATGTGGAGATTGTGGTTTTGAGAGGCTGAAAGGAAAACAAAAGACCTTATCCTTAGGTTAATTTCAGGCTCTGAGAGGAGTCAGTGCTGTTTTACCTGCAGCTGCTGAACTCTAGAAGGAAAAAGCACTCAGCTCCTCCAGCAGTGTCCCACAACTGTTCAGTGATCTTTAAATCAACCCAGACCTCAAATATCTCATTTGAAGAAGTAACAGTCATTCCTGCTAGAGACTTAGTTTATTCATAAGAATCTCTAATTGCTGACATTGAATTTCAGAGAATTTTGATGTTTTTCTTGTGACTGAACTGTAATGTCTCTAAGAAATCAAGTTCTCTGTAAGAGCATGTGGAAGCTGGAGCCACTTTGGTGAAATCCGATTATCCTCCCTGATGGGAGCCCCAGGAAATCTGTGCAGTTTGTGCAGAGGGAGTCACAGAGGCTCCTCACATCCATTACTGAGGCAGCTGTGAGGCTCCTGTGTCATCTGCTCTGTCCCCACAGCAGCTGCTGGGGACATGTGGGCCCTGGGGGAGGGAGGGTTCCCCCTGCAAGGCTCACCCAGAGCCCAGCTGGGACTTACAGCTGCAGCATTTCCCTGAAGGGCTGTTCCAGCAGCATTATCATTGGCTCTCACAAGAGTTCTGTGATGTGGGTGAGTGCTGTGATACTGTATCTGTTTCATCCTTGATGCAATTTCCTAATTTAACTAAAGCAGACCTCAGGGAGAGGGAAAAGGCATTATTTTTCCAGATAGGCCTTTAATCGTTCTTTTTCTGGATGCATAATTAAATGAGGTTAAATCATCTACCTCGTTTCCCTCATTGAGCTTACTGTTATCCTCAATATTTTAATGAATTTTTAAGAAATTGTCTTTCATACTGAAGTGTTTTTTACAACATGAGACGTGTATTCTTACTCTTGGGCCACTTTCTGGGCCTGAATTCCCCAGTGTCTGTGGTAAGAGCTGAGGTAGGTTATGCAAGTAGGTGCTTACAGTTAGAATAATTGTTTATTTTTTTACATCACTTAGGAGAAAGGGCAATCCAGAACAGGTGAACCTCTCCAAAATAGTGACTGGTTTTTTTTCCTCTTGCCACAGTTGAACTGTGGGTGTTTGGGCTGGGATGTGCCCACCTGGTCCTGGGGCAGCGTGTGGGACTCCTGCAAGCTGAGCACAAACTGCAGGAGTGTCAGTACAGACAGCAAGGGACAGTTGACAGCGTTGTCAAATCCAGTTTCTGCTGAACATTTTAAATCCATTCTCCTTTTTATATTCCCCCCTTCCATTCTATTATTAACTGACCATGAAAGCTAGTCTGACAATTAACTTCTCTAATTAAAGTCTTGCCTGTTAACTCACCATCTCTTGTTCTGATTTGTGAATTTACCATTGCTTGCACCCCTGGATTTCCTCTTTTAAAAAACATTTATTCAGTTGTTCTGGGGTTTGTGTCTTCTGCCCTGTAACTGTTGTGCACAAACTCATGTTGCTGGATTTTCCTCCAGACTCTCAGTTAATCCTGGTTTCCAAAGTGCCTCTTGGATACATTTTAGATTTCAAAAACATTTGGGGCTGCAGTTGAGCAATGGGTGGGGAAGGTGGGATAGGTTTTGGTGGGAGATGACTTGCCGGCACATGTTTTAGGAGATGCTGTAGAAGCCCCAGGTCGTTGTTGCCTGGATTTGTGTCTGTAGTGTTTCCCCTGAGGCTCCTGGGTCAGTTCCTGCAGACAGAGCAGCTTCCAGAGCCTGGTGGTACCAGATGGTTTGTCCCTGTCATGTAACACAAGAGCAGTGGGGACAGCCAAGTCCTCCTGAAACTGGAGAGTGATCAAGGTAGTCAAATGAATTATTCATTAACAAAACTCCGGTAATCAAACCCAGTATGTGATACTGAGCCTCTGGAGATGGCCACTCCAGACTCAGAGAAAAACTTGGAGGAGGATTGGAGCCCTCCTGAGTATTGGCTTTGCTTCAGGTTAGATGGGATCTAATGTCAATAAATGTATTAGCTTTGCAAACCCTGGTTAAAAACGTGCCTGGAAATGACTGAATGCCAGACTGATTAGTGAATTAAAATGAACAAGTGGCTTCTTGTGCACAGCTAATTGTCAGATGGCATCGCACTGTTAAATGGATTCCAGATAGTTCAGGAGTCTGGATACGTGTGTGCATTAAAAACTGCTTTATGTTGGAAGATTTCACCAAACAATCCTCGATATTTCTGGGCTGTTAAAATGCTTGGTTGAGTCTTGAGTAGTAATTACGAATCTGACAGTGAACAAATGCAAATTAATTATTCAACATTAATGGCTTTTATGGCTTTGCTATGCCCTGAATAATTTTATTCTGATTAATTTGTCTTTTTAGACTACTGAGAAGTATGTCATAAGATGAGTTACCAACTAGGCAAGACAGGCAAAGATATTCTTTCTGGGTAGAATTCACTTTAATAGATTAGTACAACTATTAAGAGATATATATGATTAATAGATCTTATCTAAATATTAGTAAAATTATCTTTAGGTAGGAGTTACCACAAAAGGATATCTTCTGATCTTTTTAATGTAGAAAAGATGCCTTTATGAGGGCAGTAACATGATTCCATCACTAGGTCCTGTAGACCTTTAGATCCTGTAGGATCTATATACAGGTGTGTATATATATATATATATATATAATATACAGGTATATCCTGTATATTTAGGTCCTGTAGATATTTTTTCTATATGCAGATGAAGAAATGAAAATCAAGCCAAGGGCATTTACAGGGCTCAGGTGGAAAGTGTGTGGTAAAGCAAAGAATGTAATTGGTTTGGTTTTGCTGCCATTCCCCTCTCCAGTCGGGATAGAAGTATTTTGCTATTTCCTGTAATCCAGGAAAAGAGATTTCCAAGAGCTGACACTGCTGAGCCTATTTTTGTTATCCTATTTATGGCACAAAGTGAAGCAAACCCTGGGGAAGAAGAGTAAAGCACATTTCTGGACAGTGCTTCCCACACTAAAATTCTCTCTGCACTTTCACTGCAGCTACAAAGAGCAAGAGGGGGGTGGCTTTATTCTGCTTTACTGCCTCATCAGACACCAGCATGAGCAGGGAAAGCCGTTTTCCACAGTTCTGTGCACGAGTAGCTTCACTTTCTGCCGGAGCAGGATGTGTCCCATGGACAGAGTTGTTCAGTGGCTGTGAAAATAACAGCTCTCCTCGAAGTCTAAAGCTTTGCTAAAGAATATTCCATTGATTTTGTTGGTATTGATTTTTCAAGGGAACATTTCTCTCCCCCACCCTGTGTAATGCTGTACTGAAACAGCAGTTTGTGAGGCTGGCTGAGCTGGGCTCTGTTTTCCTGCAGATCGAAGGGACGCCGAGGGCTGGGAGACGGTGCAGCGGGGCAGGCCCGTCCGGTCCCGATCCACAGCCTTGGCACCAAAGCCTCCTGTGGCTGCAGAGTCACTCAAGTCCAGGGGTGACAGTGACAAAGAAAATGTCATTTCACCACCAGCTGAAAACAAGCAGGAGAGTTCTGGCCCTGGCCGTGGTGCCTCCAAGAGCACGGAGCTGGGACAGAAGGACCCTTTGCCTCAGCCTGAAGGTCCTCTCACTGACAGGACTCAGGTCAGTACATTATTTTGAGCTGTTTTCTAACCTTAAATCTTGCAGCTTTTTCTCCAGAGTGTTTTCTAAAGGTGGTATTGTCTAGAGCTTTTATTCACTGACCTGGCTGGAAAAGGATTTAAAAATAATTTCAGTTACATTTATGGAAATGTGTTAAGATGTTGGCACAAATAGACTAACTAAAATTATGATGCTGTGGACAGCTTTTCCATATTTTCCAAAAAGTCAGCATTAGGTACATCTCAGGTAGAAGGATCCAACTTTTGCAGGATTACGAGCTGCTGAAATGAGTGAGGTTATTTGCATCCCTCACTGTGAGGTTGCCAGGCATTTTCTCAAACTCTGTTTGCCTCTAAGTGACTTCAAAAATCCGCATGTTCTGTTTGGTTAATTTTGCAAATGCCTCCTGTTAGTTCCCAGCAGGTGCCTGGGGATCCAGCAGGAGCCCTGGCACAGCAGGGCAGGATCCCTCACCAGCAGCTGCCCAGGTGCCTCCAGCTGCCCCCAGCACTGCCGGGGCTCCAGAGCCCAGTGAAACCTCCTCCCAGAGCTCTGGGCAGTGGCATCCGACAGAGAGAGCTAAAGCAGAGGCTGAAATGGATCCCTCTGACATTTCAAATGTGAGTGCTGCCAGATGGGTAAGGAATCTTATCTCATTTCCCAGTGAATCATAAATATAAGCCTTCATTTGCTCACTCTGTGTTGCACAGTGTTTATTGTTAGTCTGCTGTAAAAACTGTAGAAGTATCTATCAGATACTTGTAGAAAAAAGAATTTAATTGCAGTAAAGTTTCTGAACTTGCAAGATAGAAATGTATTATGTGGACTATTACCCCTTTTAATAATGTTAATAATGTTGAATTTTAATAATTTCATTTTTCATTTCCTTCCGCTATCAATCACTTTAAGTCACAGTCATTAAATTCTTACTCCAGTTTTGCTAATCATTCAAACTGGAAACACTTGAGATACCAAAATTGTGTTAGAAACAAAAGTAGACCTCTGCCTTGTAAGACTGAGCTGCTCTCATGGGTCTTCCTGCACAACGAGCAACAACTGTGAATTCTGGTTGCAGTAATGTTACATAAAATCCAGGTTATATTCCAGGTTATGTTTTACTTTGGGGTTTTTTTTTGGGGGGTGGGAGGATATTCTTCTTTTTTTCAGAAACTGAATTCTGATTTGCGGAAGTTTTTCTGTAGATCGCTTTGACAATTTTTTTTGCAAACTGGTGATTTCCAAGCCAAGCACCTGTTTGTTTTAGAGCTGATTTCTGGCATCTCATCCACTGACACTGTTCCAGATGCTCAGTTATTAACAGGTTGGTGGGATCTGTATCTCCTCTGGATTAGAGTGCTTTAAGCAACAGTTTGTGTGTTGTGGCACATTGGTAGCTGGAGTGGAAATGAGCTGATTAACACTGGACACCAGAGAGGGGAGGGACAATCAGCATATTCAGGGTTACATTCTTGCCTCACTCTCCTGCCATTCGTGTTGAAAAACAGATGTAGCCTGAGATTCCATGGTATTAACTGCAGTAAAGTGTACAGTTCATGCAGATAATTTTCATCTTTCATACTTTGGAGCATGGTTCCTTTTGTAGAGATAACAGCAGGCCAGGCATTAATGCCTCAGAGTATGCCATGCTGTGTCCCTGAGGGTGGGTATGGAAAACATGAATTAGGGGAGAACTGCCTTTGTTGCTTTTAATGCTTTTAAGTGTTTGTGTGCTACATTTTGGAATTATGTGAATGATAATTAAATGAGTCAATAGTTGCTGACAGTTTCAGTGGGGTTGGTATTTGTTACCTTCACAAAATACAGCAGTAAAATAACTACGAGTAATGAGAAGTCGCACAAGGTATCCTGTGGATCAGTGACTCTGTGGTGCTGATCCTGGGTTTTTCCTGGTGCCCTGTTCCCCCAGTCCATGGCAGAAGTGCTGGCTAAGAAGGAGGAGCTGGCAGACCGGCTGGAGAAGGCCAATGAAGAGGCCATTGCCAGTGCCATTGCAGAGGAGGAGCAGCTGACCCGGGAGATCGAGGCGGAGGAGAACAATGACATCAACATTGAGACTGACAACGACAGTGATTTCTCTGTGAGTGCCCATTTGTTGCATTTGCACCCAAATTCAGGCTGTCCTGGGGGTCAGCAGGGTGTGAGTGTGATGGTGCTGAGTGCTACACACACTTCTGCTGCTGCAGCATTGTCCTGCTGCCTGTTTCTGGGGGCAGGACAAGGGAAGCTGGGACATGTTATGTTCTTGTACCACACGAGAGTAGGTGAAGCAAAAGCAGGACAAACATCCCTCTTTGGGGTAGCTAGTTCAGTTTGGAAACGTGGCTGAGTGTTGCTGAGTTGGCACTGTTTGGGGTGTGTGTAAAGCTGTGAGTTCAGGGTTGGTTTTACTGTCTGCTTTTACTGCATTTCAGGCCAGTATGGGCAATGGGAGCATCTCTTTCTGTGGTTTGTCTGTGGACTGGAATGATCTGCTGGCAGATTATGAAGGTAATTTTCATGTATTACTGTGCTTACATGGAAGTGACAGCAAAAACTTAGAAAAATGCCCATTTTACTAATGGTTAGTTAAAGTTTCAGGAGTTTCCCCACCACCTAATTATTACTCCAAGTTTAGTTATTTTCTGTGTGGAAAGATGGACTTGTGTGTTCAAACTATCTCTGCCTGTCTTTGTCCTTCAGTTCTCTTTCCCCTTCTCTCTATTAGAATTTTACATTTTTCATCCAATTTTAGCTTAACATCTGGATGAAGGTGTAATAAAGTTGGAATGGTCTGCCTGGAGGTGTTTCAGAGTAGGCTGCATGAGGGAATTAGTGCCATGGTTTAGACAACGGATTGGTGTTGGGTTACAGGTTGGACTCGATGATCTCCAAGGTCTCTTCCAACCTTGCTAATACTGTGATGAAGTCATTAAAAAGCACAGGGATTAGAGCTGCTTCAGTCTGTGTTTGCACCTCCACTCAAGGGAGCCCGTCTGAGCAAGAACTTCAAGAGGAGCTAATGCTTATTAACTGCACTTCTAAAAAACTGTGTTTAAATGATCCCCATCTCTGTCTCCTCTCTGTCCAGCCCGTGAGTCGTGGCGCCAGAGCAATTCCTGGGGAGACAGAGTGGAGGAGGAGCCTGCCCGTCCCCCTGGCCACGGGATACACATGCACGAGAAACTCTCGTCACCCTCACGCAAAAGGTGCTGGGGCTCCGTGGTACTGTGGGGATTGGCCAGGGAAAACAAGCAACCCCACTCTTGGCTGCTTGGAACATCAGAAACCTGCTTTGTTTAAGTCTGAGGGTGGAAAGTGTCACAGAAACAAACTGGGCTCGTGCTGTGTTGTCCACCAAAAATGTGGAAGTCTAGAGAAACAGTATTCACACTCACCCAAAATAATTGCCCTCCAGTGGCCTATTTGTTTTCTCTCAGTGAAATTACATAGAAATGTTTGCTGCACTGTCAGTTAGTATTGTCTCACTTGCTTTTGGTTTTTGTTAAAAGGACAATAGCAGAATCCAAAAAGAAGCATGAAGAGAAGCAAATGAAAGCCCAGCAGCTGAGAGAAAAGTTACGTGAAGAAAAGACACTGAAGCTCCAAAAATTAATGGAGAGGGTAAGCTTTCTGTAATGTAAAAAGGGATTTTTTTCCACATAATCTAGACATGTTAGGGATTAGAACTAGTGGTGAAATGACACTTTTCATCTGAGTCTGAATTGATGTGGTTTTCACAGCTGACTTGTGCATCACAGCTGTTAAAGGAGGCATTATTTATTTCAAATGATGACCTCCTGTGATGTTTTTGGTGACACTGGGCTGTCTCAGGTTCAGGGAAGGCATGATAGAAGTAGGAATGTGTCCCATGTGTCCAACAGAAAGTGTAAACCTCACCAAACTGAAGTGTACTCTGGGGTAAACTTAATGCAGGCTTTGTGTAGGGTGTGAAAATATTTTGTTACTGTGAAGGAAGTTTCAAGTATTAGAAGATCCTGAGACAAATTCAGGCCCAGTTTTCAGTCACAGTGATAGTAACGAATTTCCTCATTCCTTGTAGGAGAAAGATGTGAGGAAATGGAAAGAGGAGCTGCTGGATCAGAGACGCAGGATGATGGAGGAGAAGCTGCTCCACGCAGAATTCAAACGGGAGGTGCAGCTACAGGCAATTGTGAAAAAAGCACAGGAGGAAGAAGCAAAGGTGAGTTACTTTGTTTGAAACAGGAGCTGCTTAATAGTTCTGCTTTTACATGTTGTACCTTGGAGAGCTCACGGGCAGGTGGTGAAGGATGGTGCAGGATAGATGTGAACACATGAGCCATGAGGCAGATAAATGTTGATGTCTGAACCGGAATTTAAAATGAATTAGCTGTTATTAGACATGGTGGTGGGCTGGACTGGAAGAAGAGATGGTTTGAAGTAAAGAGCTGATAGTTATCTTGCTGCTTTTGTTCCTCCCAGAGCATGGCAGCACGTTTGGAAGGAGCAGAAGATCTGATTATCCATTCTCTGCCTTCCAGTGTGTAGAATGAGAAGTGGGGGGAGTTCATTGTGCTTCTCCTTTGTTAAACATTCGTTCTAAATCCAGCTCTGTCTCCTTCAGCAGCAGTTCTGTTGCTGTTTTGTACCACTGCTGTTGTTAAGCAGCTGGAAACAGAGAGAAACCTTCTGTTAGCATGTGGCAGTTATTCTAAAATGAGTATTTAGTTTAGTCCTCTTCCATAAGACAAGCACGGGACGGCTGCTTTCTGGTTTGCCTCACACATCCTGCTGTGCTGAACATTTCCATGGTTTAACCCCCACCCAGCCACACACCCCTGGATGGGGGAACAGTCAGAAGGTGACAAATCTCATGGGTTGACACAGAAACAGTTTGATGACTGCAGAGGGGAGAGATCGATTCTAAGGGAAGGGAAGACAACAGAGATAAATAATACCCAAGAAAGAAAGTGATGCAAAAGAAGACACTTACCAGTGCTCAGCAGTGGTCCCTGCCAACTTCCCTCTGGTTTTGTGGCTGCCCATGGTGTCCTGTGGTCTCAAATGTCCCTTGGGTCACTTGGCCTTGACCCTGTGCAAGCCCTGCTCAGCAGTAACTGAAACATCCCTGTTGTTGTCAGCACTGTGTCCAGCACAAATCCCAAACATGCTCCCATACTCCCTGCTGGGAAGAGGATTAACTCCATCTCAGCACAATATAAACAGAATATTTATTTTAGAGACTGTTTTTTCTGAGGTAAAGGTTCATATATCTCCTTAACACTAAAATGTTCTGTTATATCATGAGCATGTATCCCAGCTGTGATCAGTGCAGTTGTTCTTCCACATTACTCAAGATAAGCACAACGAAACTGATTTGGCTTTTTTACTTAGCTGCTGTTTCTGTCTCTTGGATTGAAATGATTTCTAGACTGCCTAATTCAATCTAACACACCTTCATTATTATTTCATTGCACCAGTATGACTTCTGTAATTATATTAACTGAGTCACACTGGCCATAGTTCCCCAGATAAGCAGATGTTTCAAATACTGTGTGTGTTTAACTGTGTGAGATCTGCTGCCTCCAGAGGCTCGTGTGTTGTGGGGAGGGAGGTTTTAAGAAGTGGCTGCTGGGTAGGATGAGTGCAGGCCATGGGAACTGTTGCTGCCCAGTTGGTTATCTCAATTCCCAGGGCTTGCCTGTCTACTGACCTGGAAAATCCATTCTGTAAATGGATCCTGGGCAGTAAACAAGTTCTAACCATGATCCTCCCGCCCTGGACACAATCTGTTGTGGGTTGTCTGTCCATGTATTTTCTCTTGATTGATTTTTTTTAGTGTAAACATTAAAGTTCTTTTGAGCCAGCCTTTTATTATTTTTTGGTCTTGTGGATTGCCCTGTCCTGTGGCTGAAAAAGATAATGCATGTTCATGAAATTGGCTCTGTGGATAAGAAATATTAAGACCACGAGCTTGTTTGTTTTTTTCTTATTCATAATATGTCTAGTTTCACTTTTTTAGTCAATAAATACTCATGTATTTGAAGCTGGATCAAAAGACCTGTTGGATTCTACCAGCACTTACATCTTTTGCTGATTCATCTGGGTCTTAACATCCCACATTTTGTGAATGAGAAAATAGACTGATGGAGTGTCATTGCTGAGAGGATTGGGGAGATTTTTCTTTATTTTACCCAAAGTTTCTGGGTTTTCTGATACAATTCAATTTGTCTTTTTATATTGCATAGCCCGTCTTGTTTAAAACACAGTAAACAACAAAACAGAAAAACACATTAAAAAACCTAAAGGTTGGGAGTTGTCCAACACTTTGTGGAGAAATGTCCCAGCATCTTAAATGGATGGAGTTCCCTAAGAATGAAACTCTTTCAGCTTCTCGAGTCTCTCCTTACCCTTGGTAATTATTTGCAGGTGAATGAAATTGCATTTATCAACACCCTGGAAGCTCAGAACAAACGTCACGACGTGTTGAACAAGCTCAAGGAATATGAACAACGTCTGAATGAGTTACAGGAGGAGCGGCAGCGCAGGCAGGAGGAGAAACAGGCTCGGGATGAAGCTGTGCAGGTACAGTAGGGGCAGGAGGAAATAGGTGATGGTGCTTCCTTTTGGCCCTGCAGTCTTGGTTGCTTTGGGTCTTACCTCGTTTGTTCAGCCTGGGAAAAGTGTATTTTAATATGTTTCTCTTTGTGGTAAGCGGGAGGAAGGTAAATCTAAAAACCCCTGTAGCAGAGATACAACAGCTGGATAGGTGCTTCGTGCCTGTCTGAAACATTTTTGTTTGGAAAGTTTTGGTTTCTCCTTTATACATACTCAAACTTGGAGAGAGGAAGCTGTAAAATACTCCTCAACATGTGCCTGCTTCCATAACTACGATCCTTCTCACAGGGTCAGGGAATCAGTGTAAATGTGTGTTGTGTTCCTGGTCCTGGTTGGGTTTTGTTGGAGGGTTTTTGGTTTCATGCAGCATTTCAATGCTGTATTTTCCCAGGCTCACACATCCACTCTGTAGGCCCTGTTCTCTGTGTTAAAATCCACACCAAGTTTTCTTCTCATGGAGACTCCTCTTTCTGTACTCACACCTCAGATCACCCCTGGATCCAGTTTCTGCTGAGTTCTTAGGATTAGCAGCTGACTCTGTCTCTTTGCTGAAAGGTGGGGCATGTTACTGACTTCAGTGCTTCTGAAGCCAGTTTTGAGCCAGAAGATGCTCTAAATGGGTTGACTAAACACTTTTTTTGAGATTATTTCACAGTTTCTGGATTTCCAAGGTGGATTGCATTATCAGTGTTTATTAATGTTTATTATTGTTTATTAAAACCATAATACCAGTGCTCCTGTTTTTTGTAGTTACTCATAGTCCCTTTTTCCAGAGCTTGGTTTTCCTGGAGTTCCTTTGTGTGATTTTGGGGGTTTTTAAACTCTTCCTTGTCTGTACTATTTTTCTAGTCCTCTCTTGGATTGGGTTGTCCTTGGGCTGGAGGTTAAACACTGCAGACTGTAGGATTTCAGTCCCCAATCTCCCCTCTGAACACACTGTTCCCTTTGTGCCCTTTCTGCCAGACCCAGGATCAAGCTGATGCTTCCAGCTCTGCTTTGTCCACAGACACAACCTTATCTTTTGGGCCCTATGTTTTGTTATTTCTGCCTTACCTGTATACTGTAGAGTGTTTAAAATGTTTTCAGATCATTTTATTGATGAACTAGATTAATCAGCTTTTATACTGCACAGGCATTTTCAGGATGATCCAAACATGTGGTTAATTAAAGTGTGGGTTAGTTCACGCCGCTGTGCCAGGGTGTGCTCATAAAAACACAGTTGTTACCCCATAGTGGAAGATCAAATGGTATAAGCAGATGTTCAAATAGCGTTTCTGTAATGTTCCGTGTGTGGCAGGAGCGCAAGAGAGCCCTGGAAGCAGAACGGCAGGCCCGGGTGGAGGAGCTGCTGCTGAGGAGGAAGGAGCAGGAGGCTCGGATTGAGCAGCAGAGGCAAGAGAAGGAGAAGGCACGAGAGGATGCAGCCAGGGAGAGGGCCAGGTAACTTGGCAATCCTTTCTCATGTCCTCTCCTGCAGACTGCTCAGGGGTTTAAAAAGCACCATTCCTCAATATTCCTGAGGAGTGGTTGGAAAGAACAAATCAGGTGAGTCATCAGGAATTCTGTACTGGAGTTTTGTGTTCCAGTATAAGGTGCAAGGCTGTATTTTGTTGTATCCATCTTAGTTTTATTGCTGACAAGACCCTTCAATAATTTGCCTTTTTCATATTTGACTTTACAAAGGAAGCAAGATTAATATCCCCATGTTCCCCATTTCCTCTACTCTCCAGTAACTTTTGGACTTACTGGCATCAATTTGATTTCACCTTTTTGTGGACACCAGAGATTCCATTTGTGGAGCACAAAGCTGGGAAATGAGGCTTCATAATTCTGCTGTCTGTGAACCACTTGGTTTATGGCTTTGCCTGTAATCAGGAGCTCATAAAGAGGATTTCACATGGGCTCCTCTCTCTTTTGAGCCAAACATGAGGTGCAGAAAGAAGGAATGTTGTGTGTGAGACACATTGATGCAGGGAACCTGTGTTCTGCTTGTTTGATTTACCAACTTCTGTTTATTAATCTATTCCTCCCTCTTTCCCTGAGGTTTCCATGCCACAAGCTTTCCATAAAACCTCAGCAGAAGGTCCATTTTTTTCTGTGACAGGTGTTCACTAATGATTCTTTACATGTTTTTATTGTCACACCTCGTTTTCTTCAAAATTACCATAAAGAGGTGGGTTTTTTTATCCAAGTAAAATCTTCAGAAATGTATTGATCACCTTTCATGAGTGACATGATAAAGAGATTCCAGCTCTGCATTAGAAGTGTAATGAATTCTGGAGAGGGTCTGCATCCTTCCCCAGGGCTTCATGGATCAAAGTCACAGTGACACAGAGTGAGGTGGAAGGGATTCTTCAGTGCCTTGTTCTCCTTCACAGACACCTGAGGAAGCTTTGGGCTAACAGGGAGAATTGTGGTTAAACTGTTTTGGTGAGGTAGACACTGCATGTGTAAGGCTTCTGCATCTCTCTGGAATCTGAGGGAACCCTCACAGTAAGCAAATGTGAGATAATTGTCCCACTGACATCTTTGTCTTCTGTGATCTTCTACAGTTAGAACTTGTCTAACAGCTCCAGGCACGTAATTCTTCACTGGTTTTGTTTAATCAGTGTTAAAAGTCACTGTTAAATCTGCCACTTGCCTTTGTTACACTCCATTTGTTTCCTTAAGGCGTGTGAGAAGCTGCAGTTTCCAGTTCCCTTCTGTCAGTATTGTGTCTCACCAAACTTCCTCTGTCTTTGCTGCTCTAACACTCAGTTTTCAAACACTTTGTGCTTGATATTGTGGTGCTGTGCTTGCCTTTGGTTTTCACTGCCAGATGCTGATTACACGGAAGAGATTTTGGGGGTTTTTGTTCTTTTTTTCTGATAATTTTGTGCAAGAGAGGGAAGGAAAGTGTGTGTGGTGTCCTGTTGTGTCAGGATGGCCTCAGAGCCACTCTGTGTCCTTAATTCCAGTTGTGAGGCTTCTCTAACACAGCAGAACCAAAGGGCTCAGTGTCCTGCTTCCTCACTTCAGGGAGGGATCATTTGGTGTTCTGTTGGGTTCTTTCCCTGCTGGGGTTTAGCTCATATCATGAAGGTTTAATACTTGCTGGAATGAGTGATTTTTGCAGTATCTTGTTAAAGTCTCTTCAGTATAAGCTTTACTATGTGCATCTGGTGGTGATTAAAGCATCTCTATGAAAGGAACAGTGTACTTAAAACTGACTTTAAAAGCCCCTCTGCCCTTATGGTACATTAACTTGTTTCCAGTAAGGTTTTACTTGTAATTTCAAAGTATTTTATATTCCAGAGAGTTGAAATCCACGATATGGAAAATTCTGTTCATGTCAATAGAAGTCATGAAGCTGTATAATGTACCCTAACCCTGTGAAAAAGAGGGGCTTGTGCAGGGGTAATGTCAGTGGGCTGTAAATGGAAACTGCAGAATTTTGTTTCAAGTGCCGTTAACCCAAAGTGTGCAATGACACTGATTTGTTGTAGTTTGTAGCATTAAATAAATAGATGAAAATGCAAACTGAAAGAAAGAGCTAAAATAAGCTTTGGGGTTGGGCCCTGTGTCGTGGTGTGAGTCAGGAGCTCTTTAAAACAAAACCAGAGACTGTGGTTCAGTTTTCCTTTACTCACCTCAGGGGAGATGGCACAGAAAGTACCTAATGCTTCTCATCCATCATCTCCTCCTCACACCTCACACCCATTGCCGCTGGAAGAGTTTGCTTTGCTTTTCTGAAAGAACAATTGTTTGGTGTTTATCATTGGACTTACATCCTCACCCATCTTCTTTCCTATCTGCCTTTGTATGTTCTGTGGCCCATTATTTTAAAATCTTACTTTATCTGAGTTTTCTGCCTTTACAGAAATGATTTTCCCACTGCAGTTTGGGCAATATTCCTTACTTAACCTTTGTAGTTTGTCCCTCAAATTTTAAACTTTAATTTTAAAATGCCTTTTAAAAGATGGCTGTAAGGGACTCTGTCATAGCTCAGTTTTACTCCAAGCTTTTGTTACATCTTTTGGCCCTTCAGAGCTGCCCGAATTTCAGGAGAAGTCTTTCCCTCCCATCCCATTTCTTCTTGGACAAACATCATGAGGAGCTGATTTTCTTCCTCTGAAGGATTCAATAACTGCCTTGGCTTACTTACACTAGGAAGTTGTTCTTGGTGAAACTAATCCTGCTTCATTTTGTATTTCTGTAGTAGCAGATCAAGTCATACCTCCTTTTGTCAGCCAGGAGAAACCCCTGAATCTCTTGAACAGGTGATGCTTGGGGATTCACAGGCTGTGGTGGCATCCATGGGTGGGATCTGTGATGGGGAGGGGAGAAGAGTTGCTCAGAATAAAGAAAACAACTGAAGTTTGAGGCAGGATTCAGTTCTGGGCTGGGGGATGTAGGGCAGACAGGTTTAGGGAGCAAAGCAGGTCCTGACTGCAATTACAGAGAAGGTGACAGATAAATGCCTCCTCTTCTGCAGTCCTTTGGTATCTTGAACATTTGGAATTATTCCATAATAAAATATTCCATTAAAAATATTCCAGAGCATCAGTTTATCACTCACAACCATTTGACATTGTTCAAAGTTTTATCTCTGCGTTTCTGTGTTCAAACTACCACCAGTGTTGCCACAATACTTTTGTAAAACCCACTGCCCTCGGTGCTGTAAGGTTTGTTTTCAGTTTGCCATTGCTCTCCTCCCCTGTGGCTCCCTGACTGAAGAGTGCAGGTGGTGACAGACATTCCTTGGTGGCCCCTTGTCCACTGTCATTGCTCTGCTCTGGGTGAGGTGTGAGCCACGTTCTGCTACAGGGGTAGAATACAGATGATAAACATGATGATGAAAACATCTGTATTCTCTGTTCATTAACTACGTTGGTTTCTGCTGGTTCTTGTTTCTTCTCAACCATCTTCAGCTTCATTTTCCCTTGCTCTCCATTTCAAACAGAAATCTGTTTCCAGTATTACAAGTTCTCCCTGTGCTTATCTCTTGGTCAGAGATCGAGAGGAGAGGCTGGCAGCTCTTACTGCAGCTCAGCAAGAAGCCATGGAAGAGCTACAGAAGAAGATTCAGCTGAAGGTATCAAAGGATACATTAGCAGAAAAATACAGCAGTATTGCTTTGCACAGTTTAATTCCACTGGCTCTAATTCAATGTGTTTTCTCTTCGTTGCTTTGCTTATTTTCCAATCAGCATGACGAGAGTATTAGAAGGCACATGGAACAAATTGAACAGAGGAAAGAGAAAGCAGCTGAATTAAGCAGTGGGAGACATGCTAATACTGACTATGCCCCAAAGCTCACCCCCTACGAACGGAAGAAGCAGTGCTCCCTGTGCAATGTCATGGTGAGTTGGAGGGCGGAGACACAGCCCCAGCCAGAAGGCTGCAGGTTGTGCTTCACTCTCAGGAGTGTGCTGCATGTTTGCTGTGTCCTTCACTCTCAGGAGTGTGCTGCGTGTTTGCTGTGTCCTTCACTCACAGGAGTGTGCTGCGTGTTTCCTATGTCCTTCACTCACAGGAGTGTGCTGCGTGTTTCCTATGTCCTTCACTCACAGGAGTGTGCTGCATGTTTGCTGTGTCCTTCACTCACAGGAGTGTGCTGCGTGTTTGCTCTTGTGAAGTGCCTGTTCTGGGTTCTTCTGTCTGTAAATCGGGTGGGTTAGGGAAGATTTGAAAGGGCTGCAGAGTTCTGGGTGGAATGGAGGGTGTGAGCAGTGCTCACGTATTTGCTGTCTCTGCTGACAAAATCAAGAATTCTGAAGCATCAAATACCAGGTAGCTACGAGATAAATGTAAAGCCAAGTGAAGAATGTGTTTCCTTGTGTAGCTGTGAACACCTTGTCCTGTGGATATTTGAATCTACTGTGAGTGCAGGGACTGACTGGAGAAGTTTCATTGGACTGAAATTCACAGAAGGAGACAGAGAAACCACATTAAACTCAAGAAGATCTTGAATTGAGTTTGGTTGGAGTCTGAAAAGTGTTGGAAGGGAAAATTAGTGTTCACTTTGTTTCCTCTTTTCCTGTTGCTGTTGAAAGGCAGGGGCATTTCCTGGCAGCTTGGCTCCACCCAGGAATGGTGCAGAGGAGAAGCCACACAGTCCCTGGGCAGGAAACAGGGAAAGCTCTCCTTGTTGGGAACTGCTTTGACTTGGAGCCTTCCCTGCTGCTTCCTCGGCATTATTTCTGTTAACTGCTGAATTAAGCCAAGGTTCCATGGGCTCACCTGAGGCAGTGCTGGAGCAGCCCAGGCTCAGCAGACTGAAGCTTTGTGTCCTCCCTCATCAGGCACCTCAGAATGAAAATCCAACATGTGGAGTTAGATTGAAGTGAAAATAGGGTGAGAAGCCAAGGTTTTTTAGTCTGTTATCACACTGCTGGCTGGCAAATCACTCTGTGATTTACTCCAAAGTGCTGCATCAAAGATGTTTGTGTGAATTAGGTAGAGGAGGAAAGTGCTTGAATTTCTGCACATACTGCTGACAAATTGGTGTATTTTATATTCTATTTAAAATACTGTTATTTGTGGATTACGGAATTTGCCAAGGAGAAATAACCAGTATGTCATTGTTATTACAGATTTCCTCAGAAGTGTATCTTTTTAGCCACATTAAAGGGAAAAAACACCAACAAGCTGTGAGAGAAAACAGCAGTATACAAGGACGAGAGCTCTCAGATGAAGAAGTGGTGAGTTTTGCAGTATTTTTTCCGTATTACTTCCAGTTTTAAATGCCATTCTACTGAGTAACCTGTGAAAGTCTTGAAGATTCTTATAAGGAGATTGAACCTGGGAATCCCAGCAGAGTACTAGTGAAAAGAGACAGTGCATTCAAATAATTTAGACAATTGCCATTTGGAGTAGATTATAAAGTGTGACTAATTGGTTTTCTGTTATTGAAAGACATTTTTCAACTCACTGTATTTATCTTTTCATCATCAAAATCTGGTATTTGCTGGGTTCCTTCCTCAGTCCTTTTTAGGTTATCAGATGTGCTGTCCTGTGCATCAAGGGCCATAGTGCTGAAAATTGGAGTTCTAAATTACTTTAAAATATAAGACTGGAAACACTTTGTAAGCATTAACATTGCTAAGAAGAACAATAGTTAGTTTTTCAGTAGCATCTTTAGGAAAGTTGGCACTTGCGGTGATTTTTAGGAGGAATTGAGGACATTTTGTACTAATTCAAGAGACTGTGCTTGATTTTTTTTGGTAGAGAACACAGCTGAATAGTTCTCTGATCTAATTTTTCTTTGCTGCTGCCAGAACTGAAGTACAGTCAGGGCCTTTTCTATGAGGATTTGAGTTCCCAGGTTATTCTGAGGCCAAGAGTTTGTGCCACATCCCCACAAAGGTGTGAGTTCCCTGTGTTAGAGCTGTCAGGAGGAGATGCTGTGCCAACCAGTCCTTCAGTGCTGACTCAGACTGAAAACCACAGCCAAGCTGAGCCCTGTGACACTGTTCAGGAGTTCCAAGACACTTGGAGAGATTCAGTTGTGAGGAGGAGTAAATGTTTGCTGGTTTGCACTTTGCCTGCCCCTTCCCTATTGCAATGAAGGCACAGAAACTGTTTTCAGTTCCTTTTTCCCCCTGGACAGGGGTCAGTGGGAGTTGTTTCGGGTTTGATGTTTAGATGCCAGACTTACCTCACTGGATGCATGGGAGAGAGGCTTCCTGCTGCAGCTGGAAGGACAAGGTGGGAGATGTCCTCGGATCCTTCACGTGGATGTGGGTGGGCAGCCCATGGCTCTGGAATGTTCCTGTGTCTCTGGGCACCTGGCTCAGGTGAATGTGGAGGAGAGCACTGAGCTGGGTTTCCTTTTGGCTGGGCCTTCACAGCATCTGGGGGGATGGTTTAGCAGGCCCAGCTTCCCAAAAGAGAGATCATTGGCACCCGGCTGGGGAAAAGGAAGTTCCACTAGAGGGCACAGAGATCCCGGGTTTTGTGTCCAGCATCCTGTGCTTGAATCCTGGCGTTCTCAGCACAACATTTCAGTGTGGACTTGGGGCCGGGGTTAAGGTTAAATGTGTGTGTTTCTTGAATAACACTCAGTGCAGGAGAGAACGGAGAGAATCGTTTGAACTGAATGAACAACTTGAGGATTATGATAGATTTTAATGCCTTTAATCAAGGGGTGCACAGGATTTGTTATCCTGGCAACATATGGATTGTTAGGTATTTTATATAGTGTTTATGGCTGTATTTCAATTAGTGTGAGTATAAAATTCTGAACTATAACTCTGAAATTTCCTTGGCCTGAGCCCTCTCTGCTTTTTATTCCTGTTTTTTCAAAGAGCAGCAGTAAGATACACAGGTTAGAGATACAGTCAGTGTAAAGCAGGAAAGCCTTTCTACAGTTTGATTTCTCAGAGCAGTCTGCTTTGTTGAGCAGGAACAGCTAATGCCATCCTCACAACTAAAGCATTCAGGAACTTCTCAAGTTTTGAAATACATAATTGATGAAAAAAAATCCCAGATTATTATAGGGAAGTATTCCAGGGAAGCTTTGCAATACTCACTCACTTATCACCATTTTCAATTTTTCACTCAGTGGAGGTAACTTTAGTGAGAACACACTTGGACTACTTAAAGTTATTACTTGTCATCTGTGATGTCTTATATGTTATTTATGGCTTGTCTGTGGCCCTTCTTCTCTGACATAAAACATTTTATTTATATCACCTTTGACCTAATAAAATGTCACCTTTAACCTTATGCACTTGACACCTCCGAGAGCTCACTCTTGATCTTTGACTCACTTTGTGTTCAGTAGAAGGGGGCGCTGCCTAGAGAGAAAGCTTGTTTACAACTGCAATCTGATCATGGAATTTCTTGATTTTACTTCAGAAACATGTCTTGAAATATTTGTATTTAGTCTATACTGGTATCTGAAAAGGTAAGATTTAGGTATCTCCTTCAGACTTTGAAAACGGATTGAAGTGAATGAATGTCTGATTTCTCTTCACACTGTAAGGATTTTTGTTCCTTGATTTGATTGTAAGCAAAACATTAGAAACTCCTAACTGGTCACTGACTCTGGACCACGTGGGTGCTGGAGCTGACTGGGCCAGATGAAAAAAGAGGTTTCCCTTTGCTATGGCATCTATAAGTTGTGTAATTTTACAGACATTTTCAGAGAGAAAACACACTTCATGCTGGAGCAGTTGGTTTGGAATTAAGTGTCTCTTGTGTTTAATTCCAGCTTGTCTCGTGCAGGAGCTGAATGCCCTTGTGGCTGTGATGTGCTGGGTGAAACACACAGACAAAATAGTTCTGCTATGAATGAAGGTGCTAAAAATGAGAAAGTGTGGAGTTCTTTCTCAGAGTGTGTGCCAGCTTCATTTCACCTCAGCCTGCTGGGTTCCCTTCGCTGGGGATTGATTAGACTCCAGCTGAAAGAGCTGTAGGTGTCTCCTAGAGGAAGCACCAGTTGAATTTGATTATCCTGTGAAAGCAAACTTAGTTCTAGGCACATTTTCCCTTCCTGTGTAATTTGCTTTTGTCTGGTCTTTTATGGACACATTAACTTACCTAGTTGCTAAAACTCTTTCAGGGGGCTAAAAATCATCTTCTGTCCACTCTGTGAAGCTTTCAGTGCCGTCACTGCCCCACATCATTTCACCCCCTCATTCTGGCTGCATTCTCTCTCTGCTTAAAGGCCTGATGTCTTCCATCAACACCTCAGCTCTCCCTTCTTTTCTCAGAGCCATTTTCTGTGCTATTGATTTCCCGTCCCCTCTCTCAATATCCACACTGCTTTCAGTTCAGCAAAAGATGTAAACAGTGTAAGCAATTGGCTTTCATTGACTTCATTGGAATCAATTAATATGTTTGTAGTCCTGACTAATTGCTTTGCCCAATTAAGGCCTCAGTGACACGGTGCCTGCAGAAGCCACAGGACAACACCTGGTGATTTCATTGGGCTGAGGAGGCCCTGCAAGGGCCTTGGAGACATTTGTTCCCACTTGTACCTTCAATTGATTCATCTTTATGCTCCTCTGCTTTCCCTTTTGCTTTTCTTGTCTGTCCTGGTTTGCCTGGAGAAATACCCCCAAGATCAGTAATCCCTGCAGCTTGTTCCCTTTGAAGCAGTGTCCAGCTCCTGTCTGCATCTCCTGAGCTTTAAAGGTACTCTGAGAGTATAAATCACCTCATTCCGTGTGGTCTCTGAATGGTTCTAATAAGTGAAAAGTGCTTCTGAAAACCAGATGAAATAGATAACTTGGCAGGAGTTGGTTAGTTTGTAGAAGGTGTCTGTTAAAATTTTATGTATTTTAAATTAGAATGGAAGAATATTAACGAGCCTTTGTTTGCATACGTGAAAATGTGGGGGTTTATCAGAGCAGAAAACTGACTGTTGTCATTCTATAAATGAAACAAAGGCCTTGTAAGAGGGATATTTAGATCAAATGAAAACATAATCCCGTGATGGAGCAGAGAGGTGGCTGTTGTCTGAGGACTGACAGGGCTAAAATGGGAGGATTTACAGAAGGCCTTGGTTGGCTGAGCCCACCCACATTTCTTTGGGAAATGCAGTTCCCTGTCCCCAGCCATGGGTCAGTGTGTCCCTGCTGTGCCCAGTCGTGGGTCAGTGTGTCCCTGCCGTGCCCAGGTGTGGGTCAGTGTGTCCCTGCTGTGCCCAGTCGTGGGTCAGTGTGTCCCTTCTGTGCCCAGGTGTGGGTCAGTGTGTCCCTGCCCTGCCCAGCTGTGGGTCAGTGTGTCCCTTCTGTGCCCAGGTGTGGGTCAGTGTGTCCCTGCTGTGCCCAGTCGTGGGTCAGTGTGTCCCTTCTGTGCCCAGGTGTGGGTCAGTGTGTCCCTGCTGTGCCCAGGTGTGGGTCAGTGTGTCCCTGCTGTGCCCAGTCGTGGGTCAGTGTGTCCCTTCTGTGCCCAGCTGTGGGTCAGTGTGTCCCTTCTGTGCCCAGGTGTGGGTCAGTGTGTCCCTGCTGTGCCCAGGTGTGGGTCAGTGTGTCCCTTCTGTGCCCAGCCGTGGGTCAGTGTGTCCCTGCTGTGCCCAGCCGTGGGTCAGTGTGTCCCTGCTGTGCCCAGCCGTGGGTCAGTGTGTCCCTGCTGTGCCCAGGTGTGGGTCACTGTGTCCCTGCTGTGCCCTGGGATGTGCTGGCAGCCAGTACAACACCCAGGCAGAGGGGATGTTCACAGGAGCTGGAATTCCTAAAAGCTTTTGAGGGCTGAGGGGTTGTTTTCCTGAAGTTGTGTGCTGCTTCTGGTATTTCTTGCAGGGGAAATTACTGAGGGAAAGAGGTGAGGCAATAGTTTCATGGCTGACCCTTCCTCTTTTTCTTCTTTCTTGTCTAGTGACATGGATGTTACTTGCCTGGATTTTGCTAATTGTTATTTTTTAAATTTACTATATTCTCATTAACGATAGTATATAACTGTTGTTTTATTGCTTCAGCCTTAGCAGAACTGAAAAAAACCCTTTTTTTCACCTTTCTGAATCAGAATGTTTTTGAGTTCTTCTATTTAAATCAATAATAGTTTTCTATCTAAAGATATGATTAAGAGAAACAGAAAATAATAATACTAAAGATGATCAGATTTTTACTTTCATCTAATTGAAGTACTTATGCCTGTGTAGTCTTTTAAAAAATGTTAGGCCTGATTCGTAGTTCTCTTTTTATTCTGGAACATTCATGTGTAATGTCTGGTTGTATTCCTGGGCTCACACATTGGGCTGGGCTGGAACGGTCCCTGCCATGGCCAGGGACACCTGGCACTGTCCCAGACTGCCCAGGGCTCCTTCGAGCCTAGCCTTGAGCACCCCCAGGGATGGGGCAGCCTATGTGCCCAGTGTCTGCAGCCCTGGCATTGCCCTGGGTGTGTTGGCACTTCATCTCCTCTGCCCACTGCAGTACCAGGAGCTGGTCCTGGCCCATCTGTGCTGCTGCAGAACCCTGGAGCCAGCCCTGGGTAATGAGGTGATCCATATGGTTTGGTCATATGGGGAACAATATTCCTGTGTCCTTTATCCACAGACTTACAGAATATAGACTTCATTGTAAATTTATTTTTTTTTCTTGGCATCTGCTTATAGTTCTCCAACAGTGGCCCATTTTTCTCCCCTTGCCCAGAGGAAGCAATCTGTAAATCACCTGCAAACAAGGGCCTCCCCATCCCAGTGAACCCTCAGCTTCTGCTGCAGTTGGCTTCACTCGATGCTTTTCTCCTGAGCAAGACAGGATTATTTTGCGGGAGTCGGGTTGTGTGTTGCCAGACAAGTGGAATTGGGCCAAGCATCTGTGACCCATTTTTGTTTATGGGTGTTTCATATCTGTTGGATACCTGTGGTCCTGTGAGCCCAGGACCCCTGGCCTTGTCATTCTGCTGTGAATACTGTCCTAGAGGAAGCTGTCATGAGTGATCAACTAATTACAGAGTCTAATCCATGGTGCAGCTTGCAGGAGGTCTCTCAGTGCTCCATCCATCAATTCTAGCTTTTTGTCCTTTCTGTAGCAGTGGCTTCTTACCTTTAATTTATTATAAAGTGTTGTTTTTCTTGGCAGGAGCGTAGATGATTCATTGTGTATTGGCGGTGCTTTCGCTGTGGTGGGACATTGGCAGCAGCTGCAGCCCTGCTCCTTCTGACTGGGCCATGCCCAGGCTCAGACACCAAGCTCTGCTGCCAGGGCTGCCTCACTGCTCTCCCCCTGCCCCTGCAGCCCCACGGGGATGGCAGAGCTCCCAGGGTCACAGGTTATTACAGAATCACAGAATATTCTGAGTTGGAAGGGACCCACAAGGATCATCGAGTCCAACTCTTAACACTGCCTCCCTGGCGGGAATCGAACCCGGGTCTCCCACACGCCAGGTGGGGACACTTCTGAGCTGGAAGGGACCCACAGGATCATCGAGTCCAACTCCCAAGCGAACGCCCACCCAGGGATCAGCCCCACAACCCTGGAACCACGGGCACCACACTCCATCCATCCAACCTCCCACCATGCAGACCATGTCACTGAGCTCCTCATCCAGTCTGACCTTAAACACCTCCAGGGATGGTGACCCCACCACCTCCCTGGGCAGCCCATTCCAATGCACAGTTCTTGTTCTCACAGAGGAAACCTTTCCTTCGCCTTCCCTTCCCACATCGGTGTGACAAGTGGCAAAGGGAGTAGTCAAAAATTGAAGAAATAGCTGAACCTGCTCTTAAGAATATTATTTGTTGTTTCTCTCAGTGGCAGTGTTGTGTCATTGAATTGATGGACAAGCAGGATGACTGGAAGTGTGGTCAGTGCAAGCAGTAAAAGTAGGATTCAGTTTGGACATGCTAAAAAGCAGGATTAGTCCCTCTTGAAAAAGAAATTACGTAATTAAATCCAAAATGTGAGGGAAAAGCTAGTTGTACAATGGAAGGTCAGTCTTTATTGTTCATTCAAAACTCAAAGTTTTTTAATACTCTACACTCGTCTTGTGAAGTGCATTCTAGTACAGAAATGTGAATAATTAAAATCTTGATTTTGAGAAAATATTTGAATATTCACTGCTGTATGACCTGTTTCTTCATATATGTAGCACCAATTAATGAATTAATTCACTTAATTAATTCCTGTTAGTGAGGAATACCTTCCTTATTTTGAATCTTCATATTTTGGATTGGATCATCATTTGTGGTCTCAAACTAGTATTTGATCTCCTTAAGAATTAATGATCATTTGTGTTTCAAGCTGTCACTGTTTAAAATTGAAATGTGCTTTTGATATAACTCGTCGTCTGCCCCAGCATCTGTTTTCCATATTAAATATTATCCTGGGCTATGAGGAAAAAATAAAATACTGAGGAGTTTTGTTGAAACGTGTAGTAAAATCATGAACAAATATTCCTGTGGTAATATGATTTAGAAGTGAACCTTAAAAACCTCCTCAAAATTTGGCAAATACATCCCTTAAGTGATTATATATACAAGTATACCATTATTCCTGACATTGGCAATAAATATTGAAAACATTTTGTAATGATTTTCTGCAGTTACAGGATATTGTTTATTTTGTAACAGGTAGGGATGTAAACCCAAAAGATATATGTGGGCTTCAGAATAGTTACCTATTGATTTGCTGGAATATATTCCTGATGTACCTTTCCTTTACAAAAAATACTCAGTTTGATATATAGGTTTTTTATTAAAATAGTAAATGAACGACAGCCATTATTATGTGATATAAGCTGCTACAAACGTTCTTTTTAGTCTTCTTCATGTTTTTATGTTTTAATGCTGATATGAGAAGGCAAGTAACAAAAAGTGTTTGGGAATTCTGAAGATTGAATTTAGATAAATAGATGGGATCAGATGTTTTTCAGGTTACCTTAGTCTGCAGAATTGGATTAGAAAATGAATAAGAATGCCTCTTCTTTCAAAACTTGGGGATTCAGTGTTGGAAAGAGTACAAAAATAATAAGAATAACCAGTCTTAGGGTGTTCTGGCACTTCTGCTTCAGTTCTGGCCAGAGTCCAGAAATACAGAAGGGAATGAAAATGAAAAAATAACAGAGGGGGCAAACCCCTTATAAACCCTTCCTATTCCAGAAGGTCATTTTGGCTCAGATTTTTGGGTGGAAGTCCAATATCCAGGAGGGTTTTCCACTTGTCTGACTTGGGGTGTGAATAATGGAAGCCTGGTTGGGTGAGCCCTGGGTCACACTCTGTGTGACACCCTGAGCTGGGACAGTCAGGCCTCTTGTGCTGAGCTGGGTGTGAACAAGGGACCCTCCAGGGCTCAGAGAAGGCTCCAGAAGCTCTGATGGAGCGGCTGTTGTGCCCCTGTGAGGGAACAGTGTGCCTGGGGAGCCTGCCCAGCTCAGGGTGTGCAGAACCCAGAGCTTGCCCAGCTCAGGGTGTGCAGAACCCAGAGCCTGCCCCTGCCCAGCTCAGGGTGTGCAGAACCCAGACCCTGCCCCTGCCCAGCTCGGGGTGTGCAGAGCCCAGCCCCTGCCCAGCTCGGGGTGTGCAGAGCCCAGCCCCACAGCCTGGCACTCTCCTCTTGGCTCACAGGCCTTGCTGCAGTGCTGCCTTCAGGAAAAGGCAACAGCTAGTAAAAAGAAAGGAATGGCAAATAAGGGTTAGTCCTAATTTTAGGCTGAGGTGTTTTGTTAGGATGGATTCTGTTTGGCACACTTCACAATTCAATAATGTTACAGTGAATACTTGCTGAGTAGAGAAATGAGCAGTAGTTTATATGTAATACAGAGAGCCAAGAAGTGTCACAGTCAAAGAGACGGGGTAGGAACACAGGTTTGCAGTCTTGTTCTACTTTGATAAATCCTCACATATCCAGGGTTTCATCTGCACAGATACAGGGGTGCTGTGGCTGGAATCGGGGCATTAAATGGGGGAGCTAGTGAAGAGTCCTGTGAATAGGTACTGTTTGAAGAGGATGTCAGTTGGGAAATTTCTTCTCCAGCTGTTGTATTTTGTGTAGATGACTGAGGTTCCCAATGCAGTTCATGGTATGGTTTTCCCTGTCCAAGCTCTAGAGCATTCCAGCATTTCACAGTACGGATTGGTTACACTGCCCATGGAAGAACTTTGCCTTTCTGTTACTTCTGGAGTCTCAAAATGTATTTCAGAGGATATTGATGTTAATCCTGTTGTCCCTGTAGATGTAAACGTGTCATGTAAGAAAAAGGGGTGTAATTCAGTGTACAGAGAAAAACTTGGACGTGCTTAGTCAACTANTTGATGTTAATCCTGTTATCCCTGTAGATGTAAACGTGTCATGTAAGAAAAAGGGGTGTAATTCAGTGTACAGAGAAAAACTTGGACGTGCTTAGTCGACTAAAATCATCAACTTCAGGGTATGAAATGGGGCAGATCTTCAGTTGCAGACAGTTGAATGGGACTAGGCCATAACCAGCAGGAATGTGACTTTAGCAGTGACCTTATTAGTTTTAGCTTTAATCGTTTTGGCAACTCAATTTCTTGTGCAGTTTGTAGGTGAGGCCCATCTGTGGCACTTGGAAAGTTTCAGGATTCCTGATGACTGAAAGTCAGCCCAGTTGAGGATTGAGGGAGAAGGGAGGAAAAGCAAAGGCATTTTTTGTAAATAGTCCAATTTCTGCCTGCTTTATGGTGGCTGCAGATTTACATTTGCATTTGATGTTAGTCTTTATCACCTTGCTTGTAAAGGAAGTATTGAAAGTTTAACAGCAAATTTGTCAGTTGTTTCAAAAATTACTCCAGTGTTACATAAAAGTTACTGGAGGTTGTGTGGCTTTGTCAAATAACAGAATGCCATCAAATACCACCTGGTATTTATTTACTACACTACTTTTATGCTTCATGGCTTTTTCAACCAGAGACTGGCAGCTTCCCCTGAAGAGACAGGTACAGAATGCCTTGGGATTTTTGGAAGCAACCTTTGGCTTTGGTGAATGCACTGGATAACCCTGGAGCCACCCTCACAGGGACACACACAGGGGAACAGGTCATGGAGAACTGTGTCAGCACTCAGTTTGTGTCCATATTTTGCATGACTGCTCTCAGTGGCACAGATTGTGCCATCTCTGTGAAAGCTGATCCCTTGTTTTGTGACATCACTGATCTCAGCTGGGCAGCTGAGAGGATGAGTATCCAGTATGAAAAATCATGGCAGAAATCTGATATGTAATGACCATCACACCTGGTTCTGTTTGAATCCTGAGATAAAATGTGTTCTGTTAGGACAGAACCAGCAAAAATGGTATATTATACCATATATTATACTTTCAAAGCAGAGATGTAGAGAAATTGCACAGCTAAAATTGAAATGGCTGAAACTGCACTGAACATTTGTGGTAGGGGTGAATACAGATCTTAATGACGGAGGGTTTCATTAAAAGGGGGCCTCTGCTCAAAGCTTTGCATTTGTAATGGCCTAAATTCTCCAAAGCTTTGGTGGTTTAGTGATATCTGGGGGTTTTAAGTTCATTTGTGCTCAGCACAGCACAGGATCAGGCCAGGAATGGTCCTCAGCATTGCGGAACAAACCAACCCAGAAGGCTCTTAGGGTTGGGTAAGTTCATTTAGTTTCAGAAATTCTTACTGCATTTACATTAAAAAAATAATAATAAAAAATAGTGACAGGCTTTCAGGAAGAAGTGACTGGAGTACCCTATTATTCTGGATTACCTTTATGAGAAATGCACCTCCCCCTTCAAAATTGATGAGTTTTATTATTGCTGAAATGGAAGGATGACTAAAGTTTGCTTTGAAAACGCAGGTTAACAGCCCTAAGAGTGTGAAAGGGCAGCAATGCCCATGCAGGTAAAATCACTCACAAATTTAATTATTTATAGGATTGGGCATCCCATACTTCAGTGTGACTCCATAGATTTAAAACCATACTTTTGTTCAGGTAACTGTTAGGAGTTTAACCCAACCTGGGAATGAATATCTTTGCCCTGCTCTGAGGGTGATGCAGCAGCAGCTCTGCCCAGGGGCCACTGTCATCCAACACCAGGGCAGTGGTTGGACTTGTTTCACACCCGCTGTGATCATCCCACCCTTTGATCTGTCACAAAACCTGATTGGTTTATATTGAAATAGTCCTTATTCTACTGCATCTCACTCGTAGGACGTGAGGAACAGCAGTGGTGGTGTTGGGGTGTTCTGGCTCAGTTTGGAAAGCAGGGCTGTGTGTCCCAGATCCCACAAACAGCTCAGAGCAAAGCAGGAGTGCCACAGTCTGCTCTGAGGAAATCCTTCCTTGGCTTAATATTGACCAACTCAAACCCATCTGTTCCCTGTGAAGGTTGAACCTTATGACCAGGCTTCTGTTTTTTTAAAGAAACTGAGGGGAAAAGCTGTTTTGAAGTGGGTGTTGAGAGATGCATCTCTCTGAGGAGTCAAAATTGACCTGGGGTTCACACCCAGGACAGGGATGGCTCATGTCCTGCACTGCTGCAGGCTGGGCTTTTGATGTACCCTAAGAAAGTTTTCTTGCTAAAATTAAATGAATTATATTAAGGTTATAAAGTGCTTAGAACCATGTCCCACATGTCTGTGGCAATACATGCAACAGGCATGGATTGAACGAAGGAAAAGGTGCTCGGGAGTGCTGGGAGCTGCCCAGGGTGGGCAGAGTCCAAGTCAGGGTTACTTTTAGATTTTTTTTAGATTATTATGCTGGATTCCTTATGCCTAATGTTAATTCAGTGTTCATCCTGCATTGGTATGATTTAAGGTAGATATTTCATTTACTGTTTGCACCAAATATATATTGCTGGGTTATATCAGGCAGCAATGCTTTCCAAAAACTAAGTGCTCTTTTTCCAGGAAATTTCACAGAGATTTATTTTGTTTTCAACAGGCCTGAATATTTTCCTGAATCTGTGAAAGAAAATATAGGTTGTTTTCTGGAAAAGGCTGTCTATAATTTTTTTAAAACTTCACCTTTGACTATGAATTTTAGGGGTACTTATCAAAAAGAAAGGAATAACCACTTCTGATTTTGGCCCTAATCATTTTCAAGGATAAATTACCCTAATAAACAGTGGTGACCTGTACTTCATAATATGTTTGGTATTCTGGAAGAAAACGGGTAATTTATTATTATCAGTATATTAAAAATTGTGTCAATACATTCTAATTACTGGCATTAAACTCATTGTTTAGCATTGTTGTCTTGGAGTTCTTGAAAATCAGACACAGTGTTTATTGTTCTTCTAAAACCTGAGAATAATTACTAAAAAATACCCAGAATTTGTTCTTTGCTGTGTGAAATCATCTCTTTCCCAAGATCTATTTTACAGTTTGGCTTCGTTTTCCTGAACTTCTGTTAACTATTTACCACTGTTTTTTTCCTGGGGAGATAATCTATGATTTCCATCACATTAGATATTATTTCAATATTTTCTGCAGGAGCACCTGTCATTAAAAAAGTACATTGTGGACATTGTGATTGAGAGTTCTGTCCCTGTGGAACCATTAAAAGATGGAGAGGAGAAACAAAAAATTAAGAAGAAAGCCAAAAAGCTGAAGGCTCGGATGAACTCCAGGTAGTACAAATGACTTCTCTTTTTTTTTTTAATGTAAGTTTTGTTCTAAACTTTACCTTTTGTCCTTTAGTGTGGGCGCAGTGAAAGGCTGGGAAAAAAATGTCAAATTATTTGCTTTGGGAGTGTCTTGAAAATAACACTGATGAGCCTAATTTATGGCCACTTTCTCTGATTGAGAAAGAAAACTGAATATCGATCTGGAGCCCTTGGCTTCACCTGTTAAGAGCTTTTCTCATAATTGGATGCCAGTGCCCTGCCAAAACTGTAGCCTCTTGTAGCATACAATAGCATGTTTAAATTTGTGTAAACCAGGCCTATTTTTCTTTCCTGCTATTGATTTTTAAATGAAGTATCAAAGAAAATCAATAGTAATCAACAAATAGAAGTCAGCCTGCTGTGGTGTCAAATCCCAGGACTGAATTTAATCATTTTTTGTTGCCTGTCACAACAAGAAGAAAGTTAAAAATATCTTGAAATGGAGAGTGAGTTGTCAGACCTGCAATTTGTTCTTCGTCTGAGCAGTGACATCTGCAAATCAGTGTGATGTGCAGGACATCATTTTCTCAGGGCCTGGCAGTGTCACTCTCTGCAGCTGAGGTTAATATTTCACTGAATATTGGAACAGATTTGTGTCTTTCTCTCTCAAAATCCTCCTCAGCAGGTCAGAGCCATTGTTACATGTTGTCTCTGCCTGCATAAGCAAGAAGGGTTTCCAGTAAGAGAGAAACACCTGCGCAGATTTTCAGAGCTACAGTAAAACTGAGATGTTTTATTCAACCATAACAGTGCTAAAATGCTTGTAATTAGTCTTCAAAAACACTCCTCCTTTACAATGGATTAAGTTTCTGGTAGTTTTCCTCTCTGGATGAATTGCTCAAGGTGCAGAGTTATTCCTGTGACCTGTTGATTTAATGCAGTTACTGGTCCAATCTTAATTATTTCTCCAGAGCTGCTTCTGTTGAGTTTAGTCAAAGATTTGTCAGACCTCGGAATACGAGTTCAAGTAATAATTTGTTGTTGGCACTGATGGGATAAAACTTTTTCAGAACATCTTGAGTTCTTATGTGGCAGACTTCTGGGTGAGTCAGCATATTGGTCATCAAAAATTGTCATTAAAACAGGAGGAAAAGGGCGTCATTTCCCAAAGGTGAGAGTTTCAAATTCTGAGAGGAGTTACATTGGTGAGACATGAAATTCATGTTGATTGGGTTTGGTTTTACTTTTAAAGGGTGACTTCACTTCCAGTGGGCTTGATTTTGTTGTCCTTCTGTTAACTCAGAGTTAAATAGAAGATTTCACCAGGAGCTTTCCGATGGCAACACAAAAGACTTGCAAATAAAAATGTCCAATTTTTGCAATTTAAATTAAATAAATATGTAAAATTTTTGCAATTTAAAGCAAAAGTTTAAAAGCAAATGTTGGTAATTCAGAGTTTCAGAGGTGTTACCAGATTATCCACAGACCATGTTTTAGTACATTTTGCAAATCTTCCTCTCCTCTGGAAAAAGGAAGTTACAGGTGCCCTTATACCACAGCGCCTGAAAGGATGAATTCATTCCAGTCTCTAGGAAGCTGTAATATTTTGAACTGGAAAAAAACCTAACCCAAATAGGTTCCTGTTGCTCTCCTGAGTTTCCAGATCTTAAATCACTTCTGCAGAATCAAAGCAATGAAGGGCAGAGGTGAATGAGGGGACAAATGGTGATCAATGGGATATTAGATATGTTGAGGAGTTTTGTTAGTCTTATTAATTATATTTATAACCCTAAGCCATTTAACTGGCGCTCTCAGTACCAGCTGATATATGGCAAAGTAAATTATCTGAGGGGAACACTTGGGTGCTCCCATGGGAGAGGGAGGCTTGGGGAAAGCTGAATTTCAGCACTGGGGCTGTGGTTACCATCGGGTTGGTGTCCTTGCAGTGGATTTGAAGCACCAGCCACATGCATTTAGTCTCAGGTATTTGGGGTGGTTGTTCAGGTTTGACTGACTGGTCTGGACAAAAGCTGAAATGTGTTGTTTCTGGCTAAAGGGGTACAAGGTTAATTAAGGAATCTCACCTTGGTGTTTAATGCCAAATCCAGCTGAGATGAATGGCTTTATTAGAGCTGTTACCTAACAGGGTTTGTGTGCAGCTGAGGTTGGAATGGTTCATCCAAGGGAAATTCTGGTTAGCCTGGGGAAACTTGGACCATTGGGGTGAACAGAAAATAAAAAGAAAGGCTTAATATAGTGTATGTATA
>WEKX01012671.1:1197-19890 GCA_013390025.1 Pitta sordida
CTGGACACAGTACTCAAGGTGTGGCCTAACCAGTGCAGAGCACAGGGGAAGAGTGACTTCCCTGGTCCTACTGGCCGCACTATTCCTGACATAGGCCAGGATGCCATTTTCCTTCTTGGTCACCTGGGCACACTGTAGGTTCATGTTGAGTTTCCTGTCAGTCAGAACCCCCAGATCTCTTTCTGACTGACTGCTCTCCACTTTGTTCCCAGCCTGCAGTGCTGCAGGGGTTGTTGCTCTCATCTATTTCTTCTAATGTAAAATTTATATTACGTTAAACCAAGTCTTTCTGGATTTCACATGTGTTTTAATTATTCTTTTATTGAAAAAGTTATGTGAAAAGCCAACTACTCTTCAACAAGAAATATTGCATTAAATTATGAATCCCAACTTTTAATTTTAAACATGGCTAACATGAATTTAAAGCAATGGTGGAAACTAGAACTATTAAATGTCAAGGTTTTTGATGCCTAGGCTATAAAATCCTTGACTTCTAGATTTCCAATTATAAATTTATAGCTGTATAGATTATCAGCAGATAAAACTTGTTGAATTCCAAAAACAATAGTAAGAAGCAAAATTATGTAGCATATTCAGAAAAAAATTAGTTGGATTCCTGGTGATGTGACATATAATTTCAACTGCTGCTGATGTGACAGCAGTCATTAGTCCACCTGCTCCTATGCTGGTGTGCTGGGTGCTACACAGCCCTATCTTTACAAAACCAAGCAAAACAAGAGATGCCTTGAATTCTCCTGAGCACAAGAATACTTCGAAATTAGGATGGCTGATCCCTCTAACAGAGATAAAGAACAAGAAAAACTAACATAAAAGGAAACATATGTTGTTCTCAGGACAGTGTTTTAAGGTCATATGAAATCTCTTTCATTCAATTCCAACATAAAACCCTTTCTTTATGCCTTAGGATATCCCGCTTTCCTTAAAACTGGAATAATGCACCACCTGCCTACCTGCATGCTTGAAAGATAAATGCAAAATAACATCAAGAAGCTTTCTGTTCTCTGAATTCATTCGTATATAAGGAGCTTGGAGAATTAAAAGGAAAGCACTTAGCTCGAAAGACTCATCAAATTAGACAGCACTCTTGAAGCACAAACTTATATCCCATTTAACATATTGGAGGAAGGCTGGGAGATGGACAGAAAAAGAGGCTTTTAAAAGGGCTGCTCACTTTCAATTTCCTCTGAAAAAGATTAAGACGAGGACTACAATAAAGCCTGTCATAACAATTTTGGAGGCTGTAAAAGCTACATTTTCCTTTCAAACAGATCCTTTGAGAACTACGTGTTCTCAACAACGGTAATTGAAAGACAAAGCTTTCACAGCTTTTGAAATGTTTGTCCCTGTTCCCTCTTTACATAGATCAAGAACAGTAAGAGGATAATTACTGACTCCCTGGAAATATACAGCCCACCAAAAGCTTGAAAAGTAGGAGATATACCTTTTTTCTGTTCTTGGTCTTTTCCTTAATTTGAGGAAACAAATGGACTTTTGAAGGCTTATGAAAACACTGACTCTTCACCTTTGTCAAACACGGTCATTTTACAGAATTCTTCTCCATTGATGTTCCTTTTTAGATTAGCTACTTGCAATGCCCTGTGAGGATCTAAAACTGACCTACTTGACCACAGGGGATCATCCTTGGTTAGATACCTCTATATTGTAATTACAAATACATTGTCTTTTTCCTAGGCACTGAGGAGTTGATTCTCTCATGCCTGTAGTGGTTTACAAGCTTTTGTCTTCGAAGATCTTCTCTTCTTCCTGGGACAAGGTGAAACAGTATCTATATTACAAACTGGCAGAGATGGGACAAATGCTTAATGTCAGAGAATGATGTCAAAAAGAGTTCAGCACTTTCTGGAAGCTTATTTTACATGACTTTGGGGCATTGACTGGGAACTGCATGTTATGGGCACCAATAGTTTTAAATTACTTCCTTTTGTTTTCCATATTTCAACATTTCATTAGCTGCTTGTTGTTTCCTTTGGGTTGGTTTTGAAGTAGCTTGTTACAATGCAGAAACAAAAGCAGATTCCTTTTGGTGATTTATTGAAGAAGCATTTTCAGTACAACGTACTTTAAAATTAACTCACTCTTGTTTTCATCAAGGACATAATTGTATGAAGAGGTTATATTTTCTCGGCAAAGATAGACGGTCAGACTGAAGTAATGAAAAGTAACCTTTATTGCTACATTTGTTTTTTTAAATCTGCTCTTAATGTCACCATTTTCTGCATACTAGCATAAAAACCAATACAGTGAGATATCTGTAAGCAAAGCTTGATCGGTAAATGGGATTAATAACTGAAACTGTATATGTCAATCAAATGATTTACTAAATATTTCAATATTTTCTGCATTGTAGATTACAAATTTCAAGTTAGATTATTTTTTCTTTTTCTTTTCCTCATGCAAATAGGTGTTGAATATTCAATTATTCTTACTGGAGTCATTCCTAGCCCCAGATTAGATATGAAAACCCAGAAAGATTTCTAAGGAGGTGTCAATTAAGACAAAGAAAGTAGTATAGTATATTATGTCTGACTGTATGTATTTATTTATGCGAGCACTGTCAAATCAAAATGGCAAATGCAACAAGAGATGNGCTCATATTGAGTTTCCTGTCGATCATTACACCTAAGTCCCTCTCCACTTCACTAATCTCAAGCCATTCCTCCCCGAGTCAATAGCGGTGCATGGGGTTGTTATGTCCAAAGTGAAGAACCCGGCACTTAGTCTTGTTAAACCTCATACTGTTGGCGTCTCCCCATTTCTCTAGCCTGTCAAGGTCCCTCTGAAGGGCCCTCCTACCCTCTGACAGTTCAACATTTGCCCCCAGCTTGGTATCATCTGCAAACTTGCTGATGACGGACTCAATTCCCTCGTCCATATCGTCAATAAAGATGTTGAACAGTGCCGGGCTTAACACTTACCCCTGTGGGACTCCACTAGTGACTGGTTGCCAGCTGGATGTGGCACCATTCACCAACACTCTCTGAGCTCTTCCATCCAACCTGTTACTAACCCAGCATAAATTGTTTCCATTAGGTGATAGGTTGGACTTGATGACCTCTATGGTCTTTTCCAACATTACTAATTCTGTGATTCTGTGATTTTGCTCTGGTATTCATAGTACTCAGACATTTAGGAAAATTTATATAACGTTTAAAAAATCACTTATGCCCACAAGTTCTTATAACTACAGTAATTTAATACTTTTTTTCTAATCATTGAATGATATAGCTATGCTTTCAACTCGAGTTTTTTTAAAAGTAAACCCCTATGATATTCTGAAATATTTCTCATGCTTAAAAATGCAACCATGTATATTGCACCCAGAAATATTCCCCATTCAATCCCACCAAGTCCTGCAGTTGAACCACTTTCCATAATACAAGAATAGTCATAAGGCTTTTGTGTAAAATGTGCTTAGAAAGACTTACTTAAAAATAAACAAGAATCAGACAACTTACACCCATAACAGAATAATTAATTTCTCATGTGTAAGGTTGCAATTACTTTGAATAATGAGCAAATGAGTTTGTAAAATAAAAACAACAGTATTCTGATATTTAGATAAATAATTGTACTAAATCCTAAAATTAAAAATATGTATTTTAAAATTGTCTTTTTAATAGAGTGCTTTATTGTTTTATTTGCTTTTAATTTACTGAAGTGTTCTCAAAGTACTTGAAGATAGCTTTGCAAGTTTGTTCAAAGAAAATGTATTCATTTTATATCACATATTCATTTTTTAAAAAATAATTGATACAATGTTTGAGGCTGGTGCTACTCCTCTAAGTAATATTGACTCAAAAAAAGTACTCCAGATTTCATTTCACAGTGAAAATGAAGTATAACTTACAGTTTGCTCAGAGAGTATTAATTTTTAAAAGGATACTTTTCCTGAGTTTTTATTGAGTCCAAAATACTCCTTCAGGTCTTTTATCATTTTTTAGTAACAAAATAAAATCAACAATTGTTTGTTGTAGTCCAAAGCAGAGATGACTTAGTCACTTAAGAATCCAAAACAAACTAAGCTATTTGGCTTGTGGTCCAAATACAGGTTGGAATAGAACTGCAATGCCTCCAGAAGAGATTACAAGCTGATTAACCATTGCCTTGCCTCTGCATTATTCTGCTCCATTTTCCTTGCTGAGCTGTGTTTATAGGATAGCCTGAAGGAACATGTGTCTTGGACAATCCTTCAGAAAGCCTTGTGTAAGAAACAAGGTAGAAGGTAAAAAAAGGCAAGGAGAAAGAAAACTGAGATCAATTCCATAATGAGTTGCTACTTTGTAACTCCTCTTCAGCTATATCAAAGCCTTTATGATGCGCTTAAAACCAGTATAAGAATCAATTAGGGCTAAAAATAATCTTTGAAAGCCTAGGAGCTTTATTTCCTCCCTCCATTTTTTGAAGACGCTAATTTGACAGTTCTTCAAAACGGTTCTTGGAATTTAAACTTATATGAGAGGTTTCTCAGAGCTATGCTTGTGTTTATCCTCATGACAAGAGACAGAAGCACAACAGCCAACAGGTCAAGTTAGTCCTCGTAACTGTAAACCTTTAGAAGTACAGGCATTTTGCAGGCACATTTTTAAGGTCTTCTACAGTGGAATGACTACATCAGTGGGCAAGGTAATGACTACAAATATAATTTATCTGGACTTCCATAAAGCCTTTGACATGGTCACCCACAACATCCTTCTGTCTAAATTGGAGAGAGATGGATTTGATGGCGGATTGTTAGCTGAACAAAGAACTAATTGGTTAGATGGTTGCATCCAGAGCGTTGTCGTCAACATCATCAAGAGTTCAGAGTCACAAAGGACATCAAGTCCCTTAGGGTGTGGCAAGGCGTAGGGCATCAAATGTTTCCCTCAGAGGCCTTCACTGGGACTGATGCAGTTTAATATCCACATTTATGACAGACAAATGGTTCAAGCTCACTTTCAGGAAGTTGGCAGCTGACACAAAGCTGAGTGTTGCAGCTGACACATTGGAAGGACAGGATCCCATCCTAGGAATTTGGACCAGTTTGACAAGTAGGCGCATGAGGTTTAATAAGACCAGGTGCAAGGTGCTGTACCTGGGTTGAGGCACCAACAACTTTGGTATACAGTTGCAAAAAACAATACAATTTAAACAAAGCTCTGCTGTTAGAAAGCAGAACTGTCAATGCACTCTCAAGGAGTGTGCCACACATCATCTCCAGGCTGGATGGATATTTTTCAGTTGGTGCTGCTTGAGGACATTCAATACCTTTTCTTGCTTCGTCTTCTAACTTGTACATTCAGAAACTGCTTCCATTTATGAAAACTTTTAAAATTCACTGTTCTGCCTTTTTTAGGTACTGTAACCTCATAAAATGGAGTGCAAAATATGACATGAGATGTAACATATTTATAATAATATAGTAATAATTATAAATCACTATATATATATTTTAATGTTATCTGTATCTGAAAACACGTATGTCCTCTTCTTTTCTATAGTACACAAGATGCTTGCCTGACTCATAAGACTAGAATTAACATCTTTCAAGGTGGACATTAACACACAGCAATTCACGTGAGCTAGAGGACATAGGGGCAGTGCTGAGAAAATTATAAAAGAAGTTACAGGAGACTGAAATTAACTGGAAAGGAATCCATGGAAAGAAACACTAAATAGTTAACTAAGGGAAAAGCAAAGGGAAATGATTTATGGGATTCAAGGGAAAAAATTCTGCCATTTGTAAGAAGTTTAAAAATTTTGTTTCCCACCCGGGTATGGGAAGAATTCTCAGAAACCCCCCCTCAAAGTTCCCGTTCCCTTAAATGTTCGTACCCTATACATATGTGTGGCTGTTCTGTGAATATAGGCATTACACCATGAAATTACACTTATCAAGAGCCGTTAGATTAAGCCTTGTTTTGTTCTAAGCCATTTCGACCACATCTCCTGTTTTTTGTTCTTCATCTCCCTGTATTATGTTTAGAACTCCAGCTCTACTCCTGCTCTAGACCATGCCTTATCTCTTCTGCACCCTTGAAAAAGTTGCAGTTCAACCCCTGAAAGTTTCTTAAAATCTCTAAGGATCCTAATTCTTATTAAACTTAATTTCTATCAAATCCATAATCAAATCAGAAATATTTTTGAAAATATGAATATATTGAAGGAAATATATATATTATAATATATTATTAAATATATAATATTACATATTATCATATATAATATATATATGATATTTTGCTCTTGTTTTCTCTGCAACCTAAGTGGTCAAAGCTTCTAAATTCTTTGATTCCTCACTTAAATATATTTGGCTTATAGGGCTTTAACCTGAAAGCTATCCACCTTATTTTACCTATTTTCCACCCCATTACCTATGTACCTTTTTTCATCCCTAAAGCCATGCAATTGTGCAAGGCATTTTTTGTTTGGTTGGATTGTAATTTCTAATGTGCCGTTATTCAAGATAATGCTTGTCTTCTTCAAAGTATCACTTAAAAGCAATTTTGGAAGCATGCCTAGACATGGGGAAACAAAGCTGTTTTCTCCCTGTATCGCAAACACAACCTGATTTAATTTTTCTTATACAGCACTTCAGAGGTTATCAAAGAGTTGACTCCTTTCCTTATAGATCTGTAGTAACACACAATTCCCCGAGACCCCTGCTCCAAGTAAAACAGATTTCAAAACAAACCCTAATAACAACATTATGAAAACCCAGGAAGGCAGCAAACAGCCTTGTAAAGTGTCATGGAGTAGTTATACCAAGTCTGACATGGAAAATCATACAGCATCACCTTGTGAATTTGCCCTAAAAACATTCTTAAAGGGATTATAGAGATATAGTTGTAAGCACACTGATCAGACTTACAGATTGACTAGCAAAATGTGCAAAGCCTCTGAAGCTTAGATTCAGAGTGCATATTCTGCATAAAAACAATTGAAAAAAATGAGTAAAAAATAATCAAATAGCCCTCTGAAATAATGCGCTCATTAATGAACCCTGAAAATATTATGTCTATGTATATTGAATAGGCAATCCTATACTGTGGGTATCACTGAAGTCCTTTACCACAGAGTCTGCCAATAATTCTTTTAAATTATAGCCAGATCTTTGTAACTCCAGCATTTCTGCTTTGCAGGGAATGGTGCAGGCCTACAGCAGCAGACCCGCTGACAGCATTGACAATCAACTCTGATGAAGTGACAAAACCTTTTGGACAGCTTCTGCTACTTCAATCTGAAAACAAAGGCATCTCTTCTAGAGTCTATGATAAATAACATTTATAGCCACTGCATCCCTCATACACATACAGACAGTACCATAACAAGAGAGCATTTTAGGTAGAGAAAATTTTGTGTACTAAAATAATTATGTTGGGGCAAGCCTTAGTGTGACTGCAAGTACACAAATATAAAAGTTCCTTAGAATGCTGTAGCTCACACATTTTCAATAGTTATGTCAGCATAGGCCCATGTACCAGTGAAAAAAATACCAAGACTAGAGCAGTAGAGCATTAAGCCCATGTCATGGTTTAATCCCAGCCAGTAACCAGGCACCACACAGCCACTCACCCACTCCCCCACCAGCAGGATCGGGGAAAGAATCAGAAGGGTAAAAGCTAGAAAACTTGTGGGTTGAGATAAAGATAATTTAATAGGGAAAGCAAAAGCCACACACACAAGCAAAGCAAAACAAGGAACGGATTCACTATTTCCAGTGGGCACTCAGGTTTTCAGTCATCCCTAGGAAAGCAGGGCTCTGTCATGCACAAAGGTGATTTGAGAAGACAAACACCATCACTCCAAACGTCCTTCCCCTTGCTCCTTCTTCCTCCCACTTTATATAGTGATCGTGATGCTACGCGGTACGAAATATGCCCTTGGTCACCTGTCCCAGCTGTGTCTCCTCCCAGCCTCCCATGCACCTCAAACTTCCTTGCCAACGTGGCAGTATGGAAAACAGAAAAGGCCTCAGCTCTGTGTACGGCCCGCTTAGCAGTGACAAAAACATTTCCATATTATCAACCCTGTGTTCAGCATAAATACAAAACATTCCCCTATACTAGACACTGTGAACAAAATTAAATCTGCCCCAGCCAAAACCCTAAACTGTAACACTCCACCCCTCGACATTTGGTAGCAGAGGATGGTTTTGATCTGTCGAGGTATGATAAGGATTATAACTGGAAAGGGTCACAGGCAAAACAAGTGCTAATAGTTAATAGTTGTAGTTTTAATGTAATAGAATAAGATTGTGTGAAAAGTACACTGTAATTGTGGTGGTGGCTCTAGGGGTGGAATATTGTAATTGTGGTGATGGGCACTTAGGGTGAATTCTATGTATAATGTAAGTTAGTGTTATAGATGGATTTGGAATTTGATATTTCCCAAATATGTTATTCGCAGAGACGAGGGGTGGAGTGTTATTGTTTAGGGGTTTTTTTGCTGCTCTGGATGCTAGGGGGTTAACAGCTCAGTTCGTGCCTGGGCCTCCGTGCTACCATGGCATTCACGGTTATAGAGATAGAGACGTCTCTGTGAATAACATATTTGGGAGAGAGGAAAAAAAAGCTTAGTAGCAAGATGTAGGTGCCGGCTCAGAACCTGCATCGAGAAGCTGAAAACCCGAAGGTCCCCCCCAGGCCCACAAGAGAAGGGGTAGAGATGTTCTTCCAGGCATNAATTGTGTAATTTTATTGAGAGAAAAAACAAATTAACAAGCAACAAAAAAACCCCAAAAAAAAAACCTGAGACAAGAAGGATATCTTAGTTTCCCTCTTAGAAAACAAGTTTGCTACTTTGTGTCTTCCCATTGTGTATTTTCTTTTGCTGTTCCAGTCTGATTTTGCATTTTTATTATAAATAAAACATGTGACCATAATTACACAGTATGTATACACCAGAGAACATTTTAGCAATATTTTGTAAAACGACTATATACTTCAATACTCCTTATTTCTACAGAAATAATATGTTTCTCCTAACCTAGAACAACATTTGGCTTTCCTTCCATGTGCCTCCTATTTCCCTATCTGGCAAATGATGGTATATGGTTCATTCCTCATGTAACTGTCTTACAGCAGCTTATTTTTATTTCAACAGAACCTACTATTGTGTCTCCTTTGATTCTGTGTCCAAATGCTGCATTAATTTCTGTCTTTTGAAAATTACTAACTTTTCATGAACCTTAATACCAAGTCCTTTACTGAAGTCAGCAGAAATTAAATCATCTCAATACCTTTGCCTGCAAAATAAGGGTTTTTACTAAACAAAAGAAAGGCAACAGGTTCCCGGGGGTGAACTCATCCTCCTTTTCACTCTGTTCTCCATGCCTTTAATTAGTTTTATGCTTATAATTTGCTTTTAATCTTTGTAAGGCATTGAGGTCAGACTAAAAGGCCAATAGATAGCCAGAAAGTACATCAATAATATTGTTGCCTGTCACAGCACACTTTGGAGCAAGAAGAGATGCATTTAGATGCACTTAAAGTCATCAGATAAAGAGGGTGCTGTTGCACTGAGCATCTAACAGAGGTCTTACAGCTCTGAAATCAGATTGCCTTTTGACTGGTCTTGCAGCTAAAACTCAGGATATTTACATACCATGAAGCATAAAAAAATTTAAAAAATTAAAAATCAGAACTCTTTCATTCTTTTAAAGGTGAAGATGTACTAATGGCAGTTTCATGGTCTTAATAGCAATCCAATGTCTAGTTTATAAACCCACAAGTAAACCATTTATTTCAGTGCCTGATATCAGCTATGACTTTTAACCACAATAGGAATATTAATATGGAGACTTTTTGTTGGTCTCTTTTTTTATACCATGAAGCATAAATAACAAAGTTTGTCATTTTTCATTTCTTTGCAGGAGTCAGTACTAATTGCTATAACCATTAAAGCAGGTAAAGGGGTCAGGAGAAAGTCTACAGGTTCATGGATGGGTGCCTGAAAGAAAAAAAAACACTTTAAAAATATTTGTCAATTTACTTTCTTTTTTTTAATATAGAGAATCTAACTTTAATTTTAGCCTTTCAATAGGCAAGTTATTACTTTCAGGCTATCTTGCTCAGGTTTCTGATACCGTAATCCCTCGCTACTTTGCCCTTCAGCGTTCACGGCTTCAGTACATAGCTGATTTTTTTTCCATGAAATAGCCGCTCCCTGGCTGCCCGGGATGGGCTTGCCCCATCCCACCCTGGCAGGAGGTGCTCTCTGGCTGCCCAGGATGGGCTTACCCCATCTTGCACCAGCAGGAGCTGCTCTCTGAACACCTGGGATGTGTTTGCCCTATCTCACACCAGCAGAAACTGCTCCCCGGCCTCGTACAAGTTAATCAGGTGCTTCAAGAGATAACAATGGAGGGACCATGAACAAGAAAACCTTAAGGATCAGTCTTTGGTTTTGTGCTGACGTGGGATTTTACCTCGACATGGTATTGGTTGATCCTGTATCAAGCCCTCTGATTGGGTCAATTACTACCTTGTGGATTTTGCTTATTGCAGCATGTTTCTGGGGTCAATCCCCTGCAAAATTTAAGGGATGACTGTATTCCTTCTAGATCAATATCCTGGTGAAGAGGTAAAAAGTTGAGGTTCTGCCAGCAAAAGACCTTTCTCTGTTTCTAGGCATTGAAGATAGCCTAAAAAATAAGTCCAGGCACATGTGCAATTTTTAGAAGCACCAGATCTTGGAAACTTTTTTCTCAAGGGGAAAGTGAAGAGGGAAGGAATAGGCTCCTCTTGCTTTTCTACCTCCTGCCCAAATAATGTGGTTGTGAAAAAGCATTTGAAATATATAGTTGGTATATCTTAAAGCCTAAAAATTAAGTAGGGAGTGAAAAACACATTTGAAAATATATCTTCCACTCCTCCCACTCCTAACTATTTTTGCATTGGCTTTATGACAGTCAGGTAGGAGCAGGCACTGTGTGAATACTAGATTGGCAAAACTGAAAATCCAACCCTTATGCTATTGGTGGATTTAATGTTTTTTTGTTTAAAAACAAAAGAATCTGTCTCATATATAAGCCTTATTTTTTTTATTCCCAAAGGAAAACAGATGTTCACATTCCCTGACTAATGGAAGCTTATGCTGTCTTTACATTATGTTTTACAAGTTTTATTTCATCCTAGTTTGATGTTGCAGATTTGCAGCACTTTCATGAGTTCAAAAGAGAAAGGTAAGGACTCCGCACTATAATGTTCACAGTTCTAATCTTAGGAGGCCATAGCATAACAATGTGAGCTCTGAGAACATTATTATTGGATAAATTATCACCCAAGTGGGCCATGTTGATTTTCCCCCATGCTAGAGATTTTTGCCAGGAAGATATGCTAGCATTTGTGGGTTGTGACGTTTGAGGGTTTTCGGTTGTTTCTTTCTTTTTTGTTTGATAATTTTTTTAAGGAAATGTCAAATATATGTGTCATGAGTTGGCATTGTAATATGTGTGTGGTTGATGTATTTCTGTATTCCACATTGCTGTGTGCAGGTGATGCTGTCTGAGGATTCCCTCCAGTACTCTGTTGTAGTGGAGGATTCCAGAAGCAGGGGGTGACACAGCATCAGCAGGGAATCAGAGCAGCGACATCTGCAGCTCTTCATTTTTTTAGCTTTGCCTGGAGAATCGGAGGAACAATAATCTTCTCATAGAAATATTTGAACTGTAAAAAATCTCAACCATCTTCTTGGAAGGCTTCATATTTGGCCAGGAGCTTGTTTCCTGTTCCTCCTTCCCCCTGCTCTGATTTGGGGGGGAAGAGGCTGAGTGAGCCTCCATTATTGGACATTCGGACAGCTAACAGCCCTCCATGTTTATTCTTTGTTTTTCCTCAGCTCTCTGGAGCAGGTTTTTGAGTTATAATTTTGTTTGTTTTAGTTAAAAAATAATTTTTTCCCTTTCCCTTCACTTCCCTTTGAAGAAAGAAATTATTTCATTGAAATAGGTTGGGAAGGTGGAGAATAACGCCAGAATCTCATTCTAAACTAAGACAAAATGCAATATGAAAAAGAGAACAAAACCACTTTTTTAACTGGCAGTTTCATATTCTCTTCTTTACTGGTATAAATATAGAGGAACCACAGACAGCCTTAACTGTGATGGTAAGAAAGATTACATAAGTATATCGCCTGAAGTAGTCTCTGTGGAACTTCAGAAATCATTGGTGTCACAGTTTTCTGTTAGGAAAAAGGAAGAGATCTTGGCTAACAGGAATTTAAATCACAAGCTCTGTGGGACATGACCTTCACCTGTTTGAGTGTCCAGGCACTTCCACCACACATACCTCAATGATGACAGAAATCCTTTGCAAACCACTCTGTGAAAAAATGGATTCAAGACCAGCACAGTCAGAACGCCTAAATACAGTAATCCCTGTAATTTCGCAGGAGCTCTGGTCTGGAAAAGTCCCATGATAGTTGATTTCCATGAAGAAGAGCAAAATACATATGCAAATGAGCACCATCCCACCCCCTCTGCTCCAGAGCACTGGCAGGGGGTGGTGTTCTCTGCCCCTCCTGGTGCCATGTGCTAGGACAGGGTAGCAAGGGGGTCTTCTCTGTCCCTTCTCACAGCTGGGGAGTCCTGGGGATTCTGCTGGATTTCTTGTGGCCATGACACTGTCAGGAGTCCCAGGCTTTCACCACATCTGCACTGCTGTTGGGAGGCTCCGGCTTTTGCCAAGGTGCCACTGCAGGGAGTTCTTGGCTTTAGCCATGGCCATGCTACCCCCAGTGGAGGTATTCCCTTCAAGACCCCAGGGTGAATAGCCATACTAAACTGTTGACACTGTGTTATAAAGCTTCCCCACCATTTAACCTTTCCAAAACCCATGAGGGAGTGAAATCTGAGCAGGCCCCAAGAGAGCGAGAGGTGCCACTCCCCTGCCCTGCAGGGCATGCTGGTCCTGTCCCCCTGCATGGCAAAGGCACTCACTGTGCATGCGCAGCCATCCCATGCTCACGTGACATGGAAAAACCCCCATGGAGGACCAAGGGAAGGTGATGATGTTCTCATGGGGGAAAAGACCCACAAAGATTTGAAGCTACAAAATCTGAGCCATGAAGAACTGAGGAATTACTGTAGTACAAATATAACGTCTGAACGTAAAATCAAATTTTGAAAGCTTTAAAAATCTTATTGTTTGATTGGATCAGGATGATCAATTTGGTGAAAGAAAAAGCAAAGGAAATGTATGGCAACTCCAAGTTCATCACTGGAGTCAGAAAGACAGCAATTTCCACTATGAGTTTGTGAAGTATACATTTTGATGTTTAGTTGCTGGGAATAAGGGTAGGTGAAAGATGACTCAGCCCTAGAGATGTACTCATTTAGACAGTAGAAGTTGTAATTAAGAACAATGGACAAGAGATTGTTAAAGAATATATCAACTTTATTGGAAATATATTTACAGCAAACCCTAGCGTATTTGCGCTCCGCATATTCGCATATTCAATTATCTGCAGTTCATTTTTCTGCAAGTTGTGAGTCTGTGCACATGCGCAGATGTCATGAGTTCATACTGTGGACTCATTCAACCAATGAATATGTAATGAGCTTATGAATATGTAAATTGGTTACACCTGGGAGCCAGTGTGGCATGACCGGGATGCATTTAATGTAAACGTGTATTTTTGCATGGCTGGAATTGTTCTCCATCAGGCTTCAAGACGGGGAGATGAGGCTGCCATTGTGCATGTCTGTGCAGGAGAGCGGAAGTGGGAGGCACCTCTCCCCCATTCCCTGGGGTTGGTGGGCTGGTGCCCAGCCATGCCAAGCCAAGATGGGGCAGGCACCCGCACCATGCTGAACTGGGGCTGGTGGGCAGGAGCCAAGTCTGCCACCCCTGCCCCTCACAGTCCCCAAGCACCCTCCATTTGCACTGTTTAAGGGGAAGGAGAATTGCTGCCATCACCCTGGAGCTAGGACTGCTGCCAGAGTGGTTACGGGTGGGTGCTGCGGAGTCAGTGGGGGTCCCCAGGGTATTTGCATGGCTGGCATTGTTCTCCACCAGGCTGCAGGAGGGCGCCTGCATTGTGTGTGTTTGTGCATGAGTGGGAGTGAGAGAAACCTTTCCCACACCCAAGAGGCCTCCGCAGATACTCCCCTGGCACCCTTTGTTGCTGGGGCTGTGAAGGGAAGGGTGGCCCCGCAGCTCCCACCTTCTGCATCCACAGGGCAGCACCCACAGGGCAGCACCTACGCTCCCTCCACACCACCCCGGGAGTGCTGCCTTGTCCCTGGCGTCTGACGCTGACCTGCAAGAGGTAGCCAGGTTCACCAACTGAAAAACCTTAAAAAAAAAACAAACCAAAAAACCCCAAACAAAACCGCCCCCCATCCCCCACCCCAAACACCTGCCTCCAGTTCCCAAGCAGAACTGTACAAGTTTATGTGAGCATGAGGCAGCTGCTGCAGGACTGGTTCCTCCTCCTGATGCAGGAGGGAAGCGGCGACAGCAGCCCCGCTGCTGTGCAGCGATGGGGTGGCAGCAGATGAGCAGGTGCAATGAAGCACATGGTCAAGTTGTTGCTGTTCGCCCAGCTTGGAGGGCGTCACAGCTTTTTTGTGTCACATCCTGTGCAACAGTGCTCAGTTGCCCCACAGCTGGCGGGGCAGGGTGTGGTGCAGAGTCACGGGAGGGAGGAAGGCCACCCAGTGGCAGGAGCGGGGCAACAGACATGCCATGCCTGCTCCAGGGAGTAAACACAGAGTCCTGGCTCTCATGCTGACTTCCGGTGGCTCCCAGCTTCAGGCTAGAACACAGCCAACCCAGAGAACTGCACGTTGCCATAGCAGTGCTAGGGAACCAGTGACATGTTGGCCACAGCACCAATCTGAAAGAGTTTTTGGGACTGCGCCTCCATCCTCTCCCAGGGGTGAGGGGGGAACACCTCCCACCACTCCCAGCACACAAGGGCATTCCCCAATGGCTTCATACCACCCTGGGAAAGGCTAGGTTGGTCCTGGTGGAGGCTTGGAAAGTGCAGTTGCTGCACCTCCCCTTCTCCTCTGTACCCCCAGAGCTAGGATACTCGGTGGGTCCTACAGCCAGGGCTTGGTGAAGCCTTGGGGCCACACTCACCCCTACCTAGGCCCCAGTCCTAGCCCCTGTCTGTGTCCCGTCGCCTCTCACAGCAGCCTCCTGCCTGCCTTGCCAGGGGGCAGCCATGTCAAGCAGCACCCAGGCNTGTTTATACGGGATCAGCTGAAATCATAAGTTGTAAGATCAGAAAATTGTTTGTCCCCCAAGGGAAAGGACTAATCAGNCACCACCAAACCAGAATGGGAAGAAACTTCAAAAGGTCCCAAAAAAATGTTACCCCAACCCATGACAAGAGAACTAATTGATTATCTGTTTATACGGGATCAGCTGAAATCATAAGTTGTAAGATNCAGCTCATTAGTGGAGAGGGTGTGGCCATGGGTGGGGCCTAATTGAATATTCATAAGTCTGTTATCTTCATGGGTTTCATGGTCGTCGTCTAGCTGCATGGAGCTCCCATCTGTCCCAAAGAAGAAAGAGGGATACTGTGTCTGCATGTGCCCACGGCTGTCTCCACTCAATCCTCGCCAGCACCGCCCCCTAGAGGTGCAGCTGCTTGCTCACTGTGGCTGAAGTTCCCCCAGTCTTTGTTGCATAAGCAGCAGAGCCCCCCAGCTTCCCCCGCCTCAGCCCACCATACTCACACAGCTCTGGGGCTCCAGCATCCTGGACACCGCTTGGCTGGGGACTCTCACCTCCCCTCACACACACCGTTCCACTGCCGCTGCCCACGTGTGCATCCCCAGCATCCCCCCCACCACCAAACCAGAATGGGAAGAAACTTCAAAAGGTCCCAAAAAAATGTTACCCCAACCCATGACAAGAGAACTAATTGATTATCTGTTTATACGGGATCAGCTGAAATCATAAGTTGTAAGATCAGAAAATTGTTTGTCCCCCAAGGGAAAGGACTAATCAGGACAGCGGAAGAACACAAACGACTGTACAGATGTCAACTCATTTATAGTTTGCTACTGAGGAACAGCAGTTCAACATACTGAGGTTACCATTTACAAGCTCACAGTTACTTCAATTGCAATAAGATGACTAACTAACACCTATGCATCCTCATGTAAACAAAATCAGAAAACAAAGGTCAGGTTAACATAAGGTCCTGTTAAGTGCAGCCAAAGGATTTGAATCTTAGCAGAGCTATTATTCTGCAGTTCTTCCTTGGAGAGAACGATAGGCTCCAAGTAGGTCCAGGTCCACTTATAACCATCTCTTTTTACCACTACAAAACTGTACTACAGACAGTTCTCTGAGAGCAAGTCAATCCAAGGGAGTCCATCTTGACCTGTGCTGCAGAGCCAGTGAATCAAACCAGGCCATCACCTCTTTCTCTATGGCAAGATAGGCCTGCTTTATCCATTTGAGCTGTGACAACAGCTAGCCTTACTTGGCATTCTCTTCCCTTTCCAAGAAGTCCTCCCAGACTGTCAGTCTCTCCCTAGACCTTTATCTGATCATTGTCTTTTGACCTTGGCTTTGGTGAATAATCAGGTCTGACACCTTGTTTTGTCTGAAGTGGTGGACCTTGCTAGCACTAGTTTCCACTGAATTTCTGTAGTGTCTTCTGATTGATCCACCTGCATTTCACATAGTCTACAATCATATCTCAGTTTCATGTTATTTCTACCTGAGATATGAAAAGTGTCCTTTCATGGTTTTATCATCTTCTACTTTATTTCAGTACATTTTTACATGTTTGTAGCTGCTATACTTGTAGAATGAAGTCAAAGCAGGAATATAGCTATTACCTGTGATAAAATGTTTTAAAATGCTAATAGAAGTATATGAAGAAGAAACACTGAAAGATGCCATGCAAGAGGATTTTCCCTACTCCCTGAATCTCATTTGACAAAGAAAAGTATTGTGGATTGTCTTTCAGTGTCCATGAGAAACTGCAAAGCTAGGATATTTGGAATAATATCTGTAGAGAGTTTTGTTGTGGCATTACATTGCTATGGTAACAAAACTGTTTACAGACCTAATTTAAAGTACATTTCTTTGCTCTCAGAACTTTTCTGTTCTTCTACTTGTCTTCCCAGTTCTTTGAAATTTATGTGTTGCTTCTGACCAAAGACAATTCCAGTAAGTCAAAACTACTTTCCTTAGTAGTTTATGAAATTGAAATGAGAGGTCAAAGATTCACAGATTCACAGAATATTATGAGTTGGAAGGGACCCACAAGGATCATCTAGTCCAACTCACCATCTAACACCCGTACAGAGACCGAAAGCACATCCCAGAGCGGTAACACAAACCTAGTTTCCTCACAGTCTAGCAGGCCACTCCGAGCCGGAAGGGACCCACAGGATCATCCAGCCCTACACCCCCCAGCTGGACCATGTCACTAAGCTCCTCTTAGGTCATATTTAATCATTAGACTTCAAGAATAAGGTAAAAATGAATTAATGACAAATACAGAAATAGGCACACTGCATTTCAGAGGGCACTCATATAGCACACAAAACAATTGTCACAATGCTGAAACTAGAACACCTGCTACTGTAAAAGATAGGTGTTTCCAAAAATGAGTGTGCATTACCGTAACAGTTTATGGCATGAGCTTTACCATTACTTGAAATTTTTTTATGCAAACAGAATGGCTTTGTAAGACATAGGTTGTATGTAGGACAGTGACAAGGTACTCAGCTAAAACTGAGTGAAATTTTATACTGGGTCTATAAACATAGGAAAATTTTGAGGATTATTATTACCTGTTTAATTCTCTGAAATAATTTGTAATTTACTAACTACGACAGGAAAGAACTCGCTATGCCTGCTAAAAAATAGTAGACTGCTTCCTCAGCCCTTACCCACTGCAGTAATAGAAGGAAGATTTTGAAATCAGTATCCAAAGAAAAAGGAAAAGAACATGCTATTCTTAAAACAACTCCAACACAAACTCAACAACCCAATCAAAAAACAATAACAAGAACAGTAATAAAAATTTAAAAAAACTTCTGAAAATTATAACCTCTCTCCTTCCTCGTGAAAGGGAAAAAGCGCGGAGAAAGGTTATTTTTCTCTGAGATAACATCACCGCAAACTCGAGAGAGAGAGCACACCAGCACCCCACACCTGAGTAAGTTGCTTCCCAACATAGACAGCTACTTCTGTTAGTGTTTCTCCCAAAATCTGCAGTTCATTTACTGGAACATACTCATTTTATACACCAGCAGACCCAGGAACTTTCCTAGCCTAAGGGTAGCATGTGAATTTTTACAGTTGTACAATGACATACTTTTGTTTCCCCTCACTTAAGGGCAGCTCAGCAAAGGCACCTGCAAATAATACCCTGTGTTAAATAGCTTCCAGCATCTGTAAGTACTCTTTTACTGTATATGCCTTATCTGAACAGGCAAGCAAAGTAAACATAATTCCCTGGATTAAGCCCTCCAGTGATTTTTATTCTGGGTGCAGAAGCTGACTTGGAAGAAAGAGAGGGGAAATATCAAAAGGAAAAAAAAAGCAGAACAGGAAGAAAATGATAAGAGGAGAGCCAGCAACCCCCGTGTAAGACAGAGAAAAAAAAAAGTCCAGACTTCAAAACTGACACCAACAGCTTGATATCACCAGCTTCTGAAAGGATGGCTCCGTCACTCAAGCTCTTTTC
>WEKX01012672.1:0-18317 GCA_013390025.1 Pitta sordida
GGGTGTTGGGCTGGATGGTCTTGTGGGGCCTTTCTGACTCGGAGTGGCCTGTGAACCTGTGAGGGAACTAAGTTTATGTTCGCCATCCTGGGGTGTACGTTCGGTCTCTGTACGGGCAATAGCTGGTGAGTTGGACTACATGATCCTTGTGGGTCCCTTCCAACTCATAGTATTCTGTGATTCTGTGNCATAGTATTCTGTGATTCTGTGTGATTCTGTGAATTGAGGTCTTGCTCTCTTCAATGGCTTACTTGCCCCCCTTTTTCAGGGGCAGGGACTCCGCCTACAACTCACAGAGTTCTCATGAGCAGTCCCTGGTGGGAGAACTCTTGTTTTTCTGGCAGTGAAGATGTCCACTCCCATTTCTCAGCCTCGTTGCTTTCCAGACTTGCTGCTGGAAAGGTACTCTCTCTCACACTCCCGGGGAATTCCCAGGGCTAAGTTCTGTTTAGACTCAACCGAGGAGGCTCTCAAACCTCGAGATGAGTCCTCTCATTTCCCCTGGTCCGTCTCCCTCCCCCACCCTCCTCAAACTCGGGAATGTGGGGGCGGGGCGCAAGGGGAAAGAAAGAGGGTAGGAAAAAAACCAAGCGGTTAAACCTTTTCCTCAGTAAACATGTAGAAAGAAACCTCTGACACCAAACCCATGACATCGAATGATCCTCATTTTTCTTTGTCACAGTCTTATGTTCCTACACGTTGAGAAAGTTATCTAATTCTTATGCTCTCATAAGCTCGATATCAAGAATAGCTTGTAGTTTAGTAGTCCTGTGAGAGAAATAGCAAAAAAAGTAAGAATGCAGGTTAGCCACTGAAAGACATGGCTTGTGTTTGTGAATTGAAATAATTTATTTCTAATTAATAGATGGTGGACAATTAATTTGTAATATTATCCCTCTGCTTGGTTTGGAAATTTTCTTTGTTCAACACTCTTATATATCTGTAATGAAATGACAGGTGTTAAGTCAGTACTACATTATTTAGAGGATTCACAAGTATATTGGCACACCTCCCTGTTCTTTTAAAAAGAATATATTTCCTGATCCATTGTGTTTCTTCTCAAATCAGAATTAAACCATCAGGAAACCATTTTTAGTTAGTGTTATTTTAGCTGAATAGACAGGCACTTTACTGTGGCATCCCAACGACAAATGAATAAATTTCGAATCATTAATCTCTATCCTCTGTCATTAATGAAGAAAAAAGGAAGAAAAATAAAAATACAGAGAAAACAATAGGAGACAATTTTGTTGTGCTTTGATGCTTTACAGCTGTAGTGCCCTGCCTTCAGAGCCCACTTTTCCTCTGTGTGACTTGCCTGCGACTCAGTCAGGAAGCACAGTATGCTTTTATTAATCAGGCATCAGACACTTCAAGTTACTGTACTTCCATGATAACCATTTGTTCCCAAGACCTCACAAAACATATATAAGATGAGAATGTGCAACAGAACGCCTGCGTCGCTTGTCTTAGAACAGACTATATGGAAATGATCCTGAATTAGAACTGTTTGGACCTATTTCGTTGTCTAAAAATACCTCTTGGAATTAGATAAGAGCCAGCACTGTTTGCCTGTTAACTTGCACAGTCAGCTGTTGTTTCCTCCTTTGTCCTACTGTGAATTTTATTCTTTTTAATGGTCTGGTTGTAATGTAATTTTCTGATTTACCTGTGTGACTTGGGAAATTTAATATTATAATAACATACATGCAGAATATTTTCAGAATAGACATGTAATTCTGGGTCAATGTATTCAGCACGACATATTCTCATCTTGCTTTAAATTGCGCATTTGAAATTGTCCTAAATCAACAGATTGAATTGCCCAAATCATATTTCTCCTATTTGAAGTAAAATAACTCAGAAGTTTTAACCCAGTGATATGTAAGGTTCTTATAACTGCCGAGAGGATATTCTAAAATGATTGTGAGTTGAAAATAATATGTTGCAGTATAGTATTTATGAAGTTCAACTTGCTTAGGCTATCAGGAAGAAGATCAAAAAGTGATTTGATTGTGGTCTGCAAGTATCTACATGAGGAAGAATAATGCTACTAAAGGCTCTTCAATCTGGGACAGAAAGCCCTTCAGTATAATATGAGCCAATTGGTAGTTCTTAAACATATGCGAATTCTGAGAAAAAAAACTGGTATTCATTTCTAACAGCTAAGATAACTAAATTGTGGAACAAACTACCAAGAAAATTTTAAGTTCTTCCACTTCTGAAGCCTTTAAATCAAAACTAGATGTCTTTCTGAAATGAATGCTTTTGCAAAGACAGGCTTTTGAGTTCATGTTGGTGTAAGCATGAAATTTGATTGTGTGTGTTACATACAAGGTCAAGCTACTGGGACAATTGACCTTCTGGCCTTAAACTCTGTGTAATATTTGTGTAATATCTATGAATAATTTAGCAATACATCTTGTAGCTTGTTTTCTGCATTTTTAAACATTTTTGTGTCTATGATTTCCTCTTGTTGATTTGTTATATCACCAACTGTTTTCCTGTTCTACCTTTTCTACTACATAATATGAGAAAAAAATGTTTGCATTTTCCTGCTTGAATTTATATGCAGACAAAAATTTAATCCTATTAAGACAAATAATGACTTCTAAATAATAATGAGAAAATTACTTCAGGGCATTTATTCCTTCATTTAAAATCCTCATTTGCTGCAACTTTTCAAGGCTATATCTTATTACTGTTATCCAATCCGTCATGATAAATATTGCCCTAATCTGAACTAAACATAACTCAGTTTCATTTAGTTTCTGTTCGTTTCTTGGGTTTTTTTTTCTTCTTTCCTTATCATGTCACCCTAATGGATATACAAAGCCTTGGAAGTACATTTTCCCTTGGCTTCTAAGTGCTGCTCCCTATGGTAGTGTACCCCTACAACTAGGTTGCCTATGGTGTGGCTTTGCACTCTGTACAATCAGTACACAATATCAGTGGCAAGTTATGCCACACCACAGATGTGCAGGCATGAATGTCTTTATAATACAGAATAAGCCTGATTTGGTAATATTTTCTACCTTTGACTAGATGTTAGGCAATGGATTTATGAAAATGAACTTTCTGAATATCAAGTTAAATTCTCTGGTTTGCTTGCAGACCTTAAACTTATCAAAATTCGAGTCTTACTAACAACAGACTATTAAAGTTCCTGGCTTTTACTAAAATACAGTCTCTAAGATGCATCTATAAAACACTCTGTAACACCGAATAATACAAGAGAGGGATTAATTAACTTTCACAAATGTTAGTCATATTGCAAAATGCGTTGGGAATGTATGGATATTGCAGTGAATCCCTGCTGTATTGCAACCTCTCCATTACAACCCCGCCCATTCGTGAGGCAAATTTTTCACAATTTTGATTCAGCCGTCTGCAAGTTTAGCTGGCCAACGCATGTGCAGTGCCTCTGCTCTGCCGAGGGGCGGGTGCCACGGTGCCTGTGGGGTGAAACTCACCCTGCCCTGTGGATAGGGAGCTGGCAATGGCGGCACCGTGCCCCCGTCCCTGACCCAGAAAACTGCCCCACGAACGTGAGGCAAGTGAGGGAGGGCAAGCGCTGTGTGCTGGGAGGGGGCTTCTCTTCCCCTGCCGTATGGGACAGTATGGGCAGTGCTTCCAGGACCACTGGATGTTAAAGGGAAAGAAACTCCAATATCGACCCGACCCCCTCACCTCCCCCACCCTGTAGGCTTCTCCGGGCTGCAGCAACCATGCTCCCACAGCCCAAACCCCCATGCTGCTTGCCCCTTCACCCCCCACCTCCCAGCCCCAGTGATTGGGCCTGTGCCGGCGGCCCGCAGACGCCACACCGGGGTCAGGGCGGGGAGGATGCGTGGCGTTTAGAGCCCTGCGGCACCATGCCACTGTCCCTGACCCGGTCCTGTGTGTCTCCTCTGTGCTTCGCTGAGACCCAGCGCAACACTGCCACAAGACATGCCATTGCTTGTTACTCAAAGCCCAGTCAAAGCCCGGGCAGTGCTGCGTCTACCAGGACTGCTGGATGTTAAAGGGAAAGAAACTCTGGTACTGACATCGCCCCCCCCGCCCCCCTGCCACAAGCACCCAGGGTGTCGCAATGTTGCAGAGTTACGGGTTTTCCAGGCTTCAAGAATGCTGACCAGAGCTCAGGGACACCCCTTTCCTGCCGTGGAGGCAGGATGAGTCTGGGGCTGGGCCAGGCTGGGGGACTGGGGTGGGGGGAGCGGCGCGGGGTTTGGGCTGCGAGCACACACGGTCGCAGCAGCCACTCAGAAACAGTTCCCTTTTCTCGCTTGTGCCGAAACGGACCATGGGTAGGAGCAGAAAATTGTCTGCAGCGCTCTGGAGTGCCGGGGAGTGGAGCAATGGGCGTGGCCTGCGTGCATATTAACAACCTGCACTTCTTTGTGAGTTTAGCTTTTTGTGAGGCCCATGGCCTGACCCGTTCCTCGTAAATGATGGGGTATAACTGTATTACAGAGCTCGATATACAAGACATGCACTGTTGAGACCTAAAGAAGGGTGAATCTTCAGCATGTGGATCAAGGGTCTATCTCAAAAGATTTTAAAGGCACAAAAAAAGCTCCATGGCTTAAATGAGCATTGAAAATTTTAAATTTGACATTCTCCTCCTTGTCATTAGAAGTATTATTTTATTATAAACTGTATTCTCTACTGCATAGCAAAACTGAAAAATTAGCATTCCCTAGTCTTTGCATGACAATACCGACTCAGTATGAATAACTCAGTAATGAAAACTTAGTTTGAATTGTAAATTTAGTTCCTTTGAACTAAATTGTGAATTTAGTTCCTGTGAATTGTAAATTTAGTTCCTTTCTATTTTGGACAACTAATGTTATATTTGTCCTCAGGGTAGGCCAAAAAAATGAAAGGCTTGCACCGTAACTTTTTCTTCTAGAAAACAGTCACAGATTTGATGAAACCACATATCCTGAGAGACTAGGTAGAATTTGTTTTGTTTTAAGGATAGGACATGAATTCTCTCTAAGAGAACAGGCCAGGCATTTCTTGACTACAGAATCCAAAGAGGGTGAAGTGACTACCTTCTAAAAATGACATGTCTAGAATGAGTAGTTTGTATTCTTTTTCATTTTTGTTTCAGCTGCTGTCATGAGGATGGAATCATGTTGTGGCCATTTATGTTCTCCCTGCAGATGCTGTCACAGGAGCAAAACGTGAACGTTTGAATAGCTACCCTTGCCTATGAAGATATTTGAATGCTGTTCTTCTTTAACCTTTTACATACTCAGCATTGTGACTGACAAGGCATTCCAGTAGGCATTCCTCCTCCTTCCCCAAAGTTGTTGGACCTGTACAGAAGAGTCAAAGAATGCCAGATAATCAAATGGCAAAGCACAGTAAAGGGCAAAGGTAGTGAAATTTATTGCAGTCTTTTGCTGCAAGTATGGGACTTTTCACATTTCCAACCTACTGAGGCAAAGGTTGCAAAGCTAAAAACATATCAAAACATGAGGATATTAGATCGATTATGATTATAATGGTAATAGTAAAACTTACAATGAGCCTCAGGCACCTCTTTAAATTGTTCACCTTTAATAGAACAAGCTCAGCAGTGCCATATTTCAGGGTAGAACCTGTCCAGCAAAGCTATGCAAATATTTTTACATATTCACAATTTTTTTTCTTTTTGTATTATTACCAGGTTCATGAATGTCTTGTTCTCTGTGCTCTCAAATATTTATGATTTTTGAAAAGCCCCAGATAGGTCAGGTATCTTAGACCATTATCAAATAGAATGTACTAGAAATTATAAAATGTGATCATTTATCAAATTTAACGTACATAATACACAAATACAGAAATAACTATTTGCTTTATCTTTGGCCCCTTTAAAGAGATGGAACTGTCTGAAGCCTCTGTCAGACTGGACTAACTTAAGAATTTGTCTTTTTTTTCCACCCTAGTGGAGAGTGGTAGTGGAAGAAAACCTTGTTTGATGAGTTCTCAGGGCAGAAAACGCTACATATTCTTGAGGTGGGAGGTGTGGAAAGTGGTGTGGAGAAAGTAAGTCTCTGGTAAAATCAACTAGAAACACTCTTTAAAGGCAAAAATTTAATTTTTTTAGCAATTCACCCACCTTAAGTAAGCCCTGATGCTGTAAATAAATTTGGCTGCTCATGACTACAACTTTGCAAGTAAACCTTCTGAGTTCAAACTCTACAAGGACAAAGTTATACATGAGATGTATATGCTAGGTGACCTTTAAAGGTCCCTTCCAACCCAAATCATTCTGTGATTCTAGATGAATAAGAATTGCAAGCATAGAATATGTGAAAGATAAAACATTCACTGTTCCTGTTGTTTATAATTGTATTTATTCCTCAATGGAGAGTTATTGATTTTGTTTTTTCCATATTAATCTCTAGAAAAAAGAAAGTTTAATACCTTTTAAAATAGTGCAAATATACAAAACTTCCTGATAAACAGAACAGTAGCACAGAGTAGATTCTAAAATCACTGCAAAATGGACAAGAACACCACAACATGACTGGGAAAAGGTCTGAAATACATTGCTATATAATGTACTAAATCAAAACACCCATCCAAAATGTAAGAGGCTGAATGAATTGCACTTGGAATGAATTTTTTCTTTAGCAAAGATATTATCTGTTTGTTTTTCCAGTCTAATTTAATGTAAATATGTAATGAATGACCTTTATTTCTTTCCTTTATTTTTACTCCCCCAAAATGTTTTCTCTGAAATAAAATATAAAACCACCTAGTTTATACTATTGGGTTTTTTATGTTGACTTTCTGCTCTAAGGAAGTATTTATTACATTATACCATCTTAACATACTAACCACTTATTTTCATAGCACAACACCACAGTATCATTGGTGACATTCAACAGACTTTTCTTGGTGGTGATGAGAGTGATATGAAGCAATAAGAAACTTAAAATTCATTTTTAAACTTCCTATTTTAATTACTGTCTCTTTCTTTTTGCAATTACATTGAAATCAATATTCATAATCTTCACTCATAAAAAGTCTCCTCAGCTAGTCTACAGGTCAATCTAGATATTTAGAATCACATTCTCTTTTCTGCATGTAGGTAGGTTTTTGGAAAACATTAGCTAAATATTTTGCAATTCTTGAAGTGTGGTTTTATAGGTGGATGTCAGAAAAAAAATGCAGAAGAGGCAAATTGGGCTATTGGGGAGGCTTTTCTTTGAGAAGTTGCTGGAAGCCTCCCTCATAGCTGGCAGAGGTAATGCCAGCCAGCTCCTGGCTGGGCCCACTGCCGGCCAAGGCCAGGCCAATCAGGAGAGATAGAGACGCCTCTGTGATAACATATTTAAGAAGGGAAAAAAAAAAGTAACAGCAAGAAGATGGCTGCCAGAGAAGAGCCATGAGAAGTTGTAACAGCAAATGCAGGCACCAAGGCCAGGGCCAAAGGAGGCGGAGGAGGTGTTCCAGGCATCTGCCCACAGCCCATGGTGATGACCATGGTGACATAGGCTGTCCTCCTGCAGCCCATGGAATGGGGAGAACACAGGGATGCAGAAGATCCACCCATGGAGATAGCCCGTGGAGAGGGAGTAGGTGGATGCTGGAGCCCATTGCAGCCCACACTGGAGCAGAGTCCCAGCAGAGACATGTAGCCCATGGAGAGGAGTCCACGCTGTGTAGCAGACCTGGTAGGATCTGTGTGCCTTGGGATGGGACCCATGGTGAAGCAGCCCATGCTCAGAGAACTGCACCCTGTGGAGTGACCCATGGGCAGCAGAGTATGAAAGAGCTGCTGCCCCTGGGGTTGGACTCACGCTGGAGAAGGTCACGAAAGACTTTCTACCACGGGGAGGATTCCCATGCAAAGAAATGGCCTCCTCCCCTGCGCAGCGGCAGAGAAACACCAGCTGCCTGGTTTTCCCCTACTCCTGTTGCCCCCCTGCCTCCTGGAGAAAAAGGGGAATGTGGTAAGAGACAAAGGGGTGGGGAAGAGGGTTGTCTTTAAAATGATACTTCTCACATTAAGCTTGGATATGGTTAGAAATAAATCCTTTATATCCCCACCTTGAAATGTTGTTTTGCCTGTGACAGTAAAAGATTTCTAATAGTCCTCATTCCTGCGGTAGCAAAAAACCCTTCCTTTTTTTTCCTTTTCTTCTCTCCTCCTGTTTGTACAGGGAGGGTAGGGGGGGAGAAGTGAGAAAGTGGCTGTGGTTTAATCTCTGTCATCCAGCCAGAGTCAAACCACAACAGTGTTTGAAAATTAGTTGGAACTGAAAGGATAAGAAGTTATTGGAAAAAGATGGAATTTGATCTATTAATTTGCCTGTGTTATCAGCAGTGGTGTTTATACTGAAATTGCATTTCTATACTTAAGACTTAATTTGTGATACATTTTAAACTGAAATCTAATGTGTGCAGTCATAGGAATTATGAGTCCTATCCATTATTTGTATAACTATAGTGTCTAAACAAACAGATAACACTTGTTGGTTGTCATCACACCCCGTATTCTGGACCTGTGTTGCACTGTCTCAAGAAATAGCAGCGAAGTGCTGAATTTCTGCAGATATGTGTAACCCTGAAGCCTTGGATGAGTGGTCTAACACTTGGGCTGGCAGAAATGCAGTAATTTTACTGGGAGCTATGATTTTCTGTCATATTCTTGAACTCAAGCCAGCTTGTCATTGATTGTCAAGAAAGGCCTGGAGTACTTTAAAGTGGCAATAGTGCCAGCCCAGATGCAAAACCAGAGCATGCTCTCACTAGTAGTAACATGTATTTCAAAAGTATAGGACTACATGGAGAGCATTTTTCACTATGAAATTGTTTGATAGAGCTAAGCATGATGAAATAGAAGTAGAAAAGCCATGCATGTGGTGGCAGCATGCTTCGCACATTAGGAGTTAAGAGTTGTTGTTGTACCTGTGGAGTGCCAGCTGTTGCTTAGCAAGAGCACCTCTCTCTCTTCTATCATGGCCTGTGACTCACAAACCACAAGGAAGCCTCATGCTCTTTACCTGACAATCCATAACTGTGAAACCGTCTATATTTCTGCCAAAATATGGTCTGTTAAAAATATCGGCCAGGCTTATAAAAATCATAAAACCTGTAAGTAATATGTGTTTGGTAGTGCCAGAATCTGAAGCTTGCTGGAGCGTTCCAGTGGCTAAGAGCATCATTATTAATAAATCAGTGGAAGTACTTAAAGTGAAAATCAAAAAGATGAAAGCTCATTATAGAAAATGAACAGCCATTTCCACTGTTTCTGCAGCAGAACCTTGTTATCTATTTACATACCATTTCTAATATTAATATCACTGTAGTAAAATAAATCATTCCCCACACTTTTACATTTTTAATTACATTTTACTGCACTTGTTCTTTTGTTTGCAGTTAGCCAATAAAATATTCATTTTGTTTTATATATAGGATGGGATTTCTGTATTTTAATCAGATCTTCCACCTAATATTCCTCCCCACCTTCCTTTACTGTCTTTTTTATGATCCTAAACACCATAGGATGTTGTTTGGTAGAAAATCTCATTACTTTTTAATGCATGGCTATTTATTAACGTATTGTGTATATATCACACTATGCATTCTTTGCATTGATGAATACATTTACATCCACTTGAGAGTAAGAATTCCCTTAAGGGCCAATCTCACATTTCCCTGGCTATGCTGACAAAATACTATTCATCTGATGTTTTCCTCATTTTTTTGTGTTTTCCTTGTGGGGTTGTTTTAAGAGGCACAATGAGGCCTGTTCTGATTTGCAGAGAAAATCTTTCTACCAGTGGAAATATTCATTTTCTGAATGTAGATCTGCACGTGCTGCAACAGAGATTACCCAACAAGGTAGTCATATCTCAGCTGTGCTCTTTTAAAAATGCTCTGAACTCTTCTTTCTTACTGTGAAGGAGGTAAACTGCTCTCACATCACTGTGATGCCAACATTGGTACTTTGCAGTGGTAAGTAAGCACATTTTTGTGATAACAGCTAGCAAAATATTAAAGAGAATGTTTGTCTGAACATCATGGCTTAAGAGCATAAAGCCTTAAAAAAAATCCCACCTAAACCAACATGAGCTCATCGTATGGGAACCAGATAGAAGACATCATCTGGGGGGAATACAAGGCATTCAGTAATTTTCTGCATTTAAGATAACATGCACTGGATACAGTTACAGATCAGCTTTCTTGTGCCTCAGTGACCTATCATAAATGAGAAAATTAATTTTTATGGTTTATTTTCATATTAGGACTTTGGTTTTTTCTCACATTTCATTCTTCCTCTCATAAAAAATGAGCCAACTATAATTTTTCTGGCACTTAACTGGATATTATTTACCAAACTTTGCAGAAAACTCTACTTCTTTTGATTTTCAGAGAGTAATTTAGTGTGAATATTTAATATCTGATATAAATTAAGTCATCTCTCTTAACAGTCATCCACAGGAACATTTATTTTTGCGAGAGTCAGGAACAGATAGCCTCACATCTCGTGGAAGGTTTAATTTTTGGAGTATAAATCTACAGTGTAAATGAAGAATAACATTTGTCCCTCTGCACGTGCAGAGTTCCCATAAGCATGTGGTGGGATGATATAGCACGATCTGTTCTCTTGTTTTCAGGTAGCTTGAAGGGTAAGGAAAATGGTTCCCCAATTGCTGTTTATAAACCAAAGCAATGCACATGTGTAAATATTTTTTTAATCATCTAATGCACTCAAATGACTCCAAACTAGATTTATCCAAGATGTTATTATGTTCTGGATCTCTAAAACTGCTCTGCATGGAGCCTTTATAGTCTTGTTGGGTAAATAATACACATTTTTAAAATTATGCAAATACTTGTATACAGGAGAAATCCTAACGTTTCCAATGGAATATGTTGTGTAAATAACATGCAAACTTGAAACTGTCCTCTTACAAATTTATGCATATTACATCATGTGTTTCTGTTTGCGGGAGAGATTAAAAAAAAGCTGATCTATTCCTGATACATTACTGTATTTTTCNAAAGAAATACATAGTAGAAGAAGTACATAGAAAGTTAGTTTATGATCTAAACCTATACTTATTTCAATTTTTTCAGTCTTTGCAGGATAAGGTATATATAACATCATAAGGATGAGTCCAGTATTTTAATATGGTTCTCTTATCAATTTATGCATCCCAGAGATTTTTTTTTGTGGATAGACTTCATTTATATTGACTCATGCTGAAAAGTCTTGGTAACAGAAGTAGATGGAGCAGCATTTACACTGGTTTTTTCCTGTTCCTTTCCTTGTAAAATAGTAGGGAATTATTGTCATGAACATAAAGAGGAAAAAAAACCCAGACTTTTTGCATATAAGTGACTGATTCCTCCTGTGCATTTTGCAGGACTGTCTTACTATGGTAAGGACACCAGTGAGTTACCTAAACAAGGCTGCAGTGCTTCAGCACATATGCCCCTCTCCTACCATTATTATCAGGACATTTTCTTAATTCCTATTCAATACTTTTCTTTCCTACTGTAAGCCTGTTGGCTCTTACTTGAGTAATGTTTTCTTTGTTTGTAAATGTTATCTCATTGTCATTTGAGGGCTGTTATCCTCTCTTGAATTTTTACTTCTGTAAGCAAGGCTCATCAAATTCCTCCAGCACTGGTAGCAGCAAACTCGTCAATAACTTTTGTCTTTAAGAGAAATGGGTTTGGTGAAGATGCGGGTCTAGTGAAATCAAAATCTTTTATGTGAAAGTATAGGCTGTAATCCACCAACAGAGGTATAGTATGCTCCCAAGTCTGAAGTGATTTAGTAAGACTTTTTTAGTTTCTCTCTTGTAGGGTCTCCTCTCTTGAAATCTGTGAAAGAAAATTCATATGATACAGCATATAGGTATCACAGATCCACATGGCTGCTTTTTTTTTTCCTTTCCCTTTTTATAAAAGAATAATTTTGACTTTTTACAGCTTATTAATATGGTGGAGTTTCCCATTTGTTATCAGGCTGTTACCTTCTAAGCCAATATTTACTGTGGCTAATAACTGATTTATTAAACCTTCTGTAGGCTAGACATTTTATCAAGGGGAATATCTAGCAAATTAGAAATTACATGTTGGTAACATCCAGCTTGTTAAGGATTGTTGAGTAAATAAACATAAACAGCAACCATGCTGATGTTTCCAAAATATCTTGGTATATTAGATCTGTCTGAGCCCAAAGCAGTCCTCACAATGCTGTGCTTTAGAAGGGTGTTGATAACATGAGTATTTTGACTACAGCTGGGCACACATTGCACTAATGTCCCTTCTCCTAAACTGAGGACAAGACTCTGGGAGGGGATATGAGCAAGCCAGGTGACCCAGACTGACGCAAAGGGGTATTCTATACTATACAACGTCAGCTCAGATACAAAAGCTGAGAAACGGAGCAAGGAGGCGGGGGCATTCATTGCTCTTGATGACTCCATTCTAATCACGCACAGGAGCCCTGCTTCCCTGGATGTGGATGGACACCTCTGCTGATGGAAGTAGAGATTAGTTCTTTTGCTTTGCTTCTGCGCATGCTTTTGCTTTGCTTTATTTTTGCTTATATTAAACTGCCTTATTCCAACCCACCCTTCATATATCATCTTATTATTTGGGACTGAGCGACCATTTGGGCCCCTGGCTTATATCCAGAGTAAAAACCGTTACCCTGGGGAAGGTTTGTCTGAGTGTCCTGGTTTGGACACTGTTAGGGGTTGCTTTCTAAAGAAAATGGACGAGAGACTGTTAGGAGAAAACACCAAGCTTAATGACGGGAATGGAGGTGGTGGAGCCACCGTCCCTGGTGGTGTTTAAGAGAAGACTAGATGAGGAGCTTAGTGACATGGTCTAGCTGGGGGGTNGCTCCCCCCCCATCCAATCGGGTAAGGCTTTGAGCTGTCAGTCTTATCTGTCTCTCCGGAAGAACTGGTGGTTTTTGTCATCATAGGAGCGACTCCGTCACCTCTGGGGTACTGGGCAGACACCCTGGGGCCCGGCCGAGCTGTGCATACGTCCCTCCTCCCTCCCCCCCTCGCAGCAGCTAAATCCTCTCCCGTCTGGGGTGGGCGGGGGGAGGGGGAAGGAAAGAAAAAAGAAAGAATAAAACTTTTTACTTTGTAAACATGTAAAACAAAACCTCTAACACTAACCCATGACACTGAGTTACAAATGCATTGTGACATAGACTATCTTCTTAGGAAGATCATTATTGCTTAGACTATGATCTCAAAATTATTTTTACATTTAGGACAGTAAGCAGCAACAGATAGAAGCACAGAACTGAGGAATTTGGGCATGTAAGAGTTTTCAAAATGAATAACCTGGAACCAACATTCATTTTCCTGTCAACAGCACAGATATTTCAGGAAATACAATTTGCACATGTGTTTCTGTAGCTAAATTTCAAATTTTTACATATTATTTTTTAATTATGTGCTTAGTCTGAATTCACAATTATTTTGCATGAACATTTCCTATTGAGTTCAATCAGAGTGTATATGATGGGTCAATAACAGGATAGGGATTATTAGTCACTATTACACATAGACATAGACACATTTGCCCATGCAAATAATTGGATACATTCAAATAACTAGTGAGGTTGAAAATTATTGCCATTTGCTTAGTCTGAATGTCATGGCATTAGTGTGCATTGTTCCAAACAATATGTGAATTGTGCCAAGTGAATAACAAAACCTTGCTGCAAGACAAATTGAAAAGCACAGGCATTTAACCGTAAAGTACACCAGAGAATAAAACAGCATCTTGCCTTCACTATGGAACTACGTCAAGTATGACTGGATTCTAGAAATCGTTCAAGAAGGAGAGAAAGAGAACTTTGCATATCTTAACCAAAAACCTAGTACATGTTTTCATGCCTGTAATAATAACAGTGAAGTAAGAGATCTTTAGGAAAATTACCATGATTGTGAACAGAAGTTGAACAGTATAAAACTATTTCCTCCATGATGCAAGGTCATCCCTCTTCCAAGGCAATCTCACAAGATTATAACAACATTATAAGTATTTATAACCATGGTTGCACCATAATATTTATATTGGAATGTGGACTGGACATTGCTAAGTAGACATAGCAAAAATATTGGCATTTCATAGGTTGTGTGATATTTAAATTTCTGCTTCTTGATGTACTTAGAGCACAGTAAAACGTGACCTGTGCTAGGTGTTGAATCCATGTATATTTACCATCAAAATTCACAATCTAATCAAAGAAGACTTTTGACTGATACAGTAAATGAAACTAATTACATGAGGTCCCATAATCTAGAGGTCCCCCCTGGGTTTGACTAGGTTTCCATTTTGGCAACCCACAGTGCCACATGAAAACTCATGAACCCAGAATATCTTCATAGGTGCGAAAGAGACAAGCTAGTTTAGGGCATGATTACTTTCATCTGTGTGGAACACTAAGTTGAAGATGAAATATATTACTCTGTAGAGGAGTCTATTTTTCTGCATTGTAGATAAAAGAAGTCTAGAACGCTAAAATGTCTGGAGATATCTTTACTATCCATTTCTATGGATATGTCTATGTTTGGTCAGCTAAATCCAGTCCCAAGTATCTTTTCTCATGTCCAGCTGACCTGTTGAGCCATTATTATTTAATCTAATTTACCTAAACTCTAAAAAACTCCAAAAAGCAGCTTACTCTGATTTGTCAGTGATGAAACAGGTACATCTGGGGCAAGAGGAGTTGTCATGTGATCCTTGAAGACTAGAACCTCTTACAGCTTCTTCCAAATCCCTATCAGAATTTAATTCTATTCTTCTAATATTCTTGATATGCTAAAAGTAGCCCAGATTCTGTATGCACTTTCTCTGTTCACTGGCCCACTTGTCCATATGGAGTCTGATCTGTTGGGCATACTCAAACAGTTTTTCCTAGGGATGAAATCATGGTTTCTCTTGTCAAAATAAAGCTACTGACTCTTGTTTCTGATCCTATTAGTTGTTGTCTCTTTGTTATTCTTTACTCCTTAGTACAGGAGTAAATACAAAGGTGGGAAAAAAAGGGGCTATACCATCAGTTTTCACATTCATCTGGCTCAGTAATGTTTATTCTACACAAAATGGAGGCTTCAGTAGAACATATGGAGAAATAACACCTTTGATTACTTTTTACTACTATTTAATATTTTAATAATCTCTGGCTAAAACCTTTCTGTGGGACACAGGTTCAAATTGCCTGAGACTGAGCAGGAAACTTAATTAAAATCTTTTACATCCTCTATGAGAAATCTAAATATGGGCTAATAGGTGATCTCAGCTTTTCACTTCCGTACCTGAAGGGGCAGATGCAGGGGCTGAATTTTGGGAAAAAAAATATTTCAGGCCAGTGCATTGATGTGCCTGACTAGTCAAGAACTTCTGTCCCTGTTTCAGGTAGTATTTCTTAGAGTTTAAGGGGATGCTATGTACATCTTTTGGGGCTTTAGATTCTGCTATAGACCTAAATTTAACAAACTGTAGATGTAATATCTGCATTCCTGTAGCTTTGAAATATCAGGAGCATTCTTTTCTGTGCCTTTTAATGTTGAAAGTTGGTAATGGTGGATTCTGCACCCATATTCTCCAGACTTACCACAAGTTATTTGAACCTGGGAACTAAAATACCGTCATTCACAATCTCCAGTTAGTTCAAAAGATTTATAGGTCCCTCCTCCCTACCTTCCTGCCTTCCTAGCATCTACTCTTTTTCCTTAGTTCCTTTATTCCTTTTAATTTTGTTTCCAGTGGGGAAGCAGGGTATTTCAGAAAAAAGAAAATCAGATTTTATTTACAGTGTCTTCAAAGAACCAGTATAGTGGAGTGAATGTTATTGCAAACCAGGAGCTTTCCTAACATGTATGGTACATTTGAACAATATAAGTGTCACTAATATTAACAAAATACAAATTTTTTTATGATTGGCTTTCATCCATAGCCTAGTTGAGGTATCATTAAAAAAATGTATAAAAATTACTATGTTCTTTTCTCAACTCAAATTGCATGTGGTGCCACTTGTTAGTGAAGATCTTGTCCCCTCTACAGTCAAGACAAGAATTCTGATCCCTTGAAGTGCATTTACTTGCATTCCACCCTTTCCCCCACCAAAAGCTAGCATTTGATTAAAATGAACAAGCAAAGAAACAAAAGCAACCAATCTCCCCCCAACTAATTCTTTTCTAAGACAGTTTTATAGTAAAGTAGAATAAAAAAAATAAAATAAAAACATTCCATGTAAAAGTAACAGTTTTATATGTTGAATACATATTGTGTTTGTGCAAACCCAGACGCATACACTTGTACCATCAAAGATACATGAAAGGAAGACAGAGCAGCTTCCTGTTCTACCAGCTTTCATTTCTTTGTGTTCAAGATATTCATATAAGAAGTATTTTGGACACATGACTTGTTTGGAATATTTGTTTTAGGAAGAACAAGACTTTTTAGATTTTAGTGGTATTTATTGTTGGAGTGATAACAACTTTTGCAGTTGTGGAACTGTATTTAAGGAGGAAAAAACCTTCCCTGTATTATTTTCAATGATAATAAATGCTATAGGAATTTAATCTCAAACTTTTCATACTTTCTTTCCACCTCTCACTGAACCATTTAAAACTCAATCCAAGGTTCTTCTGAAGTTCATTTTTCTAAAGAGTTAAATGCATAGAGGATTTTATTTTTGCATACACTGACTGAAAAGTAATACCTCTTCTAACACAACCTGCAATGATGTTACAAAAAGGTCTATTAGTTCACGAGTAGTTTGTAAACATTTTTCTTCTGCTAGACACTCAAATCTTAAAATGGCATTACATGTAATGGTTCTGAGATATTGTTGCCTGTGGCTGGAAGTGATTTTTCTACCATACGACACCTTTCAAGCATGCCTTAGAGATTCTTCACCAGTCCCCAAACACACTGAAGTCTAACCAACACAGTAACTCTATTTGACACACATTGTAGAATTACTTTTTCTGTCCCTAATGATGTGTAAGGACTTACAAATATATTGTTGTTTGAGCCTAGTGCACGGACAAACTCCTGTGATCTACTGCATTTTGGATTTATTGCATTGCTCCATGTATTTTTTCGTGTTCTGATATCTATCCCTATTCAAAGTTTAAAGGAAGAAATGGAAAGTGTTTTGTTATCAATGATATATGCTAAAATAACAGGTGGAGAGATATGAGGAAATTTTATTCTCATTATCTTTATTATGTAAATGATTCTCTTGACAAAATCTTTAATTTGATAAAATAAAGATGCATAACCTGTGAAACCTGTGAAGATTTTTCAGGCGGAAAAAATAACCCCAAAACAGTGAAAAGGTTTTTATGTTATATACATTTAGTTGTGTTCATGCAGTTCTAGGCAAACAGTAAAAAAAACCCTTTATAAAAATTCTTTGACCCTTCTTTTTGCCATCTTAGTGGTCATGGTTGATTGAAAAATCAATGAAGTGCTGTGAGAATTGCACCTCACTGTTGCAGAAAAGCCAGACAAAAATCCAACTTTTCACATGAGATGAAGATTGCCTTAGGTTCATTTACTCTCTTAAGACACATTAAAATCAAATCTATCACCCCATTTGGCCATCTGTCAATTCTCACTACACAGTAAATGAGTAGACTTTGTTCCTTGATCACCAGAATTGGAGGATGTTTTGTTGTTGTAATAAATGGTCGTAGACCTCAGAGACAGAAATAAATCAATGCAATTTATAAAGTTGGGGTGAAAATGTTAGATGCAGTTTTCTAAACTACAGAGAATTATGTATGGATGACTTGCAATAAATAAAGAACAACTTTAGTAGCTTATAAAATAAATAATAAAGATGAAAGAAATTCATGTGCAGTCCTTTACTTTGAAACCTTTTAAAACTTAGAATAAATATAAAAGTAAGTTGCATATCAAAGGTACAACTATTGATACATTTAGTTTTACCTGATCAGGCAATATATAAGGTATAAATAAAGAAAAATTAATAAATAATCCTTCTCCTCTTAAACAAAACCTAGTTTTCGAATTACAGAATACTCCAACAACCCAAAACACATTTCCTGCTTCTTGCTCAGTAATTGTTCTGCTGTTTTTATCCAGAATAATTATTTTCTAGGCAAAAGTATGAATTTTACTGGAAATTTAACATTTTAGGAGTACATAGTTTATATTGAACTGAAGAGGAACACTTCTGGAATCGATCAGTTGTGTTGGGGTGGTGCCCCAAGAGCCCAAGTGCTCCAGTCATTTAAAGCCTGGTCTTGAGTTCCAATCAGCATAGCATCTTGTACCATACCATT
>WEKX01012672.1:19020-37448 GCA_013390025.1 Pitta sordida
ATCAAATCTATCACCCCATTTGGCCATCTGTCAATTCTCACTACACAGTAAATGAGTAGACTTTGTTCCTTGATCACCAGAATTGGAGGATGTTTTGTTGTTGTAATAAATGGTCGTAGACCTCAGAGACAGAAATAAATCAATGCAATTTATAAAGTTGGGGTGAAAATGTTAGATGCAGTTTTCTAAACTACAGAGAATTATGTATGGATGACTTGCAATAAATAAAGAACAACTTTAGTAGCTTATAAAATAAATAATAAAGATGAAAGAAATTCATGTGCAGTCCTTTACTTTGAAACCTTTTAAAACTTAGAATAAATATAAAAGTAAGTTGCATATCAAAGGTACAACTATTGATACATTTAGTTTTACCTGATCAGGCAATATATAAGGTATAAATAAAGAAAAATAAATAAATAATCCTTCTCCTCTTAATCAAAACCTAGTTTTTGAATTACAGAATACTCCAACAACCCAAAACACATTTCCTGCTTCTTGCTCAGTAATTGTTCTGCTGTTTTTATCCAGAATAATTATTTTCTAGGCAAAAGTATGAATTTTACTGGAAATTTAACATTTTAGGAGTACATAGTTTATATTGAACTGAAGAGGAACACTTCTGGAATCGATCAGTTGTGTTGGGGTGGTGCCCCAAGAGCCCAAGTGCTCCAGTCATTTAAAGCCTGGTCTTGAGTTCCAATCAGCATAGCATCTTGTACCATACCATTATTTTCACTCTATTCTTTGTTGGTTGTCAGCAGTCTTGTAAAACTGAACAATCTTGTAGATAATTAGCTAAAAAAAAAGAAGTATGAAAATACAGAAACTAAACATCTGGCAACAGCCATTAAAGAAGCCATCAATTCCATTTCCCAGCAGACTGCATTAGTACAACGAAGTTATTTTCAGGAGAATAAACCATCAGTTCCCAAATGACTGTCTGAGGCAACAAATGCTCTTCAATGACTTGCAGAACAATGCCACCTTTGTATTGTTTTGAATTAAAAGTATGACGGCAAGTATGCGTATTTCAAAGAGTTTGAGAATCACTAAAATAATCAAAGTCACAGATCCAAAACAAACTGCTGCAATAGCAGATGCAGGTTTTTTCCCTTTAATTCATGAATTTGCAGGGGGAAAATATTGAAGTCCAGATATTAGTAATAGATGTAAGTACTTCCATGTTTGGTTTATTTTTAATATAAATGGGAGTTTAGGAATTGTATTGGTAGGAACACTGCATTTGCAAATACTCACAAACTCATTGCAATGGTATAGATTTTTGAATGTTGCAGACTATATAGATACTGATGAGTCCAGTGACCTCTTATACCAGTGCAGGTACTGATTCAAGATACTTTCTGCAGAAGTCACAGTGGTTGAAGTGTAATATACATAATACTTTATTAGTTCCAGCTTTAGAGATAATTAACGTGCTTGCTCCAATCTACTGGAGATATTCAGTGTTAAGCAGAGGCAAGTTTCTGTAGTATTTTAATATTCTTGGAGAGATTTTGCACATGATACCGGGTTCCAGGTGGTCAGATTATGGCTGATCTGCTGCCCATATTCAAGCTAGCAAGTTAAAAGCAAACTGTGACTTAAGTGCAACTCTATGCTATGCAGTTAATCCCAATTGAATGGGATTTTTGGTCCAGTTCCATATTACATACAAAGAGGGAATGCTATAGGTGTTTAGAGTTCCTTTAAACATGGGTTTATTCTTACATAGCTCAACTACATTCTAATCTCGACTGTGACAGATCGCAAAGTAAAAAAGTGATACTTATTTGCTGGTAGTCACCCAAAAATTTTTCTGTGTTTTTCATGTAGGAGAACAGCTTTGCAGAATGAATTTATTATTAGGAATTCTTGAGCATCTCTGTGTAAGGAGCTGAGAATCCTATCCCCAGACATACATGAGTAAATGTAAAAAGAAGTGCACAACAATGTATTTTGAACTCCTTAGGAGACAATGCTCCTTAGAAAAGATGTTGATTACTTGGGCTAGGCAGGTGGTCTGCAACTAGCTTTCAATGTCAGATTTAAAAATGAAAGGCAGCACTAGCCGTTGGTGAAAACCATTTTGAAAATCCTTATGCCACCCTACTGTTCAGTATATCCACATGTGATACAAAAGAGTCCTTGGAATGAAGAAGCAGAAATGTGACATCAAAGCTAAAGGGCAACAGCACAGAGCTTGTTTGGGAGTGATGAACTTTACACTGTTTGCCAGCCTTCTATTATATTACTTAAACAGTTTCTTTGAACATATAATATTTTAAAGGAAAAAAAAGTTTGACCAACATTCTTCAAGAACTAGCTTTTGTTCAGAGTGCTCACAACATTTTATTGACAGGAGTTCAGGCAAAAGGAAGACTGATGAAAAAATAATAAAGAACTGATTTTATTTTATAAAACTATCAGCTATTTTTCTTCTCGCACTTGGGCTCAGATTTTTAACACAATCAGTATTCCTATTAGTCTAGCACAGAGGTGACTATTTTTATTATTGCATCTATGTTGGCTAGAATAGGGCAGGGGAGAAGCTGTAACCCTATCACTGAAGCTGCTTTTACTGTCCATCCAAATTTGGTAAAGCTTTCATTCTTCATTTTTTTGGTGCACCGGGGACAAGGATAGTTGGAAGTGGTAAAAAAACATTATGCCACAGAGGACTCCACTCCATTAAATTATAGAACTGATCTTTTTTGTTTGCACTGAAGCCTCATTGCAACACTGCAATGGTTGCAAACAAGAGTCTCCATTTGTTCCCAGCATTTCCCTTACATTTTTATTTTTTTGCTGATTACTCTTACTGTTGATTCTACTTCCAACACAGGGTCTGAAAATCCATATTGTGAAAGTACTTACTTCATTCTCCGGGAGAAAGCAATGAGTTGCTCATGAGACTTTACTTTTAATAATGTTCACGTTACGAAAGAGCTAGGCATTACATTTATCACTGCCATTCTGTGATGGTACTTCAGGAAAACAAGGAAAGAAGCAGAAAATCAAAATAATCAGTAAAGCCACACAGAAAGGCACAGAAGAATCCCTTTTACTGAAAATTGCTATCTAACCTAAAATGATAGGACGTTTCACAGGGCAGCATTAAAAAACTTACACTAAAAACTTAGCAAAATGAGGGGCATTATGTGTTAATTCAAGTGTGAAGCCAAACACACAGTTTTCTATTTCATGGTGGGCAACTCCACTTGTGTCAGTACTTGTATTAACTTATTCCTGCAGTTGCAACCCCACAGACATGAATGAGTACAACCTCCCTTGAGGAGCTAACAAGAGTATAAACAGATTAAAACCATCAGTAGGACTAAATAGCTGTCCTGTGTATATTAAATAGCACTTGTGTGAAACCAGCATGCAACTTGCATACATGAGCATGTGGACTTTTAAAATAGACTTAATGGACAAACAACTGCTTGTCTTGGAAAAGATAAACATTTAGAGCAAGGTGAGGCAATGAAGTAGAAGCAGAATATCAAAGCTTTGATACTTACTGCCAACATAATCAAACATGAAGAGATACAGTCACTTGTACATACTTACATGCCGTGAAATTCTGTTTCCAATGACTCTCATTCACAGAGAAATACTCTAAGAAGTCCCACAGAGACCTTATAAATTCTTAGATCTATTTTAAAATATTATTCCAACTCATGAGAATGGCAATTGCAGGAGACTGTAAAAGAGGTATGCTTTAGTTTTTCCTTTTGTCAGAGTACCTAGAAACCATTCTTGGTCTATGCTATATAAACACGCATAGGCCCATTGCAGTGATCGTAAAGGCAGGACTCAGGATAAACATAATATTACCACTGCTACAATTCGACTTGCTCAGATTACCTTGGAAATATTTTCAAATTATTTTGATTTCTTTTTACATATTTAAGAGGAAAAGTGATGTTAAGGGGCCATTTCTACATCACTGGCATATTTCACATGAAACACATGGAGTCCAGCTGAATACTAACACATCATTAGAATTATTTTTCTCTCATGTATGTCATGGATGTGCTATTTCAGATTTATGTTTCTGTGACACTTCTTCAGTGTCAAAATCTCCACAAATTAGCTATGGTGATGAAAATCCTCAGTTGTATTTTGGATTCATATTACAATGGTAGATTTCCCACCTGAAATCTGTTTCAGAAGGAACTGCTTTAGCTTGAGGAGAAAATTTCCTTTAGGCAAATGACTAAGGTTAATCATTCAGTTATTAACAGGGTAGGAGACAGCTCTATTTGTAGTAAAAATTGGTGTGTTTCAACCCAAATGATTCTATGATTCTAATTGTGTCACAGAACATCAAGTAAAGTTAGTACTTTGGTGTGTGATTTCATGTAATACTCTGATAACAGTGATGTTGCCAAGGTTTTTCTTCAGTAAATCATAAATAGGCTCCATCCAGAACCCAAGCATTAAAATTCTTGTTCTCCCAAATGGAATTTGGCAAATAGCAACTATTCCAGTTTTAATCAATTTCTTTTAAAGAAACCTAAAAATCAGATGGAAAATTAAGTACTAGCTATGATTATAAAAATTAAGTACTAGCTATGATTATGGTGATAGAATTAGCTAAGGTTGCTTAATTTGTCATTCACCAAGGCAGGATGTGTTAAACTGACATAGTAAAAACAAAAAATTTGTCTGTTATAAAGTTTCATTTTTTAAATCAGAGCTAAATGATGGAGATGGCAAGTTAAAAAGGAATTATATATTAGTGACTGCTAAAAAGAAGGCTGGTGTTTCATTATTTTGTCATTACATGTCATAAATTTTGGAGAACTATGAGAGAATGGTACAGATAAAATCATCATAAAATTATTTTCCACTTGACACAACCACTACGTTACATACCGGGTGTGTAATGCAAGGATGGCTTTCCAGAACCAATGCTTTTTCTTCATCTAGCCAAAAGTTTCATTTAGCTGCTGGGATTACCAGGTGACTGGGGTGATAAACAAAAAGAAGTGAAATGTTCACAGTATTCATTTCTGGGTTTATGAAGTCATTCTGCATCTTTATGCCTGAGTTTTCCTCTATGTGTAATGGAGTAATATAACATCTGCCCTTTTCTAAGTATATTAAACCAATTCTTATATTTTTGAGCACTTGTGCTCAGCCTTTCAGAGACTAAAATCCTCTGGGAATTTCCTTTCAAGCAGAAAATACAAAATACTTTCTTCTTACTGTCCGAATGGCTAAGCAGGATGGAGATTTGATCCTTTGCAGCTAGTAGCTATTAGGAAGAGGAGAATGGGGTTTTTGAAAAAGTGATATTGAGCTCCAGGTCTTGCAGAACTGCACTGAGTATCAGAATCAAACATGAGGTATGGAACAACTCAATGGAATTAGTTGGAAAGCACCCATAAATTATGTCTCAGCCATGATGTGAACATAGCACAGGCTGTGTCTAATTGTCTACATGAAAACTTTTGACTTTTGACTGAATACACTAAACAGCATGGGCTCCCTCTCCACAGCCGCAGGTGGATCTTCTGCATCCGTGTTCTCACCATGGGCTGCAGGGAGACGCCTGGAACACCTCCTGCCCCTCCTTCAGCCCTGGCCTTGGTGCTTGCGTTGCTGTTGCAACTTCTCACGGCTCTTCTCTGGCAGCCATCTTCTTCTTGCTGTTACTTTTTTTCCCCCCTCCTTAAATATGTTACCACAGAGGCGTCTCTGTGGTAACGTATCTCTCCTTATTGGCCTGGCCTTGGCTGGCAGCGGGCCGAGCCAGGAGCTGGCTGGCGTTACCTCTACTAGCTACAAGAGAGGCTTTCAGCAACTTCTCGAAGAACAGCCTCCCCCATAGGCCCCCCTGCTACCAGGAAAAAAACAGCCACAACAAACCCAGCACATTGAGCTTTCAATATTTAAAATTGCATTAATTTTACATGGTTTGGGTTGCTAAAAGCAGGTGAGGAAAAAAATCTCCTCTAGCCACTAAAATATAAATTTTAATTAACTATGGCATTGACAGCTATTAATAAGGATCTGTGACTGTTCCATGGGAAGGATGCCCCTTGAAGGAAATTTTCTTTAATTTTTTCATCCAATTCCCTGCAACTTTTCTTGGATTATGAGTGTGTCTTCCCAACTTCTTACTTTTAATTGTATGTCTGACATTCTACCCTTTTGTAGGACTACAAGAAAGATCTTTGACTAGAACTTACTATATGGCTTAATTGCAGGCACACGCAAATGACAGGAGAGACATGGACTCACCCTCGAGTGTTGTGAAGACTTATTTGGAAAAGGTTATAGGCAGCCAAAATCCCAACATGTAAACACAAGTATTGTTCTTCTGAGCTGGTTACCACACTCCTGTTTATGTAGAAACTGTATGTGTTACTGTATATTTAGGAACTTGGAAACTGCTATAGGAGTGGAAATGTAGGCATGGTTTTATTAGCCAAAGTTTAAATCAAAACAGAATTCCAGTGTCAAGTTTGTTTCGTCTCCCTCTGTCATTATTTTGAGTGTACTGAAAATCCTAAAAAATGAAAATATGCTGAAAAAATTATTTGGAGGGCTGCCAGCTTAAAAAAAAAAAACAAACGACAAAGCAAACAAAAAAACCCAACAACGTCCCCCCCATCAATTTGGGAACATGGAAATATTTTTAACTGATGCAGAGTTAATGCAGCTTCCAGGGTGCTAGACACTAGCTGAGTGGCAAGCAATGCTTTCTCTGCTGTGTTTCTGTGGCCTGGGCTGTACCTACAATAAGGGTACGGTTAGTCAAAGGTGATGAAAGACTGTAATAACCTTTGAGGGACAAATTCTTCCCTATGGAGACAAGTGGGTAAGATACAAGTCAAAATTTCCTTGTAAGAAAACACTTCCATTATGTTTTATTTCTGGCAAGTATAGATCTTTTACCGTGGTAAACATTTTTGTTGTGGAAACTGTCATTTCTATGGAACATTTTGAGAGAGGATTGAACAGAATCACAGAATTAACTAGGTTGGAAACGACCTTTGAGATTATCAAGTCCGACCTATTACCTGACACCATCTCATCAACTAAACCATGGCACTAAGTGCCACATCCAGTCTCTTTTTAAACACTTCCAGGGACAGTGACTCTACCACCTCCCTGGGCAACCCATTCCAATGGGAAATCACTCTTTCTGTGAAGAATTTTTTCCAACCAGTTCAACCAGGATGAAAGTTTTCACCTGGTGAACCAGTACATATAAGGATGACAGTCTAGGTGAGTGAGAACCATGGCAATAACCTGACCAATCATAGAACCACAGAATCATTAAGGCTGGAAAAAGACCTCCAAGATCATAAAGTAAAACTGTTTACCCAGCACCACCATGTTTACTCTTAAACCATGTCCCCAAGTGCCACATCTCCATGCCTTTTGAAGACTTCCAGGGATTGTGCTTCTACAAAGGAACACCCAGACTGCAAAGGAGTCCCAACAAGGCAGTGCTGGTGTGTCAGCCAGCTGCTGACTACAGTGCACTGCACCTGCACATGCAGTAAGACACGAACAAAAGACAATCTTCATTTCTAATGTGAGAAAAGAAAGAGCTGTTTATTCTCAGCAGCTGTATAGGACTGGAAAAAACACGCTACAGTAGCAGCAGAAGATGTTAGGAGAGTCCCTGCTGGTGACAACATGGGGCCATCACGACTTTTCAGGCAGGCAGTGCTAAGTGGCAGCCTCCTTCCCTCTCACATGTTAGTGAGGCTGAAGTAGCAGCTTTCATTCCTCCCTTCTATGACTTGGCAAGCTGGCATTACAGCTGATGAAAAATGTATCAGGTCCTAGTGATGTGATGAGAATTGACTGTGCTACACACTTGTTAGTGTTTGTGCTTTGCTGCTTGGATACTTTTATTGATGAAGTGAAGTACTGCGTACTATTAAATTATCATTTCATGCTACTTATGATAATAGGCAGAAGAGCATGGCAGATTATTATTACTTTCATTTATAGCTGATTAATGTGTATTGTTGATAGCAGGCATACCTTTCTTAAGGAGAGTGGAGAGGTGGAAGATTTCAATTTGAAACATTTTTGTTATGTTCTTTTATATACCTAGATTCTGCAAAAAGAAAAAGAAGGAAAGCAGAGAAAAGAGGACTGAATGAAAGGACAGGAATAACTGAGTTACACAAGATGAGATGATGTAATAATAATAACTGTTCTATGTCTCTATATATATGGAGCTGAGCAGAATGCATTGAATCCCTTTAACAGTTATGTCTTTATGTATGCAGTCCCCCTACAGTTAATAATCTATTGTACCTGCTCTTCAAGACACCTTGCTATTGAGTGCATTACTAAATAGCACAATGTGTAGCCATTTAATGAGGCTGAGTAATTCTATTATCTCTTCATACTATTTATTCACCAGCTGCATATTTTTCACTTCCACCACAGATAAAGTTAACAAAATTAATTCTGCCATCAGCGGTTGATAATCCCATCATCTGCGCATTTGTGACATTGATGTGATGGAGTTCTACACATCCCTGTCCTGTGGTTTATGTCATACTGTACTTGAGCTAATCAGAGGACAGCAAAATAATTATTATAGGAGTATTATACAGAATAGCCACGAAATTCCATCTTACTTGCCATTATATTGATTTGCACAAAGAGGGAAAGCAGTTAATCTCCTTTTCCTCACGTGCCGAAACAAAAGTTAGGATCTGTTGCACACTATGTGAATGAAGAGTGTTGCATCATGGCAGAAAAGAAAGTGAGAAATACCAAAGACAGACTGAGTAATTTGCACAGATGATGCAGCAGTACCACAAATCCATACTGAATGAACCTACTAATTGTTGAAACTAGTACATTAGACCAAATAAAGCATAAAAATCCTTTTTACTCTTTCACACTCTTTGAACCCGTCCAGTGTCATTGTTCTCCACTAGCCCATGAAACACAAAGTTCAAAACTGAAATTTTATTTTTTTTTCATTATGTTGAATTATGGCAGATGTACTTAACTGTCGTATGAATAGCATAAATACACACACATCACTACACTGCCAAAACGTTGTCCTCATATGTGGACTGAACACAGATGATCAAAGAGGAATGTCAAAGGTTTGTTGAGGATGAAATGAGAATGGCAGTCTGATTGTCTCTCTAGATTTGGCATGAAGATTGCTACTGTCTACCAAAGTGTTGCTCAAAGGAACTGTAGTAAACCAGAGCAAGAAAAAAAATCTTAAGATAAAATATTAAATTATTGTTGAGGGAATTTTTATGATGTTTCATTGAGCGGCCCTTTTGCAAACAGATTTCCACAGTGGGCACAAAGCATTAGTTCCTGTTACTGTGTACTGTGAATGGACAGAAAAATAGTAAATGGCAGGTAATTTGTGACAGCGGCAGAGTAAAATGTGGTGTAAAAACCTGGGGTTAGATCTGTTTAAATTCAAACTTCTGCTGCTGATTTGCCATCCTAGCCATAGCTTTAATACAGTTTAAGATGTTCATCACACAAATATGGTACTATCCTTTATCACCTTCCTCACATTTGAGGTTTGCTTTTGGGTGCCAACAAATTTCTGTATAGAGTTTTAAGATTTACTTAGGAACCATGTAACCCTGGTGTCCACTGACCTCTGCCACACATTTATGAGCACAGACTGTTTTTCTGAAATCCATTGTATGATGTCACAGTGGTGAGTGTCCCTGCCTTTCATGTGGGAGACCAGGGGTTCGATTCCCACCAGGGAGGCAGTGGTGCCGTTTAAGAGTTGGACTCGATGATCCTTGTAGGTTCCTTCCAACTCAGAATATTCTGTGATTCTGTGATGGAGGATTCAGCTGCTTCAGGACCACAGAACAGTGCTAATAGAGCAGAGCTTAAAATCACCCCACAAAAAATTCCCTAAAGCCTAAAACATAATTCACAACATAAAGACTACTGGCCATCCCATATAGATAAAAGGATAATTAAAACTCAGAAACACTGAAACTTTCAAAGTGTCATTGAAAATTATCTTTCTGCTTTAGCTAACTGAAAAATTATATTGAAACAGAAAAAAAAAAAACCAACAAAAAAAACCCCTGGAAAGCCAACCAATCTGAGTGCCTCTTTCTCCTCCACTTCTCTGTGTCTGTCTCTTGATTTTACAGTTTCCATTTTGTTTGACTAGTCTTCAAATTGAAATTAAATTGAGTTCAAAAATCATCTCGCTCTATCTCTGTTGTCACTGTCTGTTCCTTTCCAGTGTATGAAAAGCTGAGAGTTGTATCCTCTCTTTACTAAATGTGCAGCTCAGTGCTGCACTTGGAGTAGGTTTCCATACTCATACTTGGCTGCAGCAATAAGGAAGGACTGGTGGAAACAATCCTGTGAAATGTGAGTTTCTACCAGGGAACACATTCCTAACAGTGAAACAATTACATTCTGTCTACCTGGTTGGCAGATGCCAGTGCACGGTGGCATGTAGTGCTGCAGAGCAAGAGAGATATCTGATATAGTGCTATAAATGAATGACAGATCTGCATAGTAGAGGGGAAAATGGGAGGACTTAGTGCCATGGTTTAGTTGAAGAAATGGTGTTAGGTAATAGGTTGGACTTTATCTCAAAGGTCTTTTCCAACCTAGTTAATTCTGTGATTCTGTGATGCTGTGGCTTGCTCTTCATGTACGTGTACATACTTTGCGTCTTATAAGATTTTCATTAATTAGTGTGTGTTAATCTAGTCCTCCTGATAAGTTAGTTTCAGGTCAGTTCCCAACAGAAAGATTTGGAGAATTTGGTCTCACTTACAACATTACCATGTCACATTCACATTCAAATAGAAACTGTCACCATTTAATGGTCTTCTGTTTTCTCTGACCTAGGATGAGGGAGATACAGGCATGAAAAGAGGTGTACTTCATGTCATAATTTTGAATTAATTTATTAGGATTTATATATTGTCTTATAAGAAATTTTGGAATTCAAGAAGTAGATGCTGTTGTTTCCCTCTCCCCACATTCACAGTAATTATTTTATCAAGAAGTCTGCTTAGTCATGACCAGCGTCTAGCTGTCCATAAACCATTGCAGCAAAACCCTAATTCAGCCTATTCATGTTCCTCTTACACATCATCTATTAACCTTGTAGGGAAATAGAAACAGGAAATTATAGTGTGAAGGTAAGAAATGGATCGTAGCAAACCTAACACTGCCCAACAGTTTAATATTATTTATGCAAGTGGCTAACCTCATTTCCTGTTAGAGGTTTTACCATTTTGGTTCTGTCACACAAAACAGCACCACTAGGAAAACAATCTTGGTACCATATGAAACAATGGAGCAAATGTTTCAATACCACGCAGCATGTGCAAATAAAACAAGAAAAAAAATCGTTTAATTGAATTATGGACATAATTCCATAAGCATTTTTAACTTGTGCTTTCTGACACCTGTCCAGTGACTATATTTCCAAGGAAATGAACCCAGATTTAGTGAGTTGCCTAAACATTATGCATAATTTCAGGCATATTATTGCTCTTTGTGGACTTTCTGAGTTATGAATTAATTTAAATTGAGGAGCAAATTGAGCTTAATTTCTCAATCTTAGTATTTTTCTTCCTCAGATGCTGTAGAAAAATTCTGTAGAAAAATAAAGTAACCATTGTGAAGCACTGAAAAACACACTTGACTAGTCCTTGACCAGGAGGAAGGTGTAAAGAAGTTAAAGGAATAACTTCTAAACTCAGTCAGAGATCAGGAGGACTTTGTGAAAAGGTATTTCTCACAGGGGTTCTCTTTTACGCTAAAGAGACAATTATCATGTCTATCTTGTTTAAATTAAGTGAAAATCTGAGATATGTGCAGCATAAATGAGGGGAGCATATGGCCCTTGCTTGGTAATTTAAAGGGTTATTTGGCTAAGAAATTGAGAGTAGTTTAGACCAGAGTACTAGTATGTAATATCAATGCTAATCAGAACACTCCCCAGATAATCAAATCTTATTTTTCTGACACATATTTATACTTTATCATTAATTTTCCTTATTTTTCACACTTCTTAATTGTAGTTTTAAAATATGTACAACTTTTTTAATAGGAAACAGCACTTTATTAAAAAAAAATAAAGAGATATAAGGGTTAACCTATAAAAAGGAAAGATGAGGAAGGCTTTTCTGGTCAGTTTCAATCAAAAGATAATTTAAGCAAGGAAGAAATAGTCATATTATTCTGGAAAATATTTTGAGTTTTACTATTTTGTGCATACACACAGGAGAAAAACTTCCACAGCATAGGATTTTTGCCTGTGAAATACTAGAGCTGCAGCCACTCCAAAAGAGTCACTGGGATATCTTTAAAACTCTTCTCCAAAATGGGCAGAGCAAGGTCTTTCTGGCATTAAATGAAAAAATCATGCAGGTTGATTCTATTCTCAGCCTGCTTTTATTAAAGTTTTTGGCTGGAAATATACTCTTGACTTTCCACTGAAAATTTAGGCACCGGTAAGAATCTGGGTGCTTTCTGATGAGCAACTGTTTAAATTACTAACCCTTTGACCTTGGAGATAACCATAGTGCATCCAGAAAGATATTGACTTCTCACTTGGGTTAGTGTAATTTTTATTTTCTTTTTACTCTAACCAGTGTAAGTCAAAGAAAATTAATGCCTATTGGTGTTGTACATATATACATCTGATTCTGCGAAAATCTCTAAGTGTTTTCCTAACTAAAGGATCATGAGTATTTCCGAGGGAATCGTGTCTGAATGTTGAGTTTGGTCAGAAGCCTTGTATCACCTAAAAGCTTTTTGTAATCTGCTGGATAATCCATGATTTTTTTTAATTACATGAGTGCACACTTAAATATCTCTCTTTGTGCAAAATTATACAAACATATTTATATTCATAACACATTTTAGTAACTTTTTGAATATAGGTCAAAACCATGCTGATTTATGCAAGGATTGTTGACTTCTGGCACGTTCAATCTCCAGTCTTCAGAGAAAGCTGAAGCTATATGAAAGTTGAATTTCACGGACATGACTAGGCACTTTTAGGGAAATCAGTGATTTTACTTCAGTGAAATGCTGCCATTAAGTGAGAATCAGCTCCAAATGATTCTTGAGAATGGTGTCTGTATATAGACATGAATATGCAGTGGAGGAACCTCACATGCTGTTCCTCAGGGGGTTTCCTGTCCAGAAATAGGAAGAATATTTGCCATATGCAGATATAAGGCAAATTCCCTCTCATTTTTTCAAGACAACTAAAGAATCAATTTTATTACTTGTGAATTAAAGCTATCCAGAGTTTTTTCATGGTAAAAATTGTAAGCTATCTAAGAGTTAAAAGTTATGGATTGTAACCTTTGAAACTTTCCCCAAAGCTGCACAGCTACTGATGGGGTGACATGAAAAGCCATTTCCCTTATAATGAGATACCAAGCAGATCTGTCTTCTTTTAAAACCTGGCATTTAAAAATACATTTACCTCTATTATGTACTGGCCTAACCTGCACAGGCTATTTCTTGTGACATATTACCAGAGCAGATGTTTTAGACAACCTACTGACATAACTGCAAAGAATGAGCAATGTTTTTTGTTTTTCTTTTTTAATTTTGACAAACTAGTGCAAAAGTTTATTTTCCAGTATTTTAACACAGGTTTATCTGAGTATTTCTTATGCAAATTGCCTATTATTTTTCCCCTACTGTGCAGCTGAGTACTGTAATATGAAGAAATGGGGGAAGAATGGACACCCTGATGACTTTTTTTCACAGGACATCTGCTCACCTTGCCCAGATCTTTTGCAGCCAATTTGTCTAAGACCATATGGATGATATCAAATTGAACAGAACTAGGGGAAGGGGAGAATGCAAAGGAAAAAGCAGGAGCTAGAAATTAGTAAAGGAAAATATAGGAAAGAGATGACTTTGAGAACATAATATTTTTAAAAAACGGCACCCCCACACATAATCCCTCACTGACAAAAAGATTGCCTGCAGAAAATTAGAAACAAGAAAGTTATGATTTTATGATTTTTAGTTATTGCATATCTGCTCCAGGTTCAAACTTCATGTTGTTACTGAATAACAAGCTACTTTGTTCAGCGTAACTATTTGCAGTCTGTCTACTGTCATGACCTTTGTTATAGCTTAATAACAGGATCTCAAACTGAATCTTTTTAATATTTCATTAAAATGTTTAAAATATAAATACAGAGCATTATATTACAGAACATATTTGTACTTCTTACCAAGAGATGGTATATTTCTGTATTCATGAAGAAATGACCTTCAGGATTCAGAAGAAGGTCTTCTCAGTTTCATACAGTCCTATTCCATTTTATTATTTTTTTTCAGGCTGTATGGAAATACGAAATTCATCTCATCATCTCTAACAAATGTATGATCAATCAGGGAGATGCAAAATCATCTAATGTTTATATTAGATGGCTGGCACAAGCAATCACCCCTAATGACTTAGTAATGCCAAAGTAAGCTGTGCATATGCTCAAGTATTTTCATTTATGTTTCTGATATTTCTCTTTACATGGCTATGGATCTGATTCTTTGGATAATTATGTGGTTTCTTAAAGTGAAACAACTTGGACTTCTGTGGCAAACTTGCAAGGTTAAAGCTAAGTATGCTCATCACTCTTTGCAGAACCAGAAAATGGATTTTTTAAACTGTATAATAGATGTAACAGCTGTGTAAAAGAAGAAAAATCAAGAAATATTTTGACAGAAAAGAAGGGGTTACCAGGCAGGAGTAATGAGAAGATCAATGCAGAGGTTTCACAGAACCTCCATTTTTAGTCAGCTTTTCTGTCCCAAGGCCCAAATGTTCAACTGCCTATATGGAGACCTGGCAGCACGTGACTTTTAGAAGTAAGTATTTTTCTCTATTTTCTTATTTCTTCACTTTTTTTTTCTCTTTTCTTCACTCTTTTGATCTTTTCTTTTTCTCTTCTGGGTAACTTAAAACCAATGAATAGTATNGAGAAGGGAGTACTGTTTTCAAATGCATAATTTCCTGAGCTGGTTTTCTGATTCATGCTACTTTATTAATCAAAAAAGAAAAATAGACAAAATGATGTTTCAGGCTTCTCATTTTTGTATTTATTTCAACTATTTTCCAGCCATTTTTAACCAACCTGCTTTTTCACTTATTAAAATCATTAGATACTGGTAGTAGGGGGAAATACCTCTTACACAGATTTACTCCTTTACAAAAATTATCAAAGACAGGAATCTTTTGACACAGGAGAAATCCTCTTTCAGTTTTTGTATTCAGACCTCTTTTGGCCAATATTCCCTTTATGTTGGAAGTTCAAGGTTATCACATCGTCTTCATTGTGGCTGACTCAGGCCAGACTTCACAGACTTCAGCAGCAGCACAAGGTTAAGCTCTTTCTGTTCATGTTTGCCCTCTGACTCTCATCTGTTCCTGCATTGCCCCCTCTGTTAGGGGAGCATAGCTGTGTCTTCTCCCAGGTACAAGTGATAGGAAAAGTCTTCAAGTGGCTCCAGGGAAGATTTAGATTCCGTAGTAGGGGGTTTTCAAGCCTTGGAATAGGCTTTCCAGGGAAAGTGTTGAGTCACTCTTCCTGGAGGTATTTAAAAGAGGTGCAGATGTGTTGCTTAGGGACGTGTTTTAGTTGTGGTCTTTTCCAACCTAAATTTTTCTATGATTCAATGAACAGAGGAGGTATCTGGGGATAGAAACAAGCCACTGAAAGTGGGGAGTAAACTGGGATCCATTGAAATAGTGTTCATGCTAGTAGAAATAACCCCTAAAAAAGGTTTTCTTCTCTGCCTGTCTGTCCCTCCACCCCAGTTCAGAAAGCCAAAGCAGCGCTCAGAAAAAAAAAAAACCTTCACAGGGCGACTTAATGCTCTGAATACCTGAGTGACATTGCATTTACCTTTTTGCTTTAGTAAAAATGCTGGTAACTGTCTTTTAGAGCTATCTGAAAAAGGCTGTGAAGAAATCTTCTAAATTAATCTCATATGAGAATGCTTCAAGAGAAATAAATAACAATTAGTATTATGTCAGGGCTGGTTTTGAGTTGTTGTTTAGCTGGATATCATTTTTGTAAAGTAGATGCAATAGCAGAAACCCCACACACATATTGTCTTATCTAAGCTCCATAAATGTTCATTGTATCTATTTCAAACATAGGTTTAGATGGCTATATATCAATACATTTGACAAGGTACAAGAAATTGTGCTTTTTCTAATAACAAAAAAGCTTCCTTAACCAAATAAAGTATGTTCTACCCACTACACATGATCAAATGAGCAAATAGAGAATATGATCCCAGAAGTGGGATGCCTTCTAGTAAAACAATCAGACAGGAGAATAATACAAGGAACCAGTCTAGCTGTAGGGATAACAGGATAAACGCTGTTTGGGGCAACTATAAGAGCTAAGGGAATTGTTACAGCTGTGTTCAGACTGGAAAAGTTTCTTTACCTTGTGATAAATCACTGAGGGTGTACAAGTGAAATGTACTAAACCTTATGGCAGCTTTGCCTCCTTTTCATCAATGCACATTAACAAAAAAAGAAGATTTTAGGGAACAAAATAACACAATTAGGTGGGAGAGTTTCTCCTTTATTCCACAAAGAGTAATTTCTGAGGGTTGCAAATTTTATTAAACGTTGTATTCACATTCTTAAAAAGAGGGTCATAGTGGATGCAATATACTTATATTACACAAGCAGAACAAGTGAGGAAAAAACACTTATAGATATTCTGTGTGAAATAATACAGGACTGTTGTGTCCAATTATTTAAACACAGAATTCATGTCACTCCATGTCGAGATTTGACCCTGGCTGGATGCCAGAGACTCACCACAACCTCTCCTGGAGGAGAAAAACTGGAAAATAAAACTGGTCACAGGCATAAAAGCAAGGCAAACTATAAATAAAGAATATAAAGGATTTATTTGCTAACTAACAAGATCAGAACTGCGAAAGAAGCATCATTTAAAAGGCAACCTTTTCCCCCCACCCCTCCTTCTCTTACAACAGATCTAATATTCCTTTTTTTTACCAGGAGACATAGGGGGAACATAGGGTAGGAGTAAACCAGGCAAGTTGGTATTTCTGACCAGATCCAGGGTAGGAACCATCTCTCTGCCCTTCCATAAAGTTGTCTCTCTCTCTCTCACAAGAGGAAAAGTCTTTCATGACCCTTTCCCAAGTGAGATCTCAACCCAGGGACGACAGTTCTTCTGAAATTCTCTGTTGTCCAAGAGTAACAGCCAGGATGCTGCTTTTAAGTACTGGCTTTCTTTACTGCGTCATAATGAGCCCATCCCAAAGTACATCGTTCAGATCCTACCACAATGAACAAAACATCAGGCCAAAGGATCTCTGCCAAGCTCTCAGCTCCAGGCTTGTGTTTCTGGGCTCCGAAAAACATCTGCAGCTTTTTTTGTCAGCTTGATCTCCATCTTCAGTTGTGGCTTAGATGGATTCTGCATCACTGGTTTCTCTCTCTCTAGTCCATAGGCTTACACCATGGTCATTCCATGAACAGCAGTGGGATGCCTGGAAGAACATTCCGACCCCTTCTCTCATAGGCCTAGGGGCCTTCAGGCTTTCAGCCTCTCCACGCAGGTTCTGAACCAGCACTCTACATCTTGCTACTAAGTTTTTCTTTCTTCTCTCCCAAATATGTTTATTCACAGAGACGTCTCTATCTCTATAAGCTTGAATGCCATGGCAGCGACTGAGGCCCAGGCGAGAGCTGAGCTGTTAACCCTCGTCACTGCCAGAGCAGCAAAAAACCTAAACCAGGACACTCCTTAACTAGGTATGATGGTAGGAAACAGAAACTCTTTTTTTTTCAGTCCAAATGCTCATTTCATAGTCCCAAAATACCCTAATGAAAATAATTTTGAGTCAAATATTCTGTCCCATAAATCTCATCACTAAATATTTATACCTTTTAGAAATACAGTATATCCCCCCTGCATTGCGACCCCTCCATTACGATCCTGAAGATTTGCGAGGAAAATTTCTCACAATTTTGCTTCAGCCACTTGTGAGTTTCCCTGGCCGATACATGTGCAGTGCCTGTGTTCCACCGAGGGGCTGTGCCAGAGCTTCTTACGAAGCGGTGCCAGCCCGACCCAGTGGGGTGGGCCAGGAGTCACTCTGTCCCCTGTTACTCTAAGCACAGGCAGAGACTGACCCCCACCTCCAGCGCATGTTACTGTTTCCATGGCGACAGTTGGGGAAGGGAAGTTCCTCAGGGAAGTGGGGCTGGCCTTGGCATCCAGGTGGGACATGCTCACTTTACTGCCACAGCTGAACCCCACCACGTACTGTGCAGGTCTGGTGCATGGCGCGGGGCTGGTGTGCGGTGGGCATGAGCACCAGGGCTGGGGGGCATGTTGGGCGGGGGAGCAGCGGTGTAGGGTTTGGGCTGCAAGCACACA
>WEKX01012672.1:52811-62848 GCA_013390025.1 Pitta sordida
ATATATATACACATACATACACACTTCATAGCACACATATTTCATATATCTTTCACTGTTTAGTGATTTCTGTTAGTTAATATATGAAAAATTTATATAATACATTCAAATCTCAGATTACTGAGACTTGTGCAGACCACTCAGATCTGCAACTTCTGATCTTTATAAGTTTGGCTGGAACTAAATAGATTCATTATTCAGAGCACATATATCTTATCTCTATGAATCCTCAATAATCAGAAACACAATGTTGGCAGAAGCTTGGAATCCAACCCATAAATGATGATGAATACTCTTTCAGGGATTAAGGTGCTATTAATCTGAAAGGAAATAGTATGGGTTACAACCTGCCTATAATCAATACTTCAGGTACTTTTGGTTTTGTGCATAGTGATTTCCAAATTAAATTATTTAGATTGCAATATCTAATTGTAATCTATTGTATTTTATGAGCCTGAGAATTTTTTTCCAGTGGATGAAGCTTGCTGGGTTTTAGAGAATAGAGCTCAACATTTCACATCAAGGCTAACATCTTTTGTATCTTAAACACAAACCTAAAATACATTCTCAGGGGTTGCTTAGCCATGACAACAGAAAGCCAATAGTTAGACAAGTGATTTTCTGCTTGAGGCAGAGCAAGCTCTTGTCAGTGAAATGTTCTAAGGGGACCTTTTCACAGCCTGATTCCACTGGTTCACAGGCTCTCTCAGGCACAAGGCCAAATTGTATGCCATTTGATCATGAGCATACAGTGCATGTGACTGGGGAAAAAAATTCAAAGAGCTCTTTCAGTGAGCATTTGGGTTAGAACTACTATTATATAAATGGACCTGCTGCATAGAGCTATGGCAGTGAGTATGTAGGCATATGCTTCTATCCTAGCATCTATTCTGAATGAATCTCTGATCTGGCTTCATACCTGCCTGTTTCTTTCATGTGTCTTCTTGGAAGACAGTGCCACTATTTTAAAATTTACATGCTCCTTTCTTCTCCTAAACAAGTTTGTTCAACTTCTTCCTAGTACTGGAGCATCTAAGACAAATTGTAAAGACAAAGATCCTGCAAATCCTTTGGTGAAAATTATGGCCTCAGTTCAGGTAAATATTTTTAAAATATAATGAAAAACTTAAGGAATTTGTATTCACATTTGACATGTTTCTTGTGCTGTGGATATTATCACGAAACTTATTGCCACAGTGCTCCTTGTGCAGGTGTTTACAACCTATCCTATCAAGGCTTATTTTAATTCCTCATAATTAATGGAAAATTGACCAGACACGATATGTGACATCAGTTATTTGGTGAATTCTATTTAGAAATACTTCAGCCTGGGTATTATTATCTCAATCAAAAATGTTGCCTCTTTATAATCACTATGGTCAGTTGAATCAGCGTTACTAGTGGGAAAATGCATGACCGTTAGTATCTAAAAGCATCTGCAGAATGTTTTAAAGCATTTTACCATGCATATAAAGTAACAATTTTTCTAAAATAATTAATTTGGTCCTGAACCACTGAACAACAATCAGAGATGGAAAACAGGCAAATCAAAGGACTATTTGGTGAATTAATGCTTCCTGCTTCTCTTCGAGACTGACCTCCTTGGAATCTAGTGTAAATAAAGAATCCAGCAGAAAAGTCAGTCTGTCCATGCACCATCATTCACAGAGGCTCTGCCTCAGGGACACTTCTTAGCTACTTTTCTCTGTTCTGTCCTCATCATGTCCAGGTGAAGACATGAGCACTCATTAATTCAGAATTAGTTTTGAAAGATGCAGGCATGACACTACATTGTACTTTTCAATCCTGTACTTCTTTTGGCTTGGCACATCAATGGTGATGTGGCATTTCCAATAAAAAGTATCTCTAGATATGAAAATAGAGTTAACAAATTAATCTTCGCCTTCTCACCCTTTGATCATTTTAAGGGTTGTTGGTTTTTTGTTTGGTTAGTTTTTTTCTTGGACATCCTCCACTCTTTGAAATGGAAAGGGAGAATCATGCATTCAGTTTTTTCAGTTTTCATAGCAAAAATATAAAGAATTTTTTGACTTATGATGCCTGAGACCTGTGTAGAAGCGATCTACCTCCAGAGCTCCGAGTCCTGGCGTCTGGTTTTCTAGGGCTGAGTTCTCCATCCAAGGCTGCTGACTGAGCCCTGTAGCCCATAACCACTATTGCTGCTCTCATATTTTCTGAGGCCATTTCTGATGCCCTCCATGTAAACTCCTAAGGTCACAGTTTGCTGTATACTCACTAACTAAGGAAACAAGTATCTCCTGCTCAGTTGCCCTCCACATCAGGTAGATTGAGACTAAATGTGTAGGTCCTTTTAGATAAAGAATGAGACTACCAGGAAGCAGCTAATAATCAAAACCCCACCTGTTAACAAACAGCTAAAAAAACCTGTTCCCCATAGAACCCCTGGAAACCAACTAGAAACAACTAAAATTCTTACAAAGAAAACTTATTTATTGCCACAAGCTAAATCAGTTTCATTACATTTAAGCAAGAACTCTGTTCTTAGTTAAAAATATAAGAAAGAGCTACACGGAAGTAACTATATCTATATTTTATCTATTAAGAGACTGAATTCAGAAGTAATCAGTGTATCATATGTGCTCAGTAGCCTTTTTCTACTCCAGAACACTCACTGGTAGGACCAGAAAAACATCACATGATGAAATACATTAGTTAAAAGTTATAACTGGCTTCTTCAGTGAAGTGCAGCTTGACCTTGCACTAACCTTGAAATTTTGTGAACAGGAGCAAACAGTCATTGAACTAGAAGCAGCTTGTGTAATATTTAAGTAGCAAATATTACCATGAAAGTTTATTGAAGTATAAGGATTATGAACATAGTCACGTATTTTGGGTTTTGCCAAAGGTAAAACTGCCAAAGGGAAACTGCTTTTCTGACTGGCCTGGGTAGGCATTCGCTTGGGAGCTGGACTAGATGATCCTGTGGGTCCCTTCCAATTCAGAATAACCTGTGAACCTGTGACTATTCACATGGGAGACAGCAGGAAAAATACAATGATCTCCCTAACATATTGAACTTGACTGAAGATTTTGAAAAGAGAAACCATCTTTGTAGGTCGGTTTTCCAGAGATGTGAGTATGTGTGTGCTCTTTGTGTAGATGTTCTTTTGCACCTTGGTATCTATATACCTATTTGGTGGTCTAGACCTGTTGTGCATGCAGTCTTCACAATGGCACACCAAGATATGTAAATACTGGCTATCCAAGGGCCGAAGTGGACATCTATGCAGCCCATGGCCATTAGATAGCAGCAGCTTTGAAACAGAGTCTGATGGTCCTTAGATTCTTGAAAGACTAGCTAATTAGTACTAAATCACTGTGTGATTCTTAGAAATCTCATATAAACCAAATAATATTACATCAAGATAAAATGGCAGTAATACAGTAGCTAATTAAGCCACTTGAATGATTAGGCTGTATTTATAGATCTTCTAACTCAAAGAGATCATACCTGGCAGATCAATGTTAGTGTTAAATAAGACATTAGCCTCTGCAAACATTGCCCACAAGGTCATTGAATTGTGATGGTGGAACATTTTAATGAGCTGAGCACTTGACCTATGGGAAGATAGCTGACAACAATTTACTCAGATGGGGAAGCTCTGCATGTCTGAAAAACAGTCTTTCTGGGCCTTGATTTCTTAATCAATAAAATGGAAATAATTCTGTAACACAACACCCCCCCACTGAAATTAAATAATAACAGATACAGAATACATGTAATATATGCAATAAAACTTACAGAATATGTATTAAGATTATATTTTGTTCTCACATTATTGCACCAAGAATTTATTTTACAGCTATTTTTACTTTACAATATACTATGGTTAAAAGAAATGCTAGAAAGTCAAAAGAAATATGTTACTGTTAAAGGGAATATGGCCCAGGCCCAGTCTGCTGAGGATTTTTTGGGGTCCTTCCTAGAGATTTTTAGGGTCTCAGAACATGCTGTCCCTTTCTACCTGTTTGTCACACAACATAACATTATTGTTCATTTTCTATTTGGTATCAACAGTAAATGATGATCTTTATTCATATGAAAAACAAATCTAGCTTTCTGGAAAAAGATACTGAAATCTGTCAGCCCAGGACAGTATCATATGTGGGAAGGTTTCACTAATATTTCTACCTGAATTGGAGGTATCTTCTCCAGATCATCCGTTTTAGCGTATCTGTCATCTATCTTCTAAAACTGATAAGAAAAAGTTTAATTGTGTTTTCAACTTTGCTATTGAACCCCTAACTTATACTTGAATTGGAACCCTTGCCTCACTCTACGCATGGTATGTAACATCTGTTAAAAGATAGAATCAAGTATGTCTTCTGTAACATAGATTAAGCTTAATCAGTTGTTTGATTTTCTTATTTTAAACCCTAGAGCTATCACATTACCCAAATCCAGCTTTTGTGCTTTTCTGTAACTGCCTGATTTTCCCTAAATTTTCTATAATATGGTTTGTTGAGAGAAAAGCTTAGCTAACCATTCATACTTGAATTGAGAATTCAGCATGATTGCCCTGCGAGTGTGTGCCTGGAGGGAAGCAGAAACAGGGTTGCTACTTGGAAAGATGAAGTGGTTGAATTCAGTGCCTTAGGCCACAAACCTTGTTTTTGTGACTGATAATATGTAAAACTAACTGAAAGCCAACTTGTGTGCTAGTTCATGCTTTTTTTTCCTTGCTCTATAAAAACTAATATTATGCATTCTACCTGGGAGATTTCTTTCTACTGTTGTAAAAAGAATGTCACTGATCTAAAACTACAGCCTGGAACATGATTAAATGATCTACTGCTCACAAGAAGCTACCAAAGCAATAGTTTGAAATTTTATATAATGTACTTCTCAATGCCATGGATATGCATTAAGGCTATATAGCTCAAGCACTTGAGACACTATTTGTGATCTCAGGACTAACCGCACAATGTTTGAAGAAGTTCACAGAACCAGAGTACTTTGTGTGTGGTCTCTCTATAAACATAAAATTGTACAGTGTTATCAGTTATTGACATTGCTTTTACAGTATTTCTAATACGTAATGTAACCTCCAAACTCCTACTAGTGACATTTATCACATTCAAAAATGTTCATCACCAGCTGGCTGATGATACACCAGGGCTTTGTTCAAAAACTGAATCTCTCTCTGTCTTTCACAAGAGGTTGGCTACATCGCAGCAGTGAATGTATTTTGCCAGGCTTCAGCATATTACTACTGACTAAGTGTTGGGCTCAAAACTCTTGCATGAGTCAGTTTGACGATGGTTTCTTAGTATAGTAGGAGGTCTTTAGTTAGACAGCCTTCTAGACTCTCCTACATAAGTAGGTGTCATCTTCTTAAGTCCTCACTAAGAACATGCTAGATGTCATAAGCAATAAATGAACAAGCAGGTCTGGGCCATGGCAGAATGTCAAGTGACTTGAACAAGAAACTGCTAAGTAAATATGTGCTCAACAATACTCAAAAGCTTTCATGTTTTGTCACTTTTAAGAAATGTTAGAAAGAAAAGAAAAAAGCCTTTGTCTACTGGTCCAAGTGAGCTGAGAACTGATGGAACAAAACCTAGCGAATTGAAATCTAATTACTGTTTTGGTTTGGATTTGGAAATCCAAGAACTGTTGGTTTCAGGAGAGATGGGATTCACTTAAAATAGGAAACATTGGCTACTTTTGAAGCATCACCTCATTACCATGGAACTCTGCCAATGAAAAAGTTTCTTTTGCTTTGTTTTGTTTTAGACTTCTAAATTGGTGCAGAGGTAGGGTAGTCCAGAAATGAACAAATTCTCTGCCTTCAGGGAGTTTGTGGGTTCACCATCTCTGGAAGTGTTTGAGGATGGGAAACTTGGGGATATGTTTTAGGGGTGTCTATGCTGGTGCTAGGTTGATGGTTGGATGATATGATCTTGAAAGTCTTTTCCAATGTTGCTGATTCTATGGTAAGTATCTACAAAAGAACAATAAATGATAACCTAGGGACAGTTCAACCAGGAAACCTGTTTGTGCCAATGTATTACCATCCTAGCTTATGATCCTATTTTAAAATTATCCACCTGTTGTGGAACTATTTGATTTACAAGCTAGGGTAGAGTCGTGATTTTATATCAGCCGGTAGCATGAGTTTATGTTGGAGCATGCCTCAAATTATAGATAGAAAGCACCGCTGAAAGTATGGAGTTGTTCTGAAGCAGCTGGTTTTCATTTGCAAATAAAAAATAAACTCAAAGAAAAAAAACATACTATTAGTTCTGTTTGCTTTTATCTGAAAACAGAATTTTCAAATGCGAAGTTTGTCAAAACAAGGATCTTAGTTCATTGGTCTCAGTACAATACTCTTTTATGATCATGGCAACTGTTCTACCATCACTATGAAAATGTTTCATCTAGCTGAGTAGCTGATTTTAATCTCTGCATGAAGTATGGATTAATAAGTGAATTACAAAATGGAATGATTGACACAGAAAGCAATATGGTATTAGAAAGTGGGGTTTGAAAGCATTATTAAATAAAGAATGCAATGAATATGTGAGAGTATAGTGATTAATAGTATAATGTATCATAAGAGAGAAGAATTGTCAGCATAGTAGGAAGGGAAAACCCTGACCAGTTTCTCAGTTGATGTACACTTCTCAAACCCAGAGGAAATCAGGGAAGCTCTGGCAGTTTATGACAGTCAGGAATCTGTCCCCAGGAGAAATAGACTCAAATTAAGGGGAAAAAATTAAACTTTAGCTAAATATCTGAATAAGAATCCTGACAGCATGATCCCTTTAACTGAGAAACAGTCTCCCAAGGGAAATGCTGAATATTTGGAATTAGATTAGGCAAAGCATTTGAAAAAATGTATCATGGGGACAAATTTGTACTGGAGGGGAGATGAATTAGACAGTCAAATAGGTCATTTTCACACATTCTTTTAATTAGTTAAAACTGATTGTATAAAGAAAAGAAAAGGCTTGGCACTGGTTTTGCCTATATAGTAGATGTCGTTGTCCCTGAAACAGTGTTTAAAGGGTGTCATATCTAGATAAAGATTGCTGAGGATTGCTCTTCCATTGCTGAGGATATGGCATTTGTCATCTTGAGGTGGATCTAATGCTTGTTATGAATAGCTTTTTTTCTGCATGTAATGAAAAATAGTGAGAATTCAAAGCCATTAAATGGAGATGTTCCCATGGACGTCAATGAGATTTGATATTTTTTTGTTCCCTTTTGATGGTGTTGTCACATAGGAGTCAAGTCAGGCAGATAAAAATAAGAGGTATGCTCATCTTAAGGTATAACAGAGAATTTCTCTTCTTTAAATTAAAAATTAAAGTCTAGACTTTAAATGAGAAAAGTACAACATCCAGCTCCAAAAAGCGACTTTCATTTTCATATAAATACGTAACCATCATTTGTTTAACTCACACCAAGCTATCAAATTTTGTGGTGGGCTATAAACTTGTTGAGTCATTAGCCTGGCTGCTTAATGGAGGAAAACTAAATTTCTGTTCCTGCATAATGACACTTATTCACTGTAGACATTTGCATCACTAGGAAACGATAAAACCTCATCCTTCATAATGAAGTTCTGAGCTGACAAAGAGGAAAATATAGTGTTGTGGGACAACTATGAATATAAAACGAGCTTAATAAAGAAGTAGTGACAAATTATATTATGCAAAATGCAATGCAATAAAAAATGTTACTAACTCATTGGAAATGTCATAAATAATCTAAATAGTTTTTAGCTGTCAAAGCCTCAAAGAATATATTCCTTAAAAAATGAGGTACAGAGTAGATGTCAGTTTAATTGCCACCATATTTTGACAATCATGGAGAACCTTGTATTCAGCTTATTTGCTAAATTTAGCTCACTTGCTTAGGATGAAATGATTGAGGGAGCACTGCTAGTCTACTTTTTCAACTCATTGGTGCCCCATCAAAAACTAACTAGCTCAGCCATTTCTAAGCATTGATGTTTTCCATTTCAGATCAACATTTAATCTGCATTAGAGTCTCAGGCCAACTGATCTTTATAAAGGAAAGGGAATCTCTGATGGGTATGTTCAGAAAATCATGTACTGCCTTCTTAAAATCAACATTCTTTTTTAACAAATAAATATATTTGTCTGCTTTTTCTCTGTGAGTCAACAAGGGCATGAAATCCCATTAGGACAGCTCCGTGTATTCTAAAAAACGTCCAATTTGTGTGTCCAAATGACTCACTTTTCACTCTTCCAAAAATTTCATTTTACAGAAAGGAAAAAGTCCCCAGCATTTCAAGAATTGCTGGCAGCTCAAATAATAATGACTTTGATTCTATTTCTGTTGAAGTCTCAATGATTCCAAAAGTCCCGGTGATTTGAATAGAAGCAGCTTTGAGGCTTGCATAACCAGAAGCATTTCTATTCATGAAAATAGTTGCAAAATTAGCTGCTAATGTGATCAGATCCTCACTTCAATGGAGATTTCCCTGCTGACATAGGCACTGGTTTAATTATATGCTGTTCATACTCTAAATGCAAAATGTTCACGATACTTGAACCAGTTACTACATATTCTAGCGTATGAGGCTGGTAGGGGAAATGATACATTTAATGTACTGCTAAGAGATATGTGGAAAACCATATTGCCTAGAAAATGTAAAATTTGACATGCTTTGTTAATGATTTTGATTGATTTAGTTTTTATATGAATGACAAGCATCACAGGTTGGAAATCCTACTTTGACTTTTAAAAGTGAGACATTTTCTTCTGGACAAAATGTATTTTAAACTTGCCCTCTGTTTTTCAGAGAAAATAGTACTCTTGTCTTTACACAAACATAGAGGAGGTTCACCCTGGATCAAATACACAGTAAAAAAATGTGAGCTATCTTCAAAGGAATGTGGAGATTTTTAATCTCTAGTTGTTATTGTAGTCAATAATACAGTGTTTCATTTCAGAAACACAAAACTCAAAGTAAGCATGTTGGTTTTAACATACTTATGAGCCTAGGTACTTATGAGCCTAGTCTGACTTTTCCCCTTTCACAGTTGGAATTGGCTACATATTTTCCATTATGCAAGAGGATTTGGAGCCTCTCTGTCTAATGTGCTCTCTTTGGTCTTGTCCAATAACTGATGTTTCCAATAACTCATTTGAATTACCAGCTCTCCTTGGAAAGGCACCAGTCATTATGATTATCTCTAATGTTTCTAAATCTTCTCTTATTTTGGAAGTGCTTCATTTAGCACATTTAAGGCACAAATAAACATTTACAAAACAAAAATTAAGTGATTTTTAAGCCTGAAATGTGGCTACAGAGATTCCATGAGGGAAGAAGAGAATCCAAATTGGCCACAATTTGGCTGCTGGCAAATGAGGAAAACTTTCCTGCCATGCTGGTTTTGTTTCTTAATAATATGGAGATGAACCTAGTGGTTGCTAGATTTTTCTAATTCATTTTATAGCAATAAGTTTTACGTCTATCTAGGGACTCTCCAGCCGTTCAATGCCAAAAAAGCAAATGAATCAAATCTGATAAGAACTATGCTAAACAACAGAAGGACTAATTGCATTTTTCCCATATCATACTCCTTGGACCTTTTATGGAGGCACTAATCAGCACAGTCTGCAGATATAGTCCATGGCCAAATAGGATACATGACGGTATTCAGATGGTTGTCTAATCACCTTTCACAGGTTCACAGGTTATTCCGAGTTGGAAGGGACCCATAGGATGATCTAACTTGACTCCCAAGCAAATGCCCATCCAGGGATCGAGCCCACAAATGTGGAACCACGAGCACCACGCTCCATCCGGAGAGATCACTCTCTCTGTGAAAAAGCTCTTCCTAACATCCAGCCTAAACCTCTCCTGGCACAGCTTGAGGCCATGACCTCTTGTTCTGATGCTGGCATCCTGTGAGAAGAGATTCGCACCCACTCGACTACAACATCCCTTCAGGCAGTTGTAAACAGTAATGAGGTCACCTCTGAGCCTCCTCTTCTCCAGGCTGAGCACCCCCAG
>WEKX01012674.1:9945-24519 GCA_013390025.1 Pitta sordida
TATCCATCCAACACAACATTCCAGTCATATGACTCATCCCACCATGTTTCCAGGATGGCATTTATGTCATATCTTTCCTGGTATGTCAAAGCTTCTAACTCTTCCTGCTTGTTACCCATACTTCGCATGTTAAAATATACGCACCTCAGCTGGGTTGATACATTCATCTTTGAAGAGGGTTCACCACCTACTATGTCCCTCTCAGAGGTTTTGGATCCATCCCCTTCCCCTTTCAATCCTAGTTTAAAGCCCTCTATAATGAGGCCTGCCAACTCAGAGGCTATTAGCCTTTTATCCTTTTTAGATAGATGTAACCCACCTGAATCTAGCAAGCTGTGATAACTAAAGCTTACTCCATGATCAAAGAACCCAAAGTTCTTCCATTGACACCAGCCCCTAAGCAACGTATTAATAGCGAGTATTCTCCTATATATGTCATTGTTCATCCCTGCTGTTACAGGTATTGAACAGAAAACTACCTGCATACCTACCCCACGGAAAAGTTCACCTAGTTCCCCAAATTCCCTTTTAATTGCCCTAACTCCTCTCTCAGTAGCCTCATCAGTGAGGCTAGTACCATCAGCCAGCTAGTACCATCAACAGCGGGTAGTGATCTGAGGGTCTAATGAGTTCAGGTATCGTCCGGGTGATATCCTGAACCCAGGCACCTGGGAGGCAGCAGACCTCCCTGTGGGATGGGTCTGGTCTGCACACAGGACCCTCTGTTCCACTTAAAAGGGAGTCACCAACCATATTATGTCATTATAAGAGTTGTTTTTGAAGGTTTAGCATGGTGTTTTGAGCTGTTGTATGTGGGATAGGGTATGTTTTTAGTTAATTGGTTGTGACTTTTACTATGGTAAGTATACAGTTATTCCCCGTCATTTGCGAGGAACAGATCAGGCCACGGGCCTCGCGAAAAGCTAAACTCGCAAAGAAGTGCAAGTTGTTAATATGCATGAAGGCCACGCCCATTGCTCCACCCCCCGGCACTCCGGAGCGCTGGGGTCCCTTTTCTGCTTCTCCCCTCGGGCTCTCTGAGCACAGGGGAGAAAAGGGAACCGTTTCTGAGCCCCCTCTGATTCGGGAGACTCCCCACCCCGAGAATTCACGAGCCTCTCCAGGCCGCCACGACTGCGTGCCCACAGCCCAAACCCTGTGCCGCTGCTCCCGCCCCCTCCCCAGCCCCGGTGCTCATGCCCGCCGCACGCCGGTCCTGTGCCGCATGCCACCCATCTCGCACCGCTGCCCATCTCGCGCTGCCGGCCCTACGTGCCGCTGGCCCCGCGCAACAAGGTTTGTTGTTTTGGGTTTTACTGGAATTTTTTTGTTGTTGTTATTAAGTAGAGAGGGTTTATGATTTGGTTGTATTCAGGAATGTGTATTTTTAGAAAACTGATGATGCTGAGGAATGTTTGGGGTTTTTTTTAATTGGTTGGTGGAGATACAGTTGTGATTTTTTTGATTATTTCTGTTGAGATTTGACAATGTTTATTTTGCTGTTTTGTTTTGAGGAATTATTTTTGGCAGGGATTTTGTTTTGCTTGATGGTAAAATTGACTTGTAAGAGAATTCTAATTTTTTCTTTTTTCTCAAATTTTTTTTAGCTGTGTTTTTTTGTAAAATAATGTCGTTACTGTATTGTAACTGTTCTGAAGTGTTACTTTTTTAAGTTTTGCTTGGATTAGTGTGTGGTAGAGGGTGGAGTTGTTTCTCCACCCCTGCGGTAAAAAGTTTAAGTTTATTGGACGCTTCTTTAGGTAAATGCGAACTGCAGACTGCGTGGTGCTGCTAAGGGGATGGAGCAGAATGCATTTGTAATGTCTATTGTGGCATACTATTTGGCTGCTTTTGACTTTAGCTCCTATTGTAGCTCTAACATGTACGGGACAGCAGCACTTAGTGATGGAGTGACCTTATTTAAGCTACAATAGTTTATAGTTAATTTTTGTTTTTTAGTAGACTTGCATACTGGCTAGATGAGACTGTTGAAAGGTGAGTGGGTCTTATTTGTCTCTCTGGCTTACAGATTATCTTGTGTATGGGGGTTATAGCATCTTTATTCTTGTGGTATTGCTGGCAATGCACAGTCTTGGTGGCCATGAGCATTTGCTGCTCTTTTACTTTTAGCTGTCTTACAATAGAGGGACTTTCTGAGAGGCTAGGCAAAGCACTTAATTGCTTTGATTTATCTGTCTTTACTGCAGTAATCTTAAATATTTATTGGTGCTCTTTCCAGTCTTTGAAGTAGCTATTCTTTAAATAATTAATTTCTAAAATGCATGGAGTGCTAGGGCAGGTCACAATGGGGTCTTTCTGCTACTTATTTTAGGTTAATCTCATTTTAGCTTCTATTAAGGTCAATTCTTGTGAGCTTCTTGGTTCTCCAGTAACTGAAATTAATTTTGGCTTAATGTTTTGATGGCATTAAGATGTACTGAGCTTCTATGTTAACTAATGCCTCATATTGTTGCAGTTTAGATATGTTAGGCTATTGAATTTATACAGTCTAGTAGATTTGATTGTCCCTTTCCTCCCTCTGATGGGAAGAAAGGCCTTTCTAATACTGCTTCTGATTATTATCACTTTCTGGGGCATGCATGAGGGAGGTACCTTTCAGCAGGTTTGAGGGATTATAATTCTGGCTGTCACATCTACACTTCTGTCCCCATGACACTGGTAAGGCTCTCACCTTCTTTGGTCTGGTGCTTTTGGCCTGTTCTTTGTCTTTGAGTTCTTGGACTCAGGCTGCCAGGACACAGGTAGGCTTTTTGTCTTACTGTGTCATGTTTTTTATAGTTAGTCCGGAAATATTATAGGGCATTCTGATGTGAGAGTCTGCTCTCTTGTACACAGGGGCATCTGGATTGCATGTTCACAGAATCACATAATCACAGAAAATTATGAGTTGGAAGGGACCCACAAGGATCATCTAGTCCAACTCACCATCTAATACCCGTACAGCGACCAAGAGCACATCCCAGAGCATAATAACAACCTAGATGCCTCACAATCTAGAGGCCACTCCGAGCCGGAAGGGGCCCAGGGTCATCCAGCCCTACACCCCCCAGCTAGACCATGTCACTAAGCTCCTATGTTGTGTTGGGCTTTGATTCTTTTGATTTTTTTGAGGCATTCAGTAACGTTATTTTTGATTTTTTGGAAGTTGTTAACAACTAGCTTTTGGGCTTTGTCTGCTACTTTCTGGACTTTATTAGTTATTGAGACATCATCAGTCACTGGGGCTTTATCAGTCACTACTTTGACAGGGGTCACCTGGCACCTGGACACAGAATGAATAGATTCTTCATATATCCTTAATTGCTTAATTATGTTAGTAATTGTGTCCCTCTGGTGATTAAATTATATTATAGCTAGAAATTCGACATATGAATCTGGCACTAGTGACAGAAAACTTTTCTGCATCTGCGGGATGCATTGAACCTGCTCAGGGTCTTGAGAATTTGGGCTTACGATAGTGAAAGTGAGGCTCAGGATTCTACGTTCTTTCAGTTTCTGGACAGCATTATCTATAATGGTCTAGGGTCAGTGGTGTTGCTCCAAATTTAATTTATTAGCATACTTCTCTCTTACAGCTGGTCACAGTTGCCTTTAGAGGCTAATGGCGTTTTGAGGTCTTGCGCAGTTTAGGTCAGTGGCATGGTTCTTGGACAAACTTCTCATGTTTTTTGCTTTAGCACCATGTTCTGCCTTCTCACACATCAATTTGCATTTTCTTAGTTATTCTGCTGATCTTTATTCTCCCAGTCATCCTTCCTTTCTGCACTCCAAATGAGTTATGGGATCCTGCAATCCACTTTCGTTTTCCTACACACTTACTGAAAAGTTTCCTAAGAACTCTGTTGCAGGCAGTGACTTCCAGCATTTTCTAAAGAGGACATTGAGAATTGTTTCTGTAGATGTGACTTTATTTGGCAACTGAAATACCCCTGCTCCATAACGCATCCTCTAAAAATATTTCTGTCTTTTAACTCCCACCTAAATTAATAAAATGCAGCATATTGTGTTTCAGAACTGCCAAGAAATGCACTTCAACCATGTGGTTTCTCAGACGATACTGCTTTGTCTTTGACCTGGATGAGAGGGAATTAATTCTCACTATAGCAGCCTGCTTGTGATTCCATCTGTCCTCTCTTCCTGTTTAGAATGCATAAACACTATAAATATGTTTAAACATGTATAAACAGTAACCTCTTTGAAGCAGAGACCATCTTAATAATGGCGACATCTCAAGTGTCATAAATAGCTAATAATTTGATAGGAAACTCAATATGAGCCAGCAGTGTGCCCAGGTGGCTAAGAAGGCCAATGGCATCCTGGCCTGCATCAGGAACAGTGTGGTCAGTCGGTCCAGGGAGGTTGTCCTTCCCCTGTACACAGCGCTGGTCAGACCTCATCTTGAGTACTGTGTGCAGTTCTGGGCTCCCCAGTTTAAGAGGGATGTTGAGCTGCTTGAGAGGGTCCAGAGAAGGGCAACAAGGATGGTGAAGGAACTGGAGGGCAGGCCCTATGGGGAGCGACTACAGGAGCTGGGATTGTTCAGTCTGGAGAAGAGGAGGCTCAGAGGTGACCTCATTGCTGTTTACAACTACCTGCGGGGAGGTTGCAGCCAGATGGGTGTAGACCTCTTCTTCCAGGCTGACGACAGCAGAACGAGAGGGCACGGCCTCAAGCTNGGCAGGGAAATAGGGTTCAGGGTAGGCAAACCAGTGGAGTAACAGCCAGTGATCCCTTTCTGGAATGTCCAAGGGGCTGCAGGGAGATCCAACGGTCGGCCGAGGAAAAGTTGTGCTGAGATGAGGAGTCAAAGGCCCACACTGTCCTGGGCAAAACAGCAGTGGTAGAGATCACTGGTGAAAACTAGGTGTCCTGAGTCCAGAAGGTCCACGAACCTCCCCTCCTGATGCCCAGCAGCTGTAGTTATAGGGCCTCGGGCCCCTCCCATGTCACATGCCTTGTGGGCATGTCTTCACATGCCACTGGCTGTCACTCAGCCTGCCCTGGCACTCAGGCCCCTCCCCTAGTCACATGCCTTGCCAGGGAGGGAAGATAAGACACAGGATCCTTCATTGTTTGCCAGGAAAGAAGGAGAAAGCCCCTTCCTTGGCTACATTCCTTTCAGGAGAGGGAAAGGAAGATAAGAAGAGATACCTATTGTCTGTTGCAGTAAAAAGGAGAAAAGTTTTACAATAGAACAAAAGGCCTCTCCCCATGACATAGGGAATGAGAAGGGTGTTGTGAAACAGGATCCTATCTAAATGTTGCAAAATGTGAAATATGTAAAAATTTTCTTTCTGAAACTTGAGAGTACTTCTGTTTTTCTACACTAGAGATTTTTCCTTTTAAAGATACCCTGGTGGCTACAGCATGTCGCAGTTTCAGAAGAAAAACATCCTGTGCAATAACACTCCTGTTAATCATATTTGGCTTATTTCAGCAGCCAAAAAACAGCAGCAAAGGATGTTGACTGTGATTTTTACCTTACAGTTGTCTCTTAAAAAGCCAAAGCCAAAGAGTGGAAATTAGATAGTCTTTTCTTCATAAATAAAATTTCAGCTTCTGAAAACTCTTTCCACCACATGAGCATCTGAAGGATGTTAAAGAACATATTCAGTGCAGGTATGTCGGTGTGCAGCTGCAGTGGGTGTGCAGCTTGAGCTCTGGGGGGGAAGGAGCCCAGGAAAAGAGGCCATGAGCTGCCAACTCTTTACATAACTAAGGGCCTCAGGACCTGTGGCCCAGACAGGTAATTAGATGCTGAGTGACACAGCAGGAGCCTATGATCCCATTATTGGTCTGACGCCATTTTTGTGAGGTTTGTAGTTGCAATGGGGCTTCCATCCCAGCTCAGGTGGTGCGAGAGTGACTGCTAAGTAACTGAATGGCTGGGCAGAGAAGTTTCCATAGCATGGAGATTCCCTGTTACAATCCAGAAGTTGTTTTCCTTGTGCCTTGCATTGCATGACACCCGGGCAGTGATGTCTCAGGATACAGACTGTGTTTGATTGTGGGAGGCCCGGGTTCAATTCCCACCAGGGAGACAGTGTTAAGAGTTGGACTTGATGATCCTTGTGGGTCCCTTCCAACTCAGAATATTCTGTGATTCTGTGATTGAGACACAGCGAATTCTCTTTAGAAAGTACTTTTGGGAAATTCTTTCCTTTCGCTTTGCCAAAGATGTGGCATCCTCCTAGTGATATCCTGAACCCAGGCCCCTGGGAGGCAGCAGACCTCCCTGTGAGATGGGTCTGGTCTACACAGGGGACCTTCCTTTCCCCTCAAAAGGGAGTCACCTATGATGACCACCCTTATCTTCTCTTTTGTACTAGTGGTTTTGAGTGCTTTGTCAGTATGGCTACCCCTTCATTGATGAGAGTGATGATGGGATTGAGTCCATCACGAACGAATTTGCCGACAACACCAAGCTGGGAGCACGGGTTGATCTGTTAGAGGGTAGGAGGGACCTGCAGAGGGATCTGGACAGACTGGAGAGATGGGCAGATTACAATAGGATGAGTTTTAACAAGTCTAAATGTTGGGTTCTGCATTTTGGTTATAACAACCCCAAGCAGAACTATAGGCTGGGGATGCAGTGATTAGAGAGTGGTCAGGTGGAAAGAGACTTGGGGGTATTAGTGGATAGCAAACTTAACATGACCCAGCAGTGTGCCCCGGTAAACAAGAGGGCCAATGNTACTGTGAATACTGTGAATGACTACAACTCAGCATAAATCAATGAAAAATTTATGCCAGCCTTGTTCATTCTTTCTTTTTTAATACTTGTGTGGTGGATGTAGATCTAACCTGATACATCTACTAGAAAAATGATGGAAGTAGAAGTATATGATAGATGAGCAAGTTCCAGAGCAACATGGAGCAGGTTTTACTATAGCTACCTAGATTAATTTTATGCACAAGTGATATGGATGCACGCATGTATTTCACACACAAAAACTAATTAATTGGTGTGGGAGGAGTACTGTGGGGCAACCCAGATGTCTTAGAACTAGGAGATCAATGCAGCTGTTAATTAAAATAATGCTTATAATCTGCAGCATTGCAGTATATATTTTATTTTCTGAACCGATGTCAGCAGCATCAAATGCCGAGTTCCTAGACCTCACTGTCTTATCTTGCAGATTTTATATACCTGATCTCTTAATGTGGTTCTTTGCATGAAAGCTTTCTAAGTTATTATATCATTAAATTATCTGTCAACTGGATAATTTTCCTTTCACCTGCAACTGGCAGAGTTGCTCTGTCTGTGAACTGTGCGACCTCCACTGCATTAAGATTATTCATTGCTCAAGGTAACAGTTTTGCAGCTGATGTCATCTTCTTGATAGTTCCTTCCTGAGGAAAAAAAACATGCTAGGAAAGGAATTTTCTGGTACTCACTTTTCTAAAATAATCCCTTCATGATACTTCCGTTTGTTTCAAATTAGAGAAAAAACAACTGCTCATTTTGCAAATGGATGGACCAATGTAAAATGTTATTGTGCTACAGAAAGGTCAATGTAAATACTGACATCTTCACTTCAGCTGTTGATAAACATTTTTTTAACTTCCTTGGTTACCCCTTTGCTGACATGCTTTAGAGGGTTCACAAATTTCCCTGCTCCACAACAGATCTGCAGAAACAATTAACTCTAGATAGTGGGTAATAATAAAAAATTGGGACATTAGATTTATTAATATTCCTGAATGTGACCCTTGGATGCTTACATACAGTAGCCTTGAAGCTTATATATGCTTAACGATTATTTGTCCTAACATGAAACACAGACACTAATTTTTCTTTGAAGCCAATTGAAATCTTTACTGTGGGGACATGGCCCAACAAATTATTTCCAATATAGAAGAAAAAAGATTAATTTAAACATGCAATGTGCAAGAGAAAGCTAGGTTCACAGTAAGAGCATATAGTGAATATGAGCTTCCTTTTTGGGTAAAGTATTGGCTAATACAGAAGAAGACAGAAGACACTCTTATTTTAACATGTTTGCAATACAGTCAGGTCTCCTATACCAAGATACCACGTGCCTTGCCCACTACCCACAAAGCCCTCTGTCTGCGTTGATTGGCAACTTATTAATATGCAAATTTACCCTCACATGGCCTCCCGGCGCTCCAGTGGTTTAAGCACTGCTTTGCTGTGTACTGGTGTTTGTGTCCGTGTTTTGCAGCACTCATGGCCACCCCACACCAGGTAAAGGCCCTTTTCCGCTCAGCCGGGGACAATGGCCCCCTCGGGTTTATTTTCAGCCATCTTCACAGAATCACAGAATCACAGAATATTATGAGTTGGAAGGGACCCACAAGGATCATCTAGTCCAACTCACCACCTAACACCCGTACAGAGACCGAGAGCACATCCCAGAGCGTAACACCACCNGCACGGGCGGTGGCGCGGGTGACGGGGGCGGTGGCGGCAGTGGAAGCGGCATGGGCGGTGGCAGTGGGGCGGCTGCCATTCAACACAGAAGTAGGGCTTATGTGGATCCTGATTAAGACCGTGGATCCGTGTTGTAGGAGACCCGACTGTATACATATATGTTATACAGTGATCCCCCGTTACTCGCGGGCTGTTGGGTCTGGTCCTCTCCACGCGAGTCGTGGAATCTGTGAAGATAGTGAACCCACTGTGTAGTCAAGTACACCACGCCCCCTCCCTTAACAAGGTCTGGAGGATGGTCCTGAGGGCACGCCTCCCTCTGTAATACCTCATTAAAGCAGAGGAAACACCTTTTGCCACCTCCCAGCTCCAGGAAGGGAGCTTTTCTGAGCACAGAAACCAGCACAGCTGGTAGCTGGGAAGCCGGCACCGCCCCCCTCCTGAAAAACCGAGCAGGAGCCTAGCCTTCTGCCACTGTCCTTTCCGTGCCATGTTTCTGATGGGTTTTTTTATTGGAGGTTTTATCGGGGTTTCTGTGTGTCTCTTGTGTTCAAACACGGCAGAGGCGGCACGCCTCTCCAGAGCAGGACTCTGGGGTAGGAATGAGTTCGGTGCTGGCCAGGGCAGCGATGTGGGTTCCTTGGCGCTGTGCGACGAGAGCAACAGCTGAACAGGCTGGGACAGTCTCCGCTGTTCAAAGAGGCTCCTTTGGGGTTTCTTATTCTGGGAATGTAACAGCCCCCAGCAAAGATTTCTGGCAGGAGTGTGTGTGAGCAGCCAGGGCTGATCTGGCCACCCCAGGATGGGGCAAGTGGCAGCCGGGGTCTGTCTCCTGCTGGGGCTGTCTGCAGGAGCGCGGGCAACCAGCTGCTGTGCAGGGCAAAAAGAGTTGGTGGCTCTGTGATCTGCTCTTGCAGTGACTTCTAAGATGTGCAGGGCAGGGACGGATTCAGGAGCCAACGCAGCACCAGAGCACAGATGAGTCCCGCGCCAGGAGAGCCGCAGCCCCACTTGTCCCTGCACCTGCTGCCCAGCCCGCAGCTCTCCCCTTTCCTCTCCTACCCTCCCTCCACCCCACACATCCTACAAGGGAACTTTTTATTTTGGGCAGTGAGGGGAGTGCTGGTGCCACCACTCTGACGTCAGTTGTTCGCGTCGCTGGCATCGGGACATAGTGGACTATGGTCTCCCTGTTCCACCGGTGCTGGCAGAGCTGAAACGCAGTGCCGAGTCGGTGGCTCTGCTCCTATCCACCTGGCTTTAAATCTCTGGTCTGCCGCCACCCCAACGTCAGCTTTGGCAGCGGNGCCGCCACCCCAACGTCAGCTTTGGCAGCGGCAACCATTCCCCACCTTCCCCCGGTTCGTAGCTGCGCCACGCCGCCATGCCTGGAAGTGCCAGCATGGTACCGGTCTCTTTGTGTCGGCAGCGGTTCCAGCTTCACAGAGACAGGACTGGCTCTCCTTTCTCCTAAATGGTGAGAATGAAGCATGTACAGCAAGTCTGGTGGGCAGTGATGGCGGGGGGGACCAATTATATATTCATAACCTCATTATATATTCACGAGCTGATGGGTTCGCGGTACACTCTGCGCACGCGCTGAGGTCACACAGCTCGCTGAAAAATCACCCGCAACTATTGGATCCCACAAATAACGGATCGTGACTATGCAGAGGATCACTGTATTAAATTTTTCTCTTTTTTTTTTTTCTTTCTCCCAGTAAAATTCTTATTTTTCTCTCTATTATTCAAGTATCTCTAAATTCAATTCATACCCATCCAAACTGGCCCCAAGACAATTACTTAAATGCATTGAAGTATTTGATGTCAGAAAAGGTCACAAGTCATATATCCTAATTGTCTGCCCACATTAGACCTCTCAGCTTTGGTTTGTACTATGAAGAATTATCTTGTTATAAATACACTATTTTCTAGGTTTAACTAAATAGTATGTTATTTGTGTTTATTAAAGTGCTTCTTACACTAACAAGAGTGTTCTAATTAATTTAACCAAGATTTCTGAGCTCTGTAAGGCATATGACATCTATTAAGATAGATGCAGTAAACTTAAATTGACAGGCCTTCCCAGACTTCTAAGGACAGTGTTTTCAGGCATTGACTAAATGCGGACTCCCACCGAAATTTTCTTGAGAAATAAGAAATCGAAGTTTGAAAGGCCTTCCTCTGATATATCAACTACTGGTTCTCATCTACGGGTTCCTTTGTATTTTTGAATGGTGTAAGGTGTAAAAGGGACTTGTTTTTATACATTTATAATTTAAGACAGAGAAACATGGCATGTCTCTGCTCATGAGACATAGCCAATTGAAATACTGAGAAAGCAAAGCAAAGAGATTCCAAGTAATTGTGCATTTATTTTTGAAAAAGTGAAACATCACTAAAGTATTCATTTTTATTCAGATAAATGGATTTACATTCCACCATTTAGAATGCAAAGTACAAGGTGAAATCCCTGTGAAAATACAAAGCTATCGCTTTACTTCAAAGTTTCATGTAGTGTTATGCACGGAATTGTGAACTGAAATTGTAATTTCTCCATTAAACCTCTAACCTGTGTGTTCATTATGTTTTTGTGATCAGTGTGGAGTTTTTGGGGTGGTGTTCCTGCTTCCAAATTCAAATGGCTGCTGTAGACAGGTGACTTCTCACAATGATAAATGCTGTATTTAAAATGTCTTGATTACATCTTACTGATGAACAGTCACTGAACTGGATTCCACCTCTCAGTCCTATCACAGGATTTTAATTTTAAGGCATTCAAAGCTGAGATACCCAAAGCATATAGTGTACAGAAATGCAAGTATTCAAAAATGTTAATTTCATACGGCTCTTTGATGTTAAATAATTTTGAAGGTTTAATACACATATGCCTTAATCTAGACTACAAGATGAGGCAAGTATTGGCAACTCACTAACTGGTGATAAACAGCTCACTTGAAGAAGTGCAAATTTTGTATTCATACAGGCTTCCCTTCCACTAAACTCCTAAATTGAAATTCACATGGTATTAAATATGAAAAGGTATTTAGTTTTTGCAATACTGCAGTTTTTCAGCTACTTTTCTGATTCTGAGTGTAGGCTATCCATTTTCATGACCATGCCAAGAAAGTGGCTGAGACTAGCCATCTTCAGAAACTCCATCAAACGAAGCTTCTTTTGGCCTTTCATCTCAATGCTTCTTGAAGTATCCATGTCATTAACAATTAAAAACGAATAGGCTTTTTTGCTTGTCTGTTCTGTGTTCAGATTTAATGTGGATATATGGAGAGCTCTATCTATGCAAAGCAATACTCCTACAAAACACACATAGTATCAGAGAATCCACAGGCATGAAGTTGGAAAACTGATTCCTCTCTGGTCAGCTACCATATCCAGCTCCCATGAACAGCCAGTGCAGGAACAGTCAGCACATTTTAAATGGGAGTAAGAACCAGCACATTTTAAGTGAGAGTAAGAACCAAATCTTTAATCTTATGGTCACTGAGAGTTTAAATAATGAATACACTAACCCCCTGCTTATTCGTGATTTTGTTCTTTGGAGATTCAATTCCTCACAATTCATTTTTCAGCAAAAAGTGGGGTGTGGGCATGCATGGAAAACTGCATGAAGAGAGACAGCTCATGGACATGCAAATAAGATCATGAATATGCAAATGAGCACCACCCATCACCTGCCCCCTGCAGCCCGACTGCTGGGGTAGTGTTCCTGGGGTGGCTGCAGAGGTGGGAGCTGGGGGCTCTGGTGCCACCACCACAGCAGAGAGGGAGCAGGCACCCAAATTAAAGCTCCCTCAAGGCACCACTCTGTTTTGATTTCACGAGGGATCCCGGAGGGATGCAGGCAGTGCCCTGGCAGGGACCAGATGGAGCTTAGCACAGAGGTGTAAAAACTAGAGGATTCAGTCCAAGTGGCTGTTTCAGAGTTATTGCTTTATAAAACCTAGTTTGTATAAAGTTGTTGCTGTAATGCTGACTTCCCAAGGCAGCGAGGGGATGGATCAGTGAAGGGACCCAGAAGGAGGGAACAGCTTGGCCTGGCAGTGTTGGTGGGGGCGGGCAGGAGGCAGCACATCCTGACTGATCCCACTGCCATCCCATGCAGTGTGCCCCAGCTCGCCCTGTCATGGGCACTGGTCCCAGGATGGGCTGGCAGCAGTGCCCTGGCTCGGGGCACTTTCCACTGCTGCCATGGTGCCAGGATCCCCACTGCCATGACAACTCCAGCCCATCCGCCATGTTTATCCAGTTGAGTTGACTTTAAACACACACCCTGATAAACCCTGGCTCGGTATGGCAGCAAAAGGCAGGAATCCCGGGACTCCCTGGACAAGATTGAGCAGAAGCCATTCTCTTTAGTCTCTTTAGCCAGCTTAGGGTGTGGGGCAGTCCCAGGAAGGCCAGGCAGGGCTCCAGAGCTGAGGGGGGGTGGGCCAATGGGTGGGGCTTAATTGCGGATCCTTGAGCTCATTATCTTCACAGTTCATGGGCTTTGCAGAAGGGACCCAGACTCAAAGACCTGCGAAACTTGGGGGACTGCTGTACTTCCATGTTGCTTAAGCAAAGTGAACACGCATATTCAAAAAGCATATAGATTGCACATAGTTGCGGCAAAAGATGAATACTGCGACACAACTGACACAACTTTTTATAACCAATCCAGCAGAGGGAAATTGTAGAATTAAACAGAATGAATTGCCAATAGCTATTCAACTAAGAGATACTGTACATTCAAAGTAAAACGTAGAGCTTCAGTAGAATGAGAAAAATATGGTAAATTTCAGAATAAGTGTGGTATTAAGGCTAGACACTGAACAAGATAACGGTAACTCCACACTGAAGAAATTAACATGTAACTTCACCCATGTGTTTCTTTCTCCCTTCATTTTCCAAAGTATATTTCTTATCAGTGCAGTCTACATTTCTGAACTGCAGTAAGAAAGCTTCAGCCCTGGTGGCAAATATCCCAGCAGTGTGTGACAATCTCTAATAGAAACTGAAGACAAAGGATAAAGTGTTTAGAGCTGCACAGAGAGTGTATTCCAACTCAAGCACAAATTCAGCACTACAGTTATACCCCGCATTTGTGAGGAACGGGTCATGCCAGGGGTCTCACAGAATGTCAAACTCACAAAGACACACAGGTCATTAATATGCATGCAGGCCATGCCCATTGCTCCACCCCCCGGCACTCCAGAGCGCTACAGACACTTTTCTGGTCCTTCCAAGAGGCTCACTCAGTACAGGAGAGCAAAGGGAACCATTTCTGAGCAGCTGCTGTGACTGTGCATGCTTGTGGCCCAAACCCCGTGCCACTGCTCCCCCTCTAGCCCTGCCCCTTGGTGCTTGTGCCTGCAGCATTCTGGCGTGGCGGCCTGGCCTCACGCCAGCCCGGCCTGGCTGCTGCCAATGCACATGCTCGTCCCGTCTCCGCAGGCAGGAATGCTGACCTAGCTCTGGTCAGCATTCTTGGAGCCTGGAAAACCTTAACTTTGCAGCACTATGACGCCCTGTGCCGCTTATGGTGGTGGGAGGGTGTTGGTATTGGAGTTTCTTTCCATTTAACATCCACTGGTCCCAGTAGAGGCAGCGCTGCCCAGGTTTTGATTGTGCTTTGAGAAACAAGGAATGGCATGTCCTACATTGCTAAAAAATCATGCTGCTAAGATCTGAAGCTGCAATACAGGGGCTGCAAAGTGCAAGAGGGCCACTGTATATCAAAATTATTAATTTTTCTGAAAACGTAGGATCATGCTATGGTGAAACAAATGTTCAACTTAAATGTATGGACTTGTGGCAACAAGAAAAATACCACAGATGGGAACATTGTAATTATAATTAAATAGTGTTTACTGCTTTCTATCATCAATACTCTATTTAGCTTGGACAGCTGTGTCCCCTATATATATGTACTTCAGAAAGAATATATTTTTTTCCCCAAAACATGCCTCAGTTTGTTCTTTGAACGATTTCTGGGTTTTGAAAAATCCACCCTTAATTCCACCTCTGTTGATAAATCGAGGAATCTGAGGGCAAGTCAAATAACCTGCTGTGTCTCCAGGAATATGGGAAGGAGGTCTGACTAAAACACGGACCTTCTGAAAGTTACGTTTTCCCAGAATCACAGAATTAGTAAGGTT
>WEKX01012676.1:727-11009 GCA_013390025.1 Pitta sordida
TGTGCTGTAAGGCAGGAGGGCTCTGCAGAGGGCCCTGGACAGGCTGGATCTCCACTCCCGGTGCTTCCTGCAGGGGGATCCTGGGGTGTCCCGGGGTTCCTCTGAAGCCGATTCCTGTGCAGTGAGACCTGCACCCCCTTATCTGGGACTGGGACCCCCTGCACCCGTTTCCCCCACTTCAGGATGTCCCTGCACCCCCTTTCCTGGCTGGCCTGCCTCTTCTAGGCTCCACATTCTCTTTTCCTGGGACTTCCTGGGATCCCATTCCTGTGCATCAGGACCCCCCTGCACCCTCTTACCCAGCACTGGGATCCCCCTGCCCCCCTTTCCTGGCCATCCAGTGTCTCCTAGCCCCCACTCCCACCTCTCATGGCTCCCTGGCCCTTCCTCTTTCTTTTCTCAGGGACACCCCAGATCCCATTCCTGACCTTCCCAGAGCCCCTTTCCTTCACACCAGGGACCTCCTGAATTCCTTCCCACACATCCTGGGTTTCTCCACCCTGTGAACCACCTTTCCCTGGCACTGGAGACCCCTGGACCTGCCTCACCTGGTCACTGAAACTCTCTAGACCCAGTCTAGTGCCAGTTGCCTACATCCCCTCTTTTTCCTGGACTCCATGAGACCCCTGAACCCCCATTCCTGGGCACAGGACCCCCCCTCCACCCCTGTCCCCAGCTCCAGGACCCCCTTATTCTGCACCAATACTCCCCTGTCACCCTCTTTCCCAGGCATCCTGCCTCTCCCAGCCCCCAGGCCGCTCTCTTCCTTCACTGTGGCAAATAAGGGCACAGTCCCCAGATGCAGGTGCGACCAGAAACACTTTATTGAATTCTCCAGCCCTTTTATGTGTTCTCAGGGCTGTTCCTGCATATGCCAAATACATCCATTGGTTCAAGTCACCTGCGGGGGGGCTTTTCCTGCTTTACAATTGGCTACAGCAGAGAGGTGCCGAGATACTGAACTACACCCTTGCAAGTATGTTAATACCCATAACTGCCCCTGTTTTGTTTACAACAAAAGAAACTTTTCAAAACTTGTCAAGAGCACATTGAACATATTCCATAACACAAGGCAAACATACAACAATGCATAAAATATACCAAACACATGTTAAACCTGTTTTCACAAACAGCTGATCCTAACAAATTTTATTCCTGGAGTTCAACAATGGTAACAACATAACTTACAGATAGTGCAAGCGGATGTTCCTGCCTTCTGATGAGGACTTATCGCGTTGGTTTTGTGCCCCATTTGTGTCCTTCAGTTCTGGTGTTGTCTGTAATACCAGACAGACACTTTGCAGGGAGCCAGTGAGGTCCCGCATCGGTGGAGATGCTGGCAGAGCCCCTTCCCCAAGTTATTAGGTCAGATGGCCCTTACCATTGTCCTGTGTGAAGGGATTTGACCAAAACCTTTGCCTTTTGTGGAGATGTGGTGAGATCCTTGCTGTATAGTGAGGAAAAGTGAGAGAAAATGACAGGAGTATGTGGGAGCTCAACAGACTATGGGACAGACCAGTGTGGTTCTAGCAATAGCCAAAGTTTGTTATGAGATACGCAGCTTTTATACATTTATTTTTGTGCCTTACGTGCTCTCTGGACTTATTCTGATTGGTCGAATTAATCAAGTCATCCAACCTTTGTTCAAACTGACTTTTGTTTCTCTTGTCTGCTCAGCATCCTGCTTCCATCTATCTTACCTGCTCTACTTTCTTGCATACCCCCAGTCCTTTTTGCCAGCCCAGAATCATTTAGCTAACCTCAGCTGTCTGCAGAGCTGCACATAACCTGGGTTTGGGAGGTTCCTATGTCCATTCTCTTCTAAGTACATCACTACAGGAGTGCCTGCATCTGTTAGCGACAAAAAATTGAGTGTGTAAAGTGCTTTCTGTATTTTGCCATGTGGCCTAACCCCTTGCATTCCCCCTTTCTGTTTCTGTAACATTTCTTCCAGGGCACAGTGGGAATGTTCCACCATAGTCTGTCCACGAGGGGAATGAGGAATGCCAGTGATAGGAGTGACTCCCCAACAGGATAGAAATGCCTTGGCCACACGGCTGACATAGCCAGGGCCATTGTCCCTCTGGATTTGCTGTGGGACTCCTCAGGCAGCAAAACTGTGTTGCCAATGTTTGATCACGTTTGCTACTTTCTCTGGACTCTGCAGTTGCCCACAAAGCTCCCAAGAAAGTGTCCATGGACACAAGTACGTATTTTAACTTGCCAAATTCTGGAATATGGGCAACATTGGATTGCTGAATTTGCAATCATGGAAACCTCTTGGATTGGTACCTGTACCTGTTGTAGGAGCAAAATGTTGATGGTCTGGGCAAGAATGGATCATTTCTTTGGCCTCACCCCATGATAGGGCAAATTCCTTATGTAATGCTGCAGCACTTTGACGGTAAAACTCATGGGATAACTGAGTCTGCTGGAACACGTGAGGCAATGGTGGTTGTAAAATTGGGACAGCAAGATGATCAGTGTATGCATTTCCTTCTCTAAAAAGCCCTGGGAGTCCTGTGTGCTCCAAATGTGCATGACATAATTTGGATCTTGTCCTTGAATTAACGATAACTGTAAGTACTAAAAAAGGAGAACAAATTATCATTAGTAGCATGCTTTAACCACCTTTTCTCTAGACAGTGAACAACACTACAAAGATACTGTGAATCAGAAACAAGATTAAATGACTGATTATGTAGCATAGAAAAAGCTTGGACAGCAGCATGAAGGTCACCAAGTTGGAGCCTTCTGTGTGGAAAATGTTGCGTTTCTAATTATCATTCTCATGCCAGACCAACACATCTTTGCCAGTTCTACCAGATCCATCAGTAAAAACTGCTGGTCCAGCAACAGGTACTTGGTGGCCAAGTGGAGCTTTAACAAGGCCTAATTCCAGGTGTGACTGTACGATACATGGTGTACATAGAATAACACAAACAGAAACAATCACAGTCACAATTCTTACTAATAATATTTGATTAACTTAAAGAAAACCCAACAAAACACCTCACTAACTAAAGACTTCACTAAAATTGCTTTCACAATTCCATATTTTGATTTCACATTCACACTTTCTCATGCCCTCGGTGCCCGCCCTCTTCATGTGTTCTAGCATTCATACTTGTCATTCTCCCTCAAAACATGGTCTTCTGAAGTTAAACGATGCGAAATTATACACTTTCATTCAAATAAAGAAATTTAGGGTTAAATAATAACGTACAATGTGAGATGCTGATTGCTGCTAAAATAAATCATATACCTGCCACAATAAGAACATAAACATATGACAAACCCACAGCAAAGAGAGAACAAAGTGAGTAAGAGTAACAAAGGCCTGACAAAACCTAAGTCTTAAAAAGGCATGTATCTGTTCTTGGTTGCAATCCAAATCCGTGTTTGATATGAGATGCTCCAGGTCTTTCCACAAGCTTTCCTTTAGCACTTACAGGCTCTGCATGTTTAATAAGTACCTAAATTTGATTCACTGAAAATTTTGTAAAGATGCATCTTTGTGTCCTCCAACTTGCACCCAGATCAGCTGGCTTCAAAAGAGAATATTGGAGAGTTATGAAACATATACAAGGATGTGAGAGTACATGAAAACTAAATTGATACTATGACAGCTGCTTGCAGAGATAAACTCCTTTTGGGTAGTCAAGAAAGAGCTGGGGTGTCCACAACTCACCAGTGAGATTATGCAGAAAAACCTTACAGGTTGACAAGCAAAGGCAACTAATGCGACTAACTTTTGTTAGCTGAATACTTTTCAATTGCTGGATGCAAAATATAATTAAATGTTATTATGGAAACTCAGTCTGAAAGAATCAGTACCAACTAGACAGGGTGTGTAAACAAGAGATCACAATACAGTCAGGTCTCCTGTACCATGGTACCGCGGGTCTTGTTCGTTTCCCACAAAGCCGTCTGTCTGCTCATTAATATGCAAATTTGCCCCACACCCTCACACTGTCCCCTGGAGCTCTGGCGCTGTTTTGGCACTGCCCTGCTGTGTGTCAGTGTTTTTGTCAGTGCTTCCCGGCGCCAGCGGCCACCCCACGCCAGGAAAAACCCCTTTTCCACTCGGCCAAGGACACTGGTGTGGGGAGCCGCCCGCGCCGCTGTCCCCGTGTCTCTCCAGGTGGGTAGACCTGGTCTCTCCATACTCGAGTTGATGTCTACCCCAAGAAAGTCTCAGACACCACGTCCAACCTTTCATAACTGCACACAGCCTCTTCGCTCTGACTGGAGTGGGACAGGCGTGTCGGCGGGGGGGCCCGCCGTAGCCTTCCTGCTCGGGGGGGGGGGGACGGGGTTGATTTGAATATTCACGATTGCCTAATTTGAATATTCATGCATGTCAGGTCGTGGAGGCTCAGTTGCAAAACAGGCCTTCTTAATCGCTGAAAAATCACGCTGGGAAGATGTGAAGCCGCTGTCTGGGAGGCGCGAAGTGGAAAAGGGCTGACTGCACTGGTTTTGCAGCTTCAGACGGTGCAGCAATCTGTTCAAGTGCAGAGAATTATTGCAGTAAATTTCTGATCTACACAGTATTTCAGTGTTCTTATTAACAACTACAGTATGTAGTAGTTAGAATGAAGTCAATAGTCAAGTCATTTTACTGTTCAGACAGAGCAGTTTTAAAAATTGTCGAATGTTAAAGATTTCTCTCACCATTTCTTTTTGCACCTCCTTATTCATTCACATTCAAGGCAGGGGATCTCTTGAGGTATTTGTAATTTGGCTTTCAGACTTTCACAAGTAGAATATGAACTTCTAATTACTTCTAATACCCTGCTATTTAGTAAAATAAAAAACAAGTCAAATTTTTTCTTGGTATAGAAGAAGAGGAGAAAATAAGCTAGAGAAGAACTTGGCTATGTACCTAGAATAAAAACAATCTCTTCAGTACGATTTTTCAGTTGTAGAACAAAACAAACAATTTGGAAATAATTAAGTACAAACCTCACAGTGTTATATTACTGTAGGCAGCACCTCCAGGGTCATGCAAGGCTCGACTAATCCCTTACAAAACCAGGTATTTCATGTAGGACACTTACTTATTATTTTTGCTAGAGGCAAAATCCCCCACTCCTCCAGGCCCAGCCCTTCGCCCACTGGGAAGGTGCCAAGGCCTCCCAGGGGAGGATTTCCCTGAATTCCGGGAGAATTGTTCCCAGGGACCTTGTCCAGGCTCTCACTGTCTGTGTGTCTGGGGGTGTCAGTCTGCCACAGCCAATGTCCTGGGAATGCTGCTCTCCTGGATTCTTCAGGGCCTTTTCCCCTCCAACTTGTGGAAATAAAGACTCTCACAATCAGTAATTATGAGAGGGTATGTTTTATTCCATGGAGGAGCATGGGAACTCACATCGCCACAGACATGCCCAAAGTTCAGAGAATGACACTACCTCTTTTATACACTTAGAGTGATGTAATCCCCTACATGCCTGTTACATATTCATGGCCTAACTCCACCCCTCCCAGTTTGTATGCTAATTAGTCCTTAATTGTTCTCGTCTTGCATGGTATGCTCTGGTGGTTCGTCTTGGTGGTCTTTGGATGAAGTAAAATGGTCCTCCTCGGTTCTTGGTGTCCTTCCAACATTGGGCTATAGTTCAAATCACAAAACTGGTTCTTTGTCATCTTGGTTCCACCTGATCACACCTTAACAATGCCTCAGGTCCGGTTCAGAGCTTGACCTGTTTGGCAAAGCTGCAGGCTGTGTTGTGCTGATGCCATAGATTACTAAAATGCAGAATACACTGTGAGCGAAGTTTCCCTTTGTGTAAACTTTTTCAAGCGAGCAAGCAAATCCACAAGCAGGCAGACCCTCTGTGTCAGTAGACCCTAAATCCCCATGTTAAACCCTTATGTTAGCAGACTCTGTATCACCCCATCGCCCCAGTGCCCTCGGGATGTGAATTTGGGGAGGGGGATGTGGGAGGTGCCCAGGCCGGGTTCCCCTGCACTGTCCCGGCGGCTGCGGCGGGGACCGAGTGCAGGGAGGAGCCCCGCGGGGCCCAGCCCTGCCCGGGGATGGCTGATGCTGCCCGCCCACTCCTCACTGGGCCGGACTGGTGCACCCAGTGTCACGCTGTGGGAAGGGGCCACTTTTGGGGACCCCCCAGCACAGCCCAGCTGCTTCTGGGGGATCAGCACCTGCTCAGCGCTGGGGATGGGGTGTGTGGGGGGTACTGGGGCCATACTGGTTGCACTGGGGCCATACTGGTGCCACTGGTTCTGCTGGGAGCCCCCCTGGCTGTGGGCGAGGAGCTCTCGGGGGAGCACGGCGGGGAACAAAGGGGAAAAAGGGGAGGGTGGGAGCCACAGAGGGAACCAGAGGTGGGTGAAACTCCCCCAAAGTGAGCTTGGAGCTGGGGTTTGGGGGAACGATGGGAAAGGGGTGAGAGAAGGGGGATGAGTGGAGGTGGAGCAGCAGGAAAGCTGGGGCTGACGTCCCCCATCCCTTGAGCCCTGAAATGATTCCCTGGGGATCTGGAGTGGGTGGATCTGCCCTGGTGGGTCCCCAACCTCTCTGTTCATCCCTGGGGGGTGATGGGGGAGGGTTCCCCCTGCCAAGACCCGGTTCTGATTCTGTGGTGAGGCAGAATCGTGGGGGGAAGAGGGTGACCCCTGGGGAGGAGGAGCGGGAGAGAAAGACAGAGGAATAGGAGGGTGGGGAAAAGGACAAAGAGGATGAAGGTTGGTGATCCACTGTTCGTGGTACCTGCAGCCCCCATCTCCCAGGAGCATCACACCCCCTGCATCCCACAGGGGACTGGGGAGCGGGAGCTCAGTCCAAATATCCTGGGAGAGGGGGGAGCACGGAGAAGGGGGAGCCCCAGGACCCTGAAAAGGGGATCTAGAGAAGGAGGGGCCCGGACACAGGGGACCGCTGGGACTCCTGGGACAGAAAAGTGAGGAACCTGGAGAGGGACAATCTCTGGGAATAGGGCACCCTGAAGCAGAGTCAGGGGAGAAGGGACTCTGTCCCCCCAAAATCTCTATCATCCGTGGTCTGGACACCAGGGGACAGAGGAGATCCCCAGAACCCCAAGGTGGAGAGACCAGAGAGGAGGAACTTCTGAGAGGGTTTTTTGGGGCTGACTCTTCATATTTTTGAGTATTATTTGGCTGAATCTTGATCTTTTGCAGTTTTGCAGGGGGAATTAGTCTCAATGTTTCTGAGGGGTTGTTTGTTTTCTTCAATCTCAACATTTTGGGTATTTCTGCACTGAATTTTGCTTGTTTTGAGATTTTTATGGACAAAGAATTCCTGGTGAATTTTAGAACTGGACTTGGGCAGGAGGAACCTACAACCCAATGCAGTCTTGTCTTGTTTTTCCAACAGAGAAGGATTTCTCCTTCCAAATCCTTGTCCAGATGGAGGAGAAAGCTGTGAGGAGAAGGAAGATGCCCCAGGACAGCCAGGCAGGTGAGGAGTAAGTCAGTGCCCCTTTGTCCCTCTCTTATCTTGCATCTTCCAGCCGAGCATCGCCCCCGGCTGCAGAACAACCCCGCTGCCGACACCGTCCTGCCAGGAATGGATCTGGGGGAATCTCCTTCTCCTTCCCTTTTGGCATGAAGGCAAATCCCTCCTTGTCCTCCTTCCTTCCTCCCCAGGCACCAAGGAGCGGAGGATGGAGAGCACGGAGGACAAATCCCAGCAACAGAACCTCAAGGAAGAGGCTGTTGTGAATGACTCCACAGTGCAGGAAGTGAACGGGGAGGAAAAACCACGGAGATCCCTCAGGAGGAGGGACTCCAAACCCAGCCCAGGGTGCTCTGAGGAGGAAAGACCCACCATGTGCCGGGAAGGTGGCCACAGCTTCAACCAGAGCTCAGACCTGGAGGTGCAGCAGCACATCAAGGCAGTGAAGAAGCCCTACAAGTGCCCAGACTGTGAAAAGAGCTTTAAATGTAGCTCCCAACTCCTCATCCACCAGCGTAGCCACACAGGTGAAAGGCCCTACAAGTGCTTGGAATGTGGGAAGGCTTACAGGCATGGATCCCACCTCGTCACCCACCAGCAAGTCCACACTGGTGACAGGCCCTATAAGTGTGGGGAATGTGAGAAGAGCTTCAGAGACAGCTTCCACCTCATCCGCCACCAACAGATCCACAGTGAGGAACGGCGGGAACAGCCCTACGTGTGTGGGGAATGTGGGAAGAGCTTCAGAGACAGCTCTGGCCTCCTCACCCATCTGCGTGTGCACACGGGGGAGAAACCCTACAGGTGCTTGGAATGTGGGAAGAGCTTCACTGTCAACTCCAACCTGATCCAGCACCAGAGGATCCACACCAACGAGAGGCCCTATGAATGTCCTGAGTGTGGGAAGAGGTCTCGGAGCAGCTCAGATCTCCTCAAGCACCAGCGAACACACACAGGGGAGAGGCCCTTCCGCTGCACCGACTGTGGGAAGAGATTCAACCGCAACTACAGCCTTGTCAGCCACCAGCGCAGTCACACTGGGGAGAGACCCTACAAGTGTGAGGAGTGTGGGAAGAGTTTCACCCAGAGCTCTACCTTGACCCAACACCAACGGACCCATGTGTAAGGGAAGCCCTACGAGTGCCCTGACTGCAGGAAGAGGTTCATCCACTGCTCCAACTCCATCACCCATTGCAGGACCCATGTTGGGAAGAGACCTGGTGACCCACGTTCTCGGTGCTCCATGTTGGGAAGACACCTGAGTGGTGATCTCCACATCCTCCTGGTTCCCTGTGGGCACTTGGGTGAACGCAGGGGAAGGTACATCCATTGGGTGACAGACTGACATCAGAAATTAATTGGGCAGAGTGGAGATGTTGACTTTAGACCCCCAAAAATCTCTCCTGCTCCATCCAATCATCTCTTCTGGTGGCATCAAGCAACACTGGGTGATCTTCAAGCTCATTTCCGACATAAACAAATACATGATTCTAATTCTTGATGACCCATGGGTGGAAACCCAGTCAAAAAAAGGCTCAGTCTTCATCTCTTCAGAACAACCAGAATTGGGGTAAAATTAAATAAATTGATCAAGGATATCTTAAGTCCCTCAGTTCAACTGTGATGTTGGGGGTATCTAGTGTTCAGGGAGATAGTTGGGAGAATTTGTGGGTTCTAGGGGTATTTGGGGGATTTTCCAAAAAACTGAGTGGCCCAAGCCAGGCAAACAGGCTGTTGTGGGTCCTTTCTGCACCTCTTGACTCAGCGGGCTCTTTTTTAATGAACTGTGTGTGAAGCTGCAGCTGTGGCCATGACAGGAACCCCTGTGACTGTCTGTGACATGGCAGCTCTTTAGCAGACTGGAGACCCTTGGAATGTCTCCATGGAGCCCGTGTGACTGTCTGTGACCTCACTGTCCTTTGGCAGCCCATGGACACCTGGAATGTCCCCCTGACACCCTGTTCCTGCCAGCAGTGGGTCTGTCCTGGAGCCGCTGGCATTGGCTGTGCCGGACACAGGGGAAGCTTCTGGCAGCTTCTCACAGGGGATCAGGGAACTGGGTTCCCTCGAGGGGGTTGTGGAGAAGTGATAAAAGACAGGAGTTGAAATAGAACAAGATTTACAGAGGAAGAGAATCCATCTGTGACTTCAGGGATAACATAAATGTCCCGCTGTCCCACAAGGGTTCCCTCAATACTGGTGAGCACCTGTCACATGAAGAATGGGGTGGGATGAAGACACCATTAACCAAACTGGAGTAAACCAGACCCAGGCTGGAACTGTGGTGACTTCTGACCTGTGCCAGCTATCCCTCAAGGAACAATAACTGCCTGTCACGCTAATCCAATATAAGATATGCTGATTATAGCACTGAAACCCCACATCCCTTCTAGAGAAAATTAAATAAATAGTATATAAAGAAGTAGGAACTCAGAAGAAGTAGGGAGAAGCTTTACACCGCACTGCTGGGGCAGCTGGTGAGCTGACTCTCTTCTCCACCTCCTATAGGGATGGCTGTGTGGGTGAGCTGGAACTTCTGTGTGCTCACTGCTTGCTTTAGAAACTAAAACTTGCTTCTCTTTGTAATGTCTTACTAAACTGTTTTGCTTTAGGACTTATTCTTATGCTTTGTCTTATGCTACTTAAATGTATCTTTGCAGACAGAGCCAATCACAGACTTCCACAAACCCTCACTTGTCACAATTGTTCTTAATAAAAGGTTTTATTTCATAATTGTTAGAGAGGGTCCATTATAGAGGTGCTGACAGTTTCACTGGCCTTGTAATAACACTTTAGGGAGACTCGCTGAGGAATCTCCTCCTGTTTACTCAACCCCTCCCTGAAAGT
>WEKX01012677.1:0-20454 GCA_013390025.1 Pitta sordida
CCCAAACAACCTCCAACATCCACAGTATGGGGAGACCATGAATTACACTGTGATGTTGACAGCTGCTTCCAGCTGGCTCTGAAAAAAGTGTTGCCAACAGTGGGAAAACTCATTGTCTCGGGACTGTTTTAGACGGTTATGATTTGAATTTAGGGACACTTGAATAATAGAGAAAAAAATGAGAACTTCACTGGAAGAAAGACGAAAAGAAAAATTTAATATAATAAATATATATACAGTGATCCCCCACATATTCATGGCTCGCATATCTGCATATTCAATTAATCGCGGTTGGATTTTCAGTGAGTTGTGAGACCGCGCCCATTTGCAGAATGTCCCGGACCCCAGATTTCACAGCTGGGAAGCACCAAAGGGCACCTCCTCTCGTTTAATGAGGTGCTACAGTGTGAGCCACACTCCCAGGACCGCCCCTCCAGACCTTATTAGTGGAGGGTTCATGGCTACAGGCAGGGAGTAGTTNTGGCTACAGGCAGGGAGTAGTTGAATATTCATGCGTTCAGTATCTTCACGGATTTCATAACTCGCGGGACCTGACCAGACCCAACCCTCAGCGAATTCCGGGGGCGCACTGTATATACAGTTGGCCCACTTGCACTTCGCACCCCCCATATTGTGGCTTCACATCTTAGCAGCATGATATTTCAGCTATTAAGGAGGCTACCTTTTACAACTATGCATGCGTGACCTGGCACACATAAATATTTAATTAGGCAGTCATGAATATGCAAATTCCATCCTCACACACCCCCTACACACACCCCCCACCCCAGGCCAATGCATGGACTGCTGGCGCAACAGTCTGCCTGCCCGTGCTGGCCCGGACTCACTGCTCAGAGCTGCCATCTGTGCCAGCAGCATTGCAGGAAAGACAGTCAGCTCGGCCTCTGGCTGTGCCAGCGCCGTTCCCATGGTGATGGGCTGGCCAGACACAACCAGCTACTCACTCTCCTCTGCCAGAGCAGGGGGGGGGACCCGGCCAGCAAGGGGGCTGAGTGCGGTACAAGCTGTGTTTAAACATGAGCTCATGAGGTCCCGGAAGCACACGGCCCTGGGCCTGTACACCCTGCCCCTATGTGTCTCCTGCGCCCTGCAGCTGGGCACTGAGATAAAAAAACCCCTTCAAATTCCTGCTTGCTAAAAAAACCAGCAAACAAACCTCCTGCTAGAAGTAACAACACTTTGTGGAAAAGCTGAGGTGACAAAATAGGCAATTGAGCTGGAATGTGCGTGTCTTTTACAGATGAAAATTGGCCAGGGGGTGCGGAAAACTTGTACATGATAGATGGAGGGGCACTATCTCTTGGCCCTCCCCATATTCCAGTGTAGTAGCTGAGACCAACCCAATGCCTCTTTCCATGGAAACACTGCAATGCACACTGAACGCACACATACACAACGCTCCTCGCTCTCACACCCTGGTGACGCAGGCAAGCACTTATCTTGTCCAGTGTCCTAAACAGCATTAAAGGACCCCACATCCCATGTTTAAGTGCTGGCAGAGCTGTGCAGGGCCGGCCCAACCCTGCCTTTTCCATGCCAGGCATGTCCACCAGGAGGGAACATGGTGGGGAGGGCTCAGAAGTCCATACAGCCCTGCAGTGCCCCTCCGCTCACTGCAGTGGCTGCACGGGGCAGAGGAGACCCCCTTCTCTCCCCCAGCTGTGCAAGGAACTTCTGGGAATGCCCCGCAGCCACTATGGAGCTGAGAGGGCGGGACAACCTGGGCCAAATTTGTATATTGATGAGCTGCCAGTCTACACTGATGGGCGGCTTCGTGGATGGGGGTCCTGACTTGCGGTCCCATGGTATAGGAGACCCAACTGTATATATTTGAGATAACAAAAATAACAATAACACATACAATGGAACAAGAGGTATGAACAATCCCCTGCTGTCGATGATGACTGTAGATAGCTGAAAATAAACCCAAGAGGCCAAGTTCGAAGGAGACCAGGGTACCCCGTGGGATTCCAGGGGCAGGGGAATAGGGTTCAGAGTAGGGTGAAGAGTAACAGCCTTTTTCTGAGACATCTGAGGGGGCCGTAGGGAGATCCTGTGGTTGGCAAGGGGAAGGCGGCGCTGAGATGGAGAATGGGGGCCAGCTGGTCTGAGCCAAAATGGTAGCAGTGGAGATCAGAGGAGCAAAGGAGATGTCCTCACTTTGGGAGATCCATGAGCCAACTTCCCCTCTGTGAGCCCAGGCAGCTCTATTTATAGGACCTTGGGCTCCTCCCCTAGTTATATGCCTTGCAGGGGAGAGAAGGGGAGATGAGAAGGGAACCCTCTACTGTCTATCTGGTAAAAAGGAGAAAAGTTTTAGAAAAAGGCTCTCCCCATAATACCGTTCCCTGATCAAAACTTCAGCTTAACCCAGAAGCCCTCAGTTGCTGCTATTCAAAAGTAGTTTAGAAGGACAGTGGCAACTTCTGGGAACAGGAGATGCACTCTTGACGCTGGAGAAGAAGCATATTGAAGAGCGTATGGACATGCTGATGATCCTATGAACGACTCAAACTGGGGCAGGTGCACCTCTGAGGGACAAAGAGCAACCGATGGGGCAGGGACACAACCTGTGGGGCTGTGGCTCACCATCTCAGCGGAGGGGTCTTGATGGATTTAGTGTAATCCACAACAGATAGAAGAAAACTAGAGACTGAGAACAGAGTGGGATAAGGGTTAATGTGAAGATGTTTTTTGTGTTTATTTGTATTATTTTTCACAATATCAAACTTGGTAAGGAGAGGTTTGTGTTGACACTCCAGCAAAAGACCCCAAATCTATATACTGCATTGCTCACAACTCTGGAGGTTGAGGTAGACTTGTAGAGTTAATAGTGCTGAGGTCCCAATTTTGCATGCAAAATTCTTCTTTATGTATGTATTTGCTTTGCAATATTTCCAAAAACTATTTTTCAAATTTATTGAGTACTTGTGGGAAATGCTGAAGACAGCCTACGGTGAAAAATTAGCACTCATCAGACGAAAAGTGATTCATAAACCTCTGGCTTGTGGAGTTGTGCCAGCCTGGGAGAAGTTTCAGGACTGGTCCTGCAGTACATGGTCTCTTGCTTAGGATCAAAGAAACAGAAATATATTTATCAAAAAATCTGTAGCAGGAGAAAAAAGGCAGGTTGAGCTAATGTGATACTATATGGAGAATTATGGCAGAATGTTTTAGTCATATTTCAAATGAATTGAGCACAACTGCAGTTTTAATTTAAAGTCTTCATGCCCTCAGATACTTGACATGAGAAATAGTGCCAAGCTGAGAGAACTGCTGACAACACTCAGGTTAAAGAAGTTATAAAAAAGTCCTGAACAGATCAGAACTTTTGATAAGACAACATTTTTTTTTCAACCTGAAAAAATCATAAAGCTACCTTTATAAGGAGGCAGTAAAGGAAATTAACTGTGTTGGGTTTGTTGGCAGCTTAACATTTATTTTGGTTCTCTGCTTACTTGAAATTTTATCTGAGGTTGTGTTTGAATATTTCTGGGTACTTACTGTCCAAAATGCATTTGGCAAGAATGCTGCAGAAACAAATGAGTTTCAATCTTTTATTTGAAATAATTCGATAACAATAGCATTAAAAAAATAATACTACATGCTCTTAATAAGGAATTCATTTAATATTTCCATTTCACTACCAAAATTTGTGTCAACTGGTAGCTAGTAATATTTTTTCAGAGAGTAGTGGAGACCTAGAATAAAAACAGATGCTTCACTTCACAAAAATTTGGGTTCTCAAATGCCCCTGTGTTTCAGGATCTCTCATGATACTCTACTGTCTCCTTGTTAAGACTCAAATCAAATCCACTTAACTATAAGCTGGGGCTTCTAAGGGGGTCTTGGATGAACATGTTGTACCTGAAGTTTATGCTACAGCTGGGCCAGTGCAAACCAGTGCTCCTGCAGCCCACAAGCTGGCACTTGAGCACATGAGGTGATACTCCACATTTGCTGGCTCAACAAGTAGGAATTACTGTAACTTGTCACAGCTGTGGGGTATTGCAGTGTTAATCCTCTTCTCAAGACTCAGGCACTCAGGTGAATACTGAGGCCACAATGTTCTGCAAAGAAACCTGTTTGTGCAGAGCTGGTGTTCCATTGGGAAAAAGTCAGAGAGAGGTTTTTTGTTAGAGGGGAATGACTGAGGGAAAGAGGTTTTCCCATTAGGGAGATTTTCATGTTTGGCTTTCTCCGTCAGATCTGTGGGTCATATTTTGCAAAAACCTGGGGCCTAAAGAGTCACATGGCTGTGTCCCATGCATTGTTCTTTAGTGCTCTTCCTGTTGCTCAGTAGACATCTGTGTGTAGATCACTTTGACTAGGCGTCATCATTCTGATGAAAAACTAGTGAAAAGATAGGAGTTTCTCTTCTTGGTGGTAAGGAATAGCAAAATCATACAGCTAGTGGTGCAGCCATTCTTCTGCTTTCTGCTACTTTGGTTGGGAACCCTCTGGAAATCCGGAGCCTTCAAGGGGGAGACACATGTTCAGCTCCAGCTGGAGAACTATCGGAGAATGCTATATATACATGACACTTTCTTGTCACGCGCTTACAAAGAGAAAGAAATTTGTCCCCATGGCTAAAACAAATTAAAGGATCACTGGCAGAAATACCTTCCTGAGAAAAAGCCAAAACAAGGCCTCTGACAATGCTGCTGCCTGCCCAGACAACAATAAACTGGAGTGAATCATTCCATCTATGTCAAGAAGACGTGGATCATCTCAAAATGCCTTGTGTGGTTTAGGAATGATATTCCCCAGTTTAATACTCCCACTTAAAAAAGACCAAGAGCTGCTCCCCTCTGATGGGAGACACAAAAGACAGAGATCACAAGTCGAGATAAGAACAATTTACTGGAAAGAGCAATGAGATAAGAAAATGAACAGTAACAGCAACAATATTAAAAACAAAAGTATATAAATGAAGGGGTGATTCATATGCTAGAATGCTCACCACAGACCTGAGATAATGAAACAATGGTGGATGGGTTCTCTGCTTCCACCCACCACAGTTGTTCAAGTGGAAGCCCACCACTTCTTGGAAACCAGAGAGTCCCTTCCCCTGCCCTTAGCAACGACTGGAAGTGGTATCAAATAACATCAGTGTTCCAGCCCAAACTAGGACAATGCACCAGACAGTATTTTTTATAACTGAATCTCTACCTCGCTCCTCCATAAAATCTGAAAACCTGTGCAGGATAAGACTTACCAAAGCAACCAAGCATGTTTGGGCAGACTGCTGCTTGGGCATCAATGCTGTTCATGCTATGAAGGAGTTCAGGCATCCTGGAAGTACTGCAGAGGGAATCCTCTTTTTGCTTTTGCACAGGATGCACCAAAATTACCCTCTTCTGAATATCCACTGTCTACTACAATACTTAGTAATGCTGAGATCCTTCCTTAGGTTTAGTGCTACATATTCAAGCAACTGTCAAGTCTGAAGAATTTAAATTTTTCAAAATGTTCTTTTTCTGCATGAAACCATCAATCATAGCTCACGTCTGTTCACCTTCAGGCATTTTCCCTGACTTGCTGTCTGCTTGTAAAATCCTCCTACCCCATGCTGTCCTTTAATTCAGACTCTCTGAACAAAACAAGTGGAAATATTCAGGCATTGTGCAACAAAAATATTTATAATAGTGGAAGATATGAAGAGTGTAACTAAAACAGTGGGAAAGATGTATTAGCGCAAAGACACATTAATAAATGTAATGTTAAATAAAGCTGAACCTTCAAGAGGTAAATATTTAAATCCAGCTAGAGGTGGTTAAAATAGCATGAAACATTGAGGAAGTATGCAGAGTTTTGCAATAAGAATGCTAAAATTTGCATTAAACTTTGTGCAGATTTCTGTGTATCATAAAACTGAATAGAATAGATGTCTTTCTTGGTTGTGTAAATTGGAAGCCGAAGCAACTAACTGTTGTTTGCCCTCTATGCCTGTAATAACTGTTGCCAAGAGAACAGCAGCACTTCATTTCTTTCTAATCTGTCCAGGCCTTTCTGGATAAAACGCTTTTCAGAAGAGAAGAAGGGCAACAACATTCCAAAATTCTGAGCAGAGACATTTTCATCCTTGTTAACATAACAACTAAGTGCAGCGCAACATGTTCTTATTATCATTTGCCTTAGTCACTGCAGAACTACGGCCTGTATGAAGAAGAGAACTCTTACCCAGAGAAGGCCTGGCAAGACTTCAAAGAAAACTGAAAAGGGAGCACAGGCTTCATGTTCATCCCTATAGAAGGCCACAGAATATCAAGGGTGTTGTTGGAGAGGGACATGATGCAGATAGAGAAGCAGCAAAGAGCTGTGCTGGAATCCATTCTGTTACAAACGTCAAGTATTTCCTTCATGTAGTGTGGAAGCAATTCCTTTTTAACTACAGTCCTTGCCACAACATTCTCCTCTACTGCCTTCAGAGAGATGGAGAAGAGGTCTGTTTTGTGCACATCACCTCCTAGATTTCCTGAACACTCTTCATCTGACTGTGTCTCTGTTGCTCTGATTTAAAGCATGTTTTTAATTATCACTCTTTTGTTTCAAAAAGAATATGTTGCTTGACAGTTTTGTATTAATGAAATAGTATTCTATTGCTGAAAGAGTTGTTTGAAAAGATTAATATTCTGCTATTATTTTTCAGTTTGAACAGGCAGTTTTCCATATGGTATGTTTCCTACTCATTACCATCTTTGCTCAAGTAATAATTAAAAAACACTCAGGTTTTTATTGCCTGGAATTTCTTCTTCCTTAGTCTCAAGCCTTACAAAAAATACTGATGTATTCACTTATCATACAAGGCTCTTAATTAGAAAAGTATTAACTTTCAATAAAATATTATCATCTACATTAATAAAGATTGAGTAATAAACTCTGTTCTGCACACTGTGATTCATGTACTTGTGGGCACTTACTGAGGGACAAAGCTAACCAATATTTCCTCTCCTGGAATATTATCAAGGTTGCCTAAACCTTCTGGTCTGTGGCTTGTGTCCACACCATGTAGACTTTGGGGTCTAATGCCGGCTCCAAATTGCTCTTGAAATTCCACATTATAGTCTTTTACAGTTAATTTCCAGTTAATGGACCTGCTTTTCTAAATACCCTTTCATCATACACTTTTCTGGATCAGCTGCCCTCCAGACCCACTGTGCTGATTCACTGTTATTTTCCATAAGAAGATGTCAGGATTACCGGCACTGTGAGGAACACTAAACTACGTCTTTCAAGCTTAGTCAATAGGAGACTTCATCCCATTTGCAATCTCTAAATAGACTGTCACTCTTTAGCAGGTTATAATAGAACATTATTATCTAACAGCTACTATGTTTACTTTTTGCTACCAGTTTTACATCAGAAATTTAACAGATTAAATTTCACAAAGAAAACACATCACACAAATCTTCAAAAGGTCTTTTCAAAGGAATGAGAACCAAAATAAATGCTTTTTGAAAATAAAGCAGTTGATCAAAATTGACCACTACTTCCTTTCAGAATATTCAAATGAAGATTCCTGGGTAAAAGATATTTTATGGAGTCAGCAAGGTTGTTTGATATTTTTAATAGAAGTCTATCTATTAATTAAGAATATGAAGTACTTAATTTTGCCTAAATTCTGGTCAGAAAAAGCCCTTCATGTGCAAATAATAATGAGGACAGAACATTTTTTTCCTTGTTCTTCACATTATAAAAAATACTCTAAAGACAGCAGTTACACATGAAAAAGATGGTTTAGACCTCAGAATTTTCGTGAATTCAGATTCAGCTTATGTGCAAAATAAAGGATGTTTCTATTTCCCTCATATTAAATGTTACCTGGCAAATTAAATATTATGTGATTGAAGAAAAATGGTCTGCAGCATAGAGATAAGAGAGTCTGCTCTCATAGCTTTAGTAACAAAACACTGTCTCATTTCCAAAACCGTTGTAACACAGAACTACAAGGAAAACGTCAGGTCCAGTAAATCCAGAAAAAATTCTCAAAGAAATCGTACCAGATTTTGAGGTTTTGCCCGAATATGTTTGTATGTATATGTGCGTATATATATGTATAAATAAAATGTTAAAAAAAAATCAAGAAATATTGTCTTAGGAATTTTATCTAATAAACTAAAATGCATAATCATGTGTTAATTTTTTCTCCCATGGATTAGAGTAAGAGCTGTTAGAAACAATGGAAGGTTGAAATTTTTCTTTTGCCAATAGGGGTAACAAACTTCATTATGGAAGGGTAATGAAGTTTGTTAGAATCTGAGTTGAGTGTGTCTGGAGTTGCTTAATTAGGATTTGAATTGTTGTGTTTGTAAAAGTTAATAAAGCTAATAGAAGTCTAATTCAGGATAAGTTTAAAGATCTGTCGTGGACTTGAAAGGGGGGTGAATAGAGCTGCAGGCGTTGCTACGATGCCGGCAGCTGGAGACCGGCTCCCGGAGCCTGATTGGATCGAGCCACGGGAGGAACATCGTCGCGACGAAAGGAAGGTTTAATATCGTTGGACAGTTGCAGCATCTCATGAGCGGGAAGCTGCCAACCTATCCCCACTCCTGGAATTCTTACATTGTTGGACCCGTTAAAAGACCCTGACCTTCCCCTGAGCTGTCTGTGTCTGGCAGAGCCCACACACACAGCGCTGCTCTTTTTTTTGGCCTTTGATTTTTACTGTTAGTGTTTCTCTCTCCTTAATAAACTTTGTGTTGAGGGTTTCATTTTGTGGACTGCATTTCTCACAGAGCATTTTTAATAAAAAGGAGATTAGGCTTTCAGGTTTATATCTGAACAAAGTCAGAACAGTAATATTTGTGTGCATTTATTTTTTTCATGCAGATTTGGAAATTCTGGGAAGCCGTTCTGTTGGTAGTTTCACCTGGGCCAGAGCCAAGCATAAGAGTTGTTTCATAGATACTTCGCAGCTCTTGTGTTTTCCTTTAGATTTTCAGATGTAGTTCTAAGAAACATGCAGATTGGAAAACAGCATTAGTTTCTGATGGGAGATGGCCCTGCAGGGTGGGAATAACAAAGACCCAAATCACGGGGGCGCCCCGTGGTGGAGCGCGAGTGCCGCTCTGAGGCCACCGAAGGGCCCTGCGCCTGCTCTTGATCTGCTCCTGCTCCTGCTCCTGCGCCTGCTCACATGTTATTCTGAGTCGGAAGGGTCCCACAGGACCATCATAGATCATAGACATGCATAATATCCCAGTTAGAAGTCTTAGTGAGAACATTTGCTTTGTAGTTGTACCTTTAAAATTCAGAACAGGGTAGATGTATCTCATGCTGGTTACTGCATAAGTATATGGTATGAAATTAATATTTTGGTTAATTTTGTCTATTTTAAGATCTTTATTCATCTACAGTCCAACTATCTTAGTATTAGCTAATGAGACTACGTTCTATATTTTTTAAATTAAGAAATAAAATAAATTACATACATGGTAAATGATGAATGAAGGAAAAGCCCTTTATATAGTTTTACATCCCATTTATTTAAATTTCAATCCTATTTCAAGAGTCAAAACCTCAACACAGATGTAAATCAAAAGAGATTGCCTTTCCTCTTAAAGTGCTGAGTGTATTTGTAACAGCTTGGCACTGAGAACTGTCTAGAGAAAGCTGAAGCTGATGCTTTTTCCTCACTTTCTTCCCTCTTGACTTTTGCCACAACTTGCAGTTTGCTCATCCCGGTCATGCAGGGTGAACAAATAATATATGTCAGACAAACTTGTCCTCTGAACTTAGGCCAGAGCAGGCACATTTGGCTGTTCTATGTAGGTGACAGTAACTATGGTAATACTTAACAGGAAAGATGAGGTTTTATTTCACAATCATCAGGTTTGTTTCCCTCTTCCTTAGACAAGCATGTATAAATGTACTTAAGGAAATAGAAAGAGTCAGAGGAAAGTTAAAAAGAAATGCCTTTCTTACTTCTCTTTTTTTTTCAATGTCAGGGACATATGAAAGTCAACAGGGAAAAAAAGTGTGGTTTTAGACAATGAAAAAATTTGGTTTAGGGATTCTTATTTTATATTTTTCCTTTCAAAAATTTTAAGTAAAGCTGAGGAGAGAAGGTCATTCCTCCCATACCCTACCAGAAATAATCAAAAGTCAGAACCCAGGAAGATAGGAGTCTCAGGGCAGCTGGCCAAGGAGAATGTTAAGAAAGGGGCAGAAAATAAAAATATTTTCAAGAGCTATAGAAATTTGCTATGGAGATGTGAACGAGCCAAAGAGATGGGAAGCAGGTGGCTGGTAACAATGAGAGAAGAAGCAGAAAAACTAATTCTAAGTGAGAGAGAACTGGTCAGGCATCAATAGAAGGAGGGCACACTTAAAAGTCATGATTCTGGATCAAAATCAGGATTTTGCAGAGATCAGGATAAATCAGATGTTCCAAAAACACTGGCTACTTCAGAGATAAGCTTAGATATGACCTAGTGAGAGAATACTGGACAACATTGGAAATCCTTATGGCTATACTGTTAATAGATTGTGAGGCTGATGGATAGCATCAAGATGTATAATCAAAGGTCATTGCTAATCACTCTTTTCAGCACAAAAGGAAACATTCTGAAAGATGGAAGGTCTATCTCCTGTATATTTTGTTCCATATCTTATGCCAAAGCTAATGAATGCTTATAGAGGTACTGGCTAGCTTCATCATCTCAAAGAACTGGACTAAATCACAACAGAGGACTTTATCCATCTCCTTATTAAAAAGCACAGCTATGACCATTTCTTCTCATTTTTTATTATTTCCTATATATTGATAAGATAAATGCTTCCTGGCTTAGCTGGAAGCATGGCTGGGACAGGTGAGACACAGGTTAGACTCTGGAGTAATAGCTTTCTGTCAGTTACGGAGAAATGAGAGTCTCAGCTCTGAACCTGCAGGAAGATGTATTGCAGGAATCAGGCAGGGCCTTTAGTCTGATGTTGCTGATGGGAATACAGGGGACAAACTTCATTGGACAGCAATGGGAAGTACAATCTTAATGTAACTGGTGGAGATGGAGAGAAGGAAAGTGTCCTGCAGATTCTTTGTACTAGAAGCTAAGCTCTTACCCAAGGTCATCAGAAAAAGGAAGCAGAGATCCCCATCTGCTGTTACTCACCAGAATTATAGCATGATCCTACAGTTTGGGAAGTGAGCTGACTCTTGCAAACTGGCCCTAAAATCATTGACGGGTTTGTAGACCACTGAGTATTGTGTTTGTTTGTTTCATCGCCCTTGTACACATGGTTCTCTGAAACTTCCTAGAAACGACCTCCAGGGAGCACTGCAGACTGATGTCTCAGGAAAAGCCCACTGCATACCTCTCAATCAGGTACTGAGGGGCAGGGAAAGCCCTTTTCCTGCTGCTGGCAGCAACCTCACTGCATTCCTTTCCGAAGTTCTCCCATGGCAGCTGGATGATGTTGTACTGCCACTTAGAGAAACAGTCGCACCTGTGAGGGACAAAAGAATAAACTGCTGGAAGATACCAGGAGAAAGATTAGTTATGTGGTGAGAGTAGGAATATTTAAGGTCATTGCAACAGGAACACAAGAAAATTTCAGCCTAGATGGCTAGAGAGCCTTCACAAAGCCAAGGGAGTAAGACAGTGCTGCAGGCATGGCCTCATTGACATCTTGAAGATAAGTGTTTTGAAAAGATTACCTCATTGCTAGAATACAGCTAGTGTTGGTTCGCGCCCTGTTATGATTACCAGATTTTACTGGTGAATGTTTTCTTGATGAGGTAGCTAATGCAGAAGAAGCAGCATCCCAGCCAAAACCAACTGAAACAAGCTGCACTTGTTTGGTTTGATTTTGTTTTCATTGAATTTAATCAGGTTTGCATTCTACTGTTTTCATTTAAAAAGTGCATCTGGCCTCAAAAAACACTACCAAGCTAGGCTTTTCTTTAAGAGAAAAAACAAGATAAACAAGAAAATCTCAAAATAATTTGTAGGAATAGCATAATTTTATCTTAAACACAAGGGAGAGAAAATTGTATAAATCCTAATAATAATTAAGTATATTTAGGTTTTTTGAGTTGTATTACTAGCTTTAGAGACATATATCGGCTTTAGAGACAGAAAGATAATTAAATACATATGTGTGATTGAGAGTGGAATAATTTCCAGAATTAGATGTATGAGAAATGAAAAAATATATGTACTGCATCTTAGCTGAGATCAAATCAACAAGGGAATAAAGTGACATTTCTAATATTCCAGCCCCGGTGCAAATGCTGTTGATTTACTAGGGCTCTCACACAAGTGGTGTAAGATCCATTTCCAAGAATGCACTCTGACTGCTCCACATCAGGCTATTTGTGGGTCCTTGTGGATGTGATGACTTTCACAGCTCAAAATTCTTGCTGCTCAGCTGGAGTCTCACTCTCCTGTCTTGAAATTATGTTCAACTCTGGTAATTTGCTTGTTCTTTTTTCTTTATTTTTTTGCTCATTTATAAAAGTCATCAGTCCTTCTCAGGGACATTTCCCTTTATTGAGATGTTACTCATGGGAAATTTTTTTCTTTTGTAATTTGTTTAACAGGGAAAAAGCTGAAAATGTCACATGCTCAATGAAAATCATTTTATATTTTTGCACATGGTTAAAGGAACAGTTGCACAATTTCCTCTCCTATTTCTTTTTACTAGTTTTAGGATAAAATATAAAAATATGCTATTATTTTGCTTCAAGGGGTTTCTTTGCCGAGTTCTGTGAACGACTTAATACCCAAATGGGAAAAGTCACATAGTTCAGATTCTGCAAACATTGGCAGATACACCATCCAAAACATGAACCTGATGTGAAATGTAATGATTTTTCCCATTACATGAGTAAAAATTTATTTATTTTTAAGCAAAACCATTGTTCTGGAGCATAACTTAGAACACTGGAATTGAGTACATTGTTCCAAAACTAGTTATTCTACAATTCAAACTCATTGTCAGAATTTCAGATGAGACAACAGAGTAAGTTAAATCAAGCTGCTATCACTTCTTATCTTGGTTTACCATGGAGTTGGATCTTAGCTAAGCTTTTAATATTTCTGCTATAGATTTCTGTTGAAAAAATCCATCCATCCACCCACCCCAGGATGAAGTCTAACAATGAGGAAGAAGAAGTCTGCTGCTGAAGGCTTGCTGAAATTTTTGTCTTTTCCTTTTTGTCTTCAAACTGATAGTGTGAGAAGAATGCTCAAATTTCTCTTATGCCTTGGTCTCTCCTTCACATCAAGTCCCTCCATCTATCTCTGCCCTATTGAGTCTTTGGAAATAGAGTGATGATGCAGATGTTCAGGGTTAGGAAACAGCAAAAATTCTACCAGTCTGGCCTATATTTTGAAGCTTCGCTTTTTTGAGTTGTTTGGGCAGTTTCCTTGCTCCCTATGCAGCAGCTAATACTTGAACAAATTGTTCCAGGCTCAGATTTACTATTGAAGTGAATGGAAATTTTTAATGAGGAAATGAAACTCTCTTCTTTTCTTAGATTACAATTTTAAACTCTCTAGGGAAAATACGAAGACAAATTCTTATGTAAATGAAGAAATTAGAGGGACTAGAATATCCACTACATTTTAAAACAGTTTTAATTGGAGATCGTTGGTTACCAGCTGCATGTCTTACAAAGTTCTTTGAGCAGTATTAATCTTACAAAAAGTACAAAGAGTTAGGAGACAATGGATAATATAACACTTACATGCAACACTGACAGCTGTGAATAGCAAGAATTGTTAAACCTCAGTAACCAGACCATATGGTTATTTCCAGGATCCCTAGGCTCTTTTAATTCCTTTCATGAAGAAAGCATATGCATTCTTTTTAATGCAAAGTTGTGTGAACAAGACTATCATTTCTCCACATGGTCTAATAAAAAAAATGACTAATTAAAGAGATCCTTGATGTACAGAACAAACTGGAACATGCAAATATACTTGACTCCATTAAAACACATACAGAATTGTTAGAAAAGTGCATTTTAGAAATTAACTAGCCCCATAAAGGAAAAGAAAACAATTTAGAATACATTTTAACTTGGCATGAGGAAGATCTCTATTAGCAGTGTTTCATCCATGTATATTCTTTAAATATCCATAAAATAATAATAATAAAAAGGTGGAATTAAAAAAACAAAAATACAGTTTTATAATTCCTCATAAAATCACCAAAACCATTTCAGCCTTTCAAATCCCAGAGTTAAGGCTTTCCGCAGTCGGCTTTGGATCCCTCAGTGTACAATTTTGTCCAACGTACTTTACAGGTCTTGAAAGAGATCTTTGCATGTGTGGATTGGTGCGCCCTTAAAACCTACACCGGATGCTGGCCAATGTAGCATCTAAGCACATTCTGGTTCTTATGGTCCTCCATAATGTAATAAACTTACATAGTGAAGGAGAAACATGCAAATATACCACCCATTTGGGTTTCTAGACATGTTTTCCAGATTGATGTACTATTTTGAATTTGGAACCGTGCATGAACATGAAATGCACTTAGAGGCTTTTTCCTGTTCACAGCTTCCCAACTTTTGAATAATTTTTTAGGTTTTGTAGGTGCATGCCTAAATAAATTAGGTTTGTACAGCTATGTGAAGCTTTCTGCAAATATGGATCTTCAGGCTCTTCTGTATTCCTAATCATTGAATTAGCTACTGCCAGCTATTAATATTGCAACCTCAACTGGCTTACTAGTAAATAATTAGAAGTGTTGTTCTTTTTCTTGTGTTTGCAGAACAGCAGGTGAAGGTTTTGATTTACCATCACTTTTCAGGCTCCAAGAATTTTACTTGAAAAAAATAATGTAAATGCAAAATACTTTGGTAATTATTCAACCTAAATTGGTGCTCCACTCTTTCAGGAGCAATTCAAGGACATGCATAATAGAAGAACCAGTATAATCTTCAGATATTTTAGGAAAAGTGCTATTAAAAGGACTCAGATCCTCATAAGGATGAGAAAACTCTCAAGTAATTCTGTAGAGATATGGCTAAGCTGTTTCATGTTACTGACGAAAACAAATATTTGCTCTTTTACAGATTAAGGGAACTGGGAATGGAAAAGTCACAGAATTTACCACAGGTTTTATTAATAGTGGTTATTGGTGTAATTATAATATAATTCACAGCATCTGTTGAACTCAGACCTTGTTAACTAGAGCTCTGTGAATAAATGTCATACTTGGGGACTATATATGATAATTCTTAGAAACATTAAGTCCAGTTGTAAGTTGATACAGAAGTTTAATTTGAAGAATTGGTCGGTATTTTGGTAACAACAAATCATGGGTATTTTCAACCGGTAAAGCAATTTGGAATAATCAAAACAACCTCAGAACAACAAGGCATTATTAAAAAAATTAACATTAGATAACTTTTTTTTAAGCACTTTGCCTTTATTTCCTGTATGAGATAATGATTTTTCTAGTTGACATCAGGAACTCTGCGCCGCTAAAAACTCATCTAGTTCTAGTGCTAATGGCTACTCCATGTTAGTGCTCATCAACAGGGAAAAAGATCAAGAGAAATTAATTTATTCCAGGAGCTATAGCCATATCTAGAGTGGATGGTGCATCAAGATACTCGTTGCTGTTTCAGAAAACTTATCCTGCTCTTTCTGTACTCAGACTGACTCCCAAAACTTAACAAACCACAGAAAAGTTAGGTTAATTGCCCAGGAAATACACCTGGCAAACAGAGGACCAGCTGCTGACTTCTAGGGCAATTCACTGTATAATGCAGATGCATAGTGTTCAGTTAAATATGTCTAGGGTAATCACATTGCAATGTTTAATGTAAGTTTTGTGTAAACTAGATGTAAGATCCTTACTTCCAATGAAGTCACAAAATTCCAGGTTTGGCAACAGAAAGCAAGCGTGAAATTCCCTACAGTTTTTTTCTGATGTGCATCATGCAAATGTATTCTTTATGAATTACAAGTTGTCATGGTTTGACCCTGGCTGGATGCCAGAGACTCACCCACAACCTCTCCTGGAGGAGAAAACATTGGAAAATAAAACTGAAAAATAAAATAAAACTGGTCACAGGCAAAAAAAGCAAGGCATACTACAAACAAAGAATATAAAGGATTTATTTTCTAACTAACAAGATCAGAACTGTGAAGGAAGCATCATTTAGAAGGCAACCTTTTCCCCCCCACCCCTGGTCTCTTACAACAGATGTAATATTCCCTTTTTCACCAGGAGACAAAGGGGGAACATAGGGTANAGCATCACGGAGAGTCCAGGCAAGAACTGAGCTGTTAACCCCCTTGCTGCCAGAGCAGAACCCCCCTCCCCCAAACCATAACAAAGAGAGTTTCCTTTGTTTATGGATTTTTTTTTCAATTTGTTCTGACATAAAAGAGGAGTTAAGCTGTCACATTATAAGAACAGAAAAAAGGCCCACATGATTTACAAAACAATCCAAATAAAACATTATGCCTATAAATCACAGCTTTTAAAAATTGTTATTCTATACTTCAAAGACTGTTGAAAAACCAAATGACCTTTATAAAATATTTTAAGTTTTTATGACAAATTGTTGGGGGACATTTGTTGTAACATCTTTACAGTTTTTTCCAGTAGTTCCTTCAAAGATTTAAACATGCTTTGCAAATAATTGTTTAAGTAGTTAATCCTTATGAGTGAAGAGTGTATATTACTGATGATTATATCACTGCACTGAAGTAATTGTTTCACACTTTTTTACTACCTAGACAGAATATTCTTAAGGGTTTGATATGTATGGTTCCAGAATTGTAACATAGGTTAGAAATCAATACAAGAAGCACAATGTGTAAAAATATAATAGTAAGTATTGCTGTAATATATGAGGACCATCTTGTCACTAAATTCAATAATAGCTTTCTTTTTCTTCCCCCTTTTTAAAAATAGTATTCCCTCTAGCTTTATTTTTTGTTTTTCTTTTTCTGTGGAAGAAGGGATGAGTTATTCTATGCCTGTGAATAAATTCAAATGCAAAAATGAGCACTGTACTTAGCAGCACTCTTGGAACAATTTGCACCTTAGTCTTTTTCTCTGAGAGAAATTTTACTTAGTTTTACTTGACTCTAAAAAATTTCTTTTTACTAGTATTGTTGTTTCCTGATTTTCATTTCTCCAAGGAATATGCATATAAAGTAGTTTGAGAAGAGATGGTACATCCAATACCTAGCATGAAGTTCAAAGTGTGAATGGACGTTTTTTACAAGATAGAGAACATGGCTGGGCATCGAATTTGCTATCAGCAGTTGGCATTTTTTTCTGGTTCCATTTCACATGAACAATAATGATTGGAAATCTGGCCCTTTCAGCTAAATGGGCTTTCTTTTGTTCTGAATTTAAAAAATCATAAATCATAAAAAAATATCTAAATTTAGGCTTGGATTTACATTTTATCTACAAAATACCTTTAAAGCAAACACTCTTATGTACAATATTCAACATATGTTGAGTTTGTGACTGTCCCTCTCTGGGTTTAAATTCAGTGGTTAGAGATGAAATCTAGATGAGCTCTCAGATGGTTCATAGGATAGGTAGATAGATCAGTTACAGGTGGGGGTGTGAGGGAGGTTTGTTTGATTTTGTGTATTTGGAAATTTCTTAGAAGTTTGTAGTGCTAAAGCCCACCTCTATCAGAAAGGAGTTTAGACTAGAGTTTTAGAATGATCTAAACCTAAAGCAATAGAAATTACTGTTACAATAAAAATAATAGTGCTAAAGTTGCTTTTTAAGATCCTATTTCAATAAACCTGTGCAATTTACCTGTAAGAACTAGATCTTCATTAAGTCTGTATACTCCCTGGTAGTTGTGGTTTAGCATGTTCTTTAAGTATGTCTAAATCCTAAATATGTTTTGAAGTACAGTTGCATTTTCATCAGCAAAATGAAAGCCAAACCTCTCGGTGACACATAGAACTTTTTCTTACTCCCTTCAAAACACTAGTTTTTGTAACGTCTGTGTCCAAATGTCCCATAACAGGCCCTAGTTTGGAGGGCCAAATGGAATGCTGAGGCCATCCAGCAGTTTATAAATGAACATTACTGTATATTAGTGCTTACTTTTATCTTGAATTTCTGGAATTTCCTCAGCCTCCAACTGGAAACACTTCAGTCCCCTAGTGAACTTAACTAATGCAGTTTGTAAATACAGAAAGATTGTCACCGTCTTTATACAGTGAGTGGGATGATGTTGAGTGTTAATTCATGTTGAAAGTAAACTTGTGCAATGGGAACTTCTTGTGTCTATTTGTAACATTCCCCTCTTTCAGAGTGAAGGAACTGATAAAACATAGCAATCCTGTGCTTGGGGATTCTCAGCTGTTTCCCAATGTAGAGAATTTTGTTATCAGCTCTAGAAGAGAAAAAGCCTTTAATTATCCCCCTGTAAGAAACAGCTTTTGTATGCCTCTGACCTGTTGTACATAATTTCATTACAGCAGTCGTAGTTCTGTCTGTAATAACTTTGTGTTCTGAATGATTCTATCTTCCTATAAGAACAGTATCTGCACTCCTCAGATCAAGTGCACAGCCTGTGTCAGTTCATCTTTCAGCACTCATCTTATTTTTGTGTAGATGCCTTGAACTTGTCATCATTAGTGAAATAAATCCACATTCTTTGGCGCTTAACTAAAGTTTTGTAGAGGAATTTCTACTCCTGTGCCTTTGACAAACTTCCTAGCTAGCTGGATGGTTTCAGTATTATCAATGCTCTCTGTATTCCTGAATTCTACTTCTTGACTTCTGTTTATATATTTAGTTATATGTAGTTAGTTTGTACCTTTCTCTTTCTCTTCTTTGTTTTTAAAATTAATTCAGTGTCTGGCAATGTGAGGATGAATCTTTCTGTTGTCTGCAGTGGGCATTGCACTGTGACACTTCTAACACTTGTATGGTGTAACTAGTCTGCCATGGCATTTTTTCTTGCTGTAGTACTCTGAGTGTTTGACTAGTTTCTTTTAAGTCCTGTGCTCTGGAATAAAGGAGACACATGGGTAAAGCACAGGTTGAGTGGAGAAGGTATGAAATCATGTTTTCCTCCTTTTAGCATGGATGAGTAGTTTGAATGGCTACAAATTATACCCATGAAAGGAAATAAGAGTCTAAGACTTGGAATTCTTTTTACTATCTGTGCATGCAGGTCAAAAGGGATGGTTGGGCATGTGCCATGGCATGATTTGTATCCATATAACTAAATGTTCTTTTTCTGATGTCCTATGCTATCCCCAAACTGTTCTCAGATATCTGAAAGAGTGTTTCTTATCATTAAAAAAGGTGTTAGTTTCTAGTAAATAAACAATGTGAGGAGTTGCATGTTCTGTCCATAATACTAGCTCTTAAACAAAGAAAGTAAATTCATTAAATCATAGATTATCCTGAGTTGGAAGTGATGCATAATGATCATCAAGTGTAAATCCAGGTCTTGTGCAGGACAGCCCCAAGAGTCACACCATGTGCCTTGTGGTGAATGGAATCCATACATCCTCACTTGAGGCACTGGGGAATTTAGATTTGCTCCTGTTTCAGAATCCTCCTTGTACTGAGGAGCCTCACGTCAGACACAGTACTCCAGATGAGGTCTCACAACTGTTACACAGCTGATAAGGACATGAACTTTACTCTGTTTTTAGGTGTGAAGGTTCTATTTTAGAAGTCCCAATATTTAGAAATGTCAAAATCAGTGGGATTTTCTCTCCTATGAAGCATGAATTTCTGCTAACTTGTATCTGAGAGTTGCATTGTCACAATATCTGTTTTATTTCCTGAGAATCAGAAGAGTAACATTGTTAGATGTCTTTAATCTGGCTTTTAGTATCGCTGAGGCACACTTAGAAACTGATTGCCTCTGTCCTCATACATTTCTAAAATGATTAAATATATAGAATATCAGTTGGAATAATGATTCTAAAATTTCAGGAGTTCTGGTGTGGCAGAAAAAGATGCACTTTTAAGTATTCAGGTAATAGTCTCTGAACTGCCTTACACAATAAAAAAACATACCAAATACACTTAACTGTTATAAAGAAGTACATAGAGTAGTTGCAAAGGCCCTACATCGTGTTTTAGTCTTGCTACTGATTTCTACTCTGTTAGTTTGGGCAAAATTGTCTAAAGTAAGTGTTTTCGTATCTAATTGATAGACTTAAAGAATATTTAAAGCCTTTTTGAGATGTCTGAATCAGTTAATCTATAAATAATACTAAAGAAGCCACTTATTTACAACTTTCCTTTCAGATTTTCCAGTAGCCTGATTAAAAATTGGAGATATCACCATTTCCAATGAACAAGAACATCTCTATATTCCGAGATATGTCTGTATTTCATATATTTGTAAGTTATGAGGACAGTTCAGACAGGATTTAACTGTGTTGGAATATTAATGTGTTAGACTACTAATGTGTAAATAAAAAAAATATTCGTTTTTGCACTGAGACTCAAACAATC
>WEKX01012677.1:26637-61105 GCA_013390025.1 Pitta sordida
ATCCCTGAGAACCGTGACCCATGGTGACAGGGTTGAGCTAGTCTGAGATCAAGCTGGAGCTTAAGGCTTCTCGAACTGCACAGTTCTGCTTGCACTGAAGTTATACCCTTACCTTCTAAAATTCCTGTCTTCAGGCTTAGTATTTGTAACCCTCTAGTTATTAAATGGCTAGTTTCATTATTCTATAAGATGTGTTGTGAAAGAAACAGTCCAAATATTTCCAGTATATATTTTTATTTTTACAGGCATTTAAGAGTGCAAATTTAAAAAAAGCAGTGGCTGTAGCCTTATGTCAGAGAGACAAAGAGTATTATTAAAGAGAGGCTTGGATGGATGATGAATTGTACCCTTATTCAGAACGTCCATATTTTGGCCTGTTGAAGAAGAGTTTATTTATTTTTATAGGACAGGAAAAACACAAAGATTTTTAATGAAAGTCTATGTGGAGTCTTAATTCACTGGCACCTTCTTATAAATATTTAGTTTTCTAAGAATATTACAATACAAAATTTAATAAAATACAATAAAAGAAAAAGACCAATGCCAAAACTAGGGTTGAATACCTTTTTTTCTGAAATTCTAGTAGTTTAGACTATATTAAATATACTGTTTCCTTCTATATTTTTACATTCATATAGTAAAATGCTCAAATAGGCTTTTTCCTTAGTATATAAATATGTTCAGGGCCCAGATACAATGTGGGTGGGAATAACAGGATCACTGACTTATTGCTTGCCACTTGAAAATATGCCTTGCTTGCAGCTTGTGAAGCTAAACTCTTATAGACTCAAAGGACAATTCAGTTTTCATGCTTATTTAGTCTTATGCCTTTTATTAGCTGCAACTGTTAATCACAGTGTATTGTGCATCCACTTGTTCAATAGGAGCTGAGCTGAGAGCATTGATTTGTGGCCTTGGGTTAAACCTGACTGCAGAGAGAGGAGTGAGTGGTCAGTGTAGAGCAATCCATGTGAACCAGCCAGATGAACACAAGGGAATAAGAGTGGAAGTGAACCAAGTGGAAGTAACCCCTTGTAACATCGGCTTGCAATGTCAGAAGAGAAGTTGGCATGTTGTAGCACATATTTGCGATGATCAAAAGAAACTTGGTAAGTGCGTACATTTGTTTGTGCTTACTATGCCTTCTGTTTTGTAGCTTTTCCAGAGTTGAAGATTTCAGTTTGTGTGTTGGCTCTGGGCTATGGGTTGATAAAGTGCTATAGGTACACAAATATAGTTTTATTTTGCCTGATGTTTCACACGCTTTCTTGCAGAGAAAAGCTCTTGCATATGGCAAAAGCAATCAGCAAGCCTCAGGGTGTTGTAACAATTTCACATCCCAAAGTCCTGTTGAGCCCAGGTGTGTGCTCTACACCTTATCTGCCCCAACAGTCTTGTTTCTGCAGCAGAATACTCAGGTTGCTCATTGGAAAGAAGATGCTATTTGCTCTGATCAGATTCTTGGTAACGAAGTGTAAGAATCCACTACCCTTGTGTGACTGTTGTCCAGTCAATGTACAACTATTTTAACTTTAACTAGTTACAGTCCACACACAGGTAACAGTCTACCTTTACTACCTACCGAAGGATAAGTGGTGTGCACTTCACCATAGTATGCACAAAAAATTTCAGACAGTCCTTGACCAAGAATTCATATTCATGGTTTAGAAGTCTGTCAGTATGAAATAGTCCGTTACAAGATATCTATTCTGCGTGAATGAATGAGTGTTTATGGTATCCGCTACTCACCCTGAGGTCTTTGGTAATATTTTATGGGATGTATTTGGAACTGAAAAATTTATTAGATCAGTGCATTGCTTAGCCTGTCTTTTTTTGTCTGGTTCTTGGGGTTCTACAGGCTTCATTACTTTTGCGAGGTTTGTTGAGGACAAATTGGCAGTAGGATGATTCTCTATTTAAGTCTACACATCTCCACTGAAAATTTTTCATGTGGTGTCCAAAATGAAATAATAAAAAAATGGTTGAATGCATTGGACTAGACAAAAATGTATGGTCTGCACTCTTACTGCCACATAGCAGAATAATATCAACATTTTGCTGTATATTGTAAAAATTATATACAAATTTGGGCAAGTGCCCCATTTATGCATATGCATAACCTGGTTCCATGCATGTTATAGTCATTCCACCAACTTTAGAAGCCAGCTGTATAAATAATCTCTTCTCTTGAGAACCAAAACCTGCGAATGTAACTTGCCTAGGTTGGTGGATCTGGTGATGTCTTCATGCTGACATTAATACCTTCACTTGCAGGAAAATGTGGATGTTGAACAAGAGAAAGCCTTAACCACGTCAATGGAACCATCTTCCACTTCCCCACTTGCCTGAAATAGTGAAGAGCCTTTCTAACGATTTCAAAGTGTATGGAAACAAAGCTGCAGTGGCTTATAATCTTCAATTTAGTAAATAGGTTTAATTAGAAGACATATCTGACATGGTTGCATATGAAATGCCGTAAAACCATGAGACACTTAAGTCAGAGTGTGACCAAATTCTATTAGAAAGAAAATTATACTGATTTCATTGTCTTTGAATAAGGTCTTTCTACACAACCTGTTCATAGTCAATGTAAGATGAAATCTTGGAAGAATAGAAACAACTGTTTTAATTACCAGTATTCTTACTGATCAACTCCAGGTGATGATGATGACAATAACAATAATGGTAATAATAATTATTATTAATACATAAGAATTTTTTGGCTATCTGAATTTCTTGCATTGCACTTCGAGATAAAAGCTGTAAATTTCCCACTCTACATAATAAGGACATAATTTCAGGTTGAAGTGGCACAGTGGGCTCTGCCCTGGTCTTTGATGTCTAGAGAGTTGAACTCAGAATCTGCCTTTGATCTCAAGTGAAAATAAGTTTGGTGGGTCTCATTTTAGCCTCTTCTCCACAGTGTGAGTACTCCCACAGTTCAGTACAATCGGCATTCTCTGTGTAAGAGGAGCCCTAGGCCTGGAGTGTTGTGGGGTCAGTGCTGACATTTGCTGGCAAAGCTGAATGGGAGTGCTTGCATAACAGTTTGTGTGATGTCTGGTTTATATTTAGTGCTGTAGTACAGAATACATTTACATTGTTAATATAAAATAATATAGTTCCAATGCAGCTTGCAGATAGACTTCTTAGTTCATCCATATATTTTATTATGTATTATCTTATTTAAGAGACTTCTTTCTCCTCATTTGACATGCTGATTTTTAAATGCACAATTGAAATCTCTCCATCATATGCTCCATCTAACAGTAACCCTATGGTAAACCCCTCAAAGCCTGCCAAGACCACACACACTGTGTAGTTCTACCTAAAACCAAATACAATGAACCATGATTAATTCTGAATATTCAGTCATTTTTTCATCTTTGCTCTTACCTAATTTTTTTCAATAAATTCTTCACAAATCCTGCTCTGAACAGTCCAGTTTCTAAAACTAGTTATTCTTCATCTGGACAATAAAGATGTAGTACCTATCCAAGCAATATCTCTCTAGATTTAGGAATAAAGAATCTTGGTTTATTGTGGATCTGTATAAGAGCACCTGGTATAATTTGACCCTCTTCTTAGGAGCTATTGTGGTACATAATATAAAAATAAATATTGGCAAATTACATATACAAATGTGATACAGCATGGTTAAAAAGTAACAATACCTTGAGACTGTCACTGTAAAGCTTATTTGGCAATGCAGAAACTTAAATACAGGGAGGAGTTTTCTGTGTGCATATTTCACAGTTCATTTCACTATTCACCATGATCCAAAGAAACTTAAGAAAATGAAAGCAAAGAAGGAATAATGAAGACCTACACCTCTTTATTTATTGTTTAACAGGTCAAAATTGATCTTGAGTCCAAATTGTGGTGGGTCTGCATGACTTAACTCTCATAAAAGAAAGTCTGTGTGTCACTATTATCTTTGCAATAATTTTTACTGTTAAAAAAAATATAGAATAGTTCATCATGTGACATGAAATCATTAAGCACCACAGCTCCAAATTGCGCCTCCTCCAATAAACTGCTGTGATTCTTGAGGTGCCATTTCCTTTTTTTTTTCACTTAAACTGAGTAAATTGATAAAAACAAGGAACCTTCAGACAAAAAAAATGAAGTTCATCTTCCCTAGTTTCCTATTTTTAATAGTTGCCTGGTGGTGGATGCTTACACAGGTTAAAAAATAGGGGTAAAGGATAGAGTGAATATGTTCAGGAAACCAGCAGCTTGAGACTTCTTGAGCTAGTGATCATGTTGGTCACATTGGTTGCCACTTAGACACTCTTCTTGAGTTCTGCCTGAACTCACGGCTCACAGCTTCATGCTGTTGACTTAGCCACTTTGGAAGAGAAAATACTGATGTTGTTGTTTCTGTTACGGACAAGCAGGATTCCAGGAACAGAGAATCAGTGTTTTGTGGATCTCACAAAGTCAGGAAACAGCTCCCAGTTAGCTTTCTCAGGACCATGACACCAGTACATGGGTGTCAGATACCTTATCCCCCACTCATACTGGGGACTTCTTGCCTTGTAAACACAGAGATCTTCACAAAAGAACATCTAGTGATATGCACTTCCAAACTCACCCATCCTTCTTGTTACCTGTGCTTTTTGCCATGAGCTTTCCTTCTGGTGGGGTGGCACCTAGGTTTTTCATCTCTCTAGTTCCAGGCGGCACCACAGCTGCTACCTGTTAGCAGTTAATTATAAAACACTGCTTTTATAATGTCATTAAAACTAATTTCAAGGAGTTATTCTTGTAGAACAGGGAAGGCATCCATCCATGTTGAAATGTTGATCATCTATTTGACGTATTTTGTGACAGGATGGATAGTGCGAGCAGGGGCCGCCCGGCGCGAGCCTGATCACTGGGGTCGGGGGGGGGAAGCGGCGGGGAGAAGCCCACAGGATGGGGGAGATGGGGGTCTCGGGTCGGTTCTTTCCCTTTAACATCCACCGGTCCCGGGAGTGCTGCCCATACTGTCCCAGAGGGCGGGGGAACAGAAGCCCCCTTCCAGCACACAGCGCTTGTCCCCCCTTGCTTGCCTCACTTTTGTGGGGCAGTTTCCCAGGTCAGGGACAGGGGCACGGTGCCACCATTGCAAACCCCCTCCCTGCAGGGCGGGGTGAGTCCCGCCCCACAAGCACCGCAGCACCACCTCTTGGCAGAGCAGAGCGACTGCGTATGTGTCAGGCAGCTAAACTTGCGGACTGCTGAATCATAATTGTGAAAAAATTGCTTTGCAAGTGGGCGGGGTCATAAAGGAGAGGTTGTGATACAGCGGGGATTGATTGTACAAGCTGTCTCTTTCTCTGAATTTCTAGGACAAGAAATCCATCAACAAATACTCACCAAACCAACACTTGGACTCCAAATAACTATTTATGCTTCAAATGAGTTAAAACTTTGGTAATCTTTACTGTGTAGACATGCCTGATGTCTGTACCCATTGTGGTTCACATGGAGTTTCTGGATCTTGGTATTTGTTTCTTTCTGGGAAACTGAAGCTTCACTTGTCCACGTGGAGGAGCGTGAGACAGTTTGATAGACTTTTAGACTCTCTCATGAGCTACAGGCTTTATAAATTGCAGTGTGAGAAACAGGAAGCAAGACTGAGCCTTCTCTGCCCCTCAGTTTTTGGGAAATGCAACAGATCGTGTGGACCTGAATCTTTATATCCCTTCAGCTCTGCAGGTCACCAGATAGATGGACTATCGCAAAGGGGTGACTGGCTCTTGGGAAGATATAAGGTGTTACTGGTGGGAATGGGTAAATGTAAGAAAGTTTTATCCATCATGTCAAGTCACACACAAATCAGCTGTTCAGTATGCATGAAACTGTGCTAGTATTGCACCACTTTTTGGAGCTTACAAACCCCAATCAGAAGATGGACATATTTGTTTGTTGCATTATCAGATCTATTCAGCTTTTAAAACAGAACTGTCTCATCTTATGGACCATTTGTATCAGTCTTGAAACAGGGAGAAAGCTGAGGGCTATGCTTAGTTGTCAATTCCCTGCTCTTTCCTCAGAGCAGATAACAGGCTGGTGATATGAGTATGAGGTTTGGGAACAGCCAATTTATTTATTGGTTGCATCTCTTTTAAAACTGAATAAGCCTTCCTTCTCCCCTTCCCCTCCCTCCTTTTTAAATAAATTTGAGAATTTGGCCCACTGAACTTTACCTGAATGCCCCCTGTCTCAGGGATTTTAGCTGTGGAGTTGACATCTCATCATGTTGATGATTGTTGATACTTCTAGGCTGTCTGAATTCAGCAAGGAGGATTATGGTGCCAGGGAAGAAAAGACTAGGAAACAAAGGAGAACCTGTCAGCCTGCTCAAAGGAGACACTGTTAATCCTCTTTGGGGATATCTATGCTGCTTTTTAAATAACTTGTTTTCAGTAAGAATGATTTTGTTAAAGATAATATATAAAGCAATTTCTCATAAGCAGTGAGTCCAGTGAGGCACAGAGGCATGGGAACTAGCCAAATAAACATTAAAGAAGGAACACTAGCTAGACAAAGCTGAGAGATAATGTAGGGGAAAGATGACCTGGTAGCTTTAGTGTTGATTAAAACTAGCAAAAGTCACTTCCCAGCTTTCTAATAAATTTCCTGTGTGACCACATGCAAGCTGCTGAAGCCAGGTATTAGGAGGAGATTATGGTTTACAACTTAACCTCAGGCAAACACAGTCTGTGAATTTTGCAAGAAATTAGGTACCTAATTAGGAGCAGTTGTCTAAATACCTTTGTGAACATTGCCTCCAGCAAGATTATCTGTGCTCTACTGCTGAATACACTTCTACTCTTCTCAGAGGTATTGTAAGAATGAAGACCTTTAACAACAGGGTAATAGGGAAACATATTTTGGGCACACCTATGTCAAGATGAAACCATGTACTAGATATGCTTATTTTTCTCCATGGACTATAAAAACATATTGTAGATGTCACACTTCCATGTCTATAGGACACAAGATGATGATAGGGAACATAAATCCTGTTTGATGTGGTTAAATGTCTCCTGGAAGTTAATACAGTCAGCCCTCTTCCACTCCGCACCCCCCATATTGCAGGTTCACATCTTAGCAGCATGATTTTTCAGTGATTAAGGAGGCCTCTTTTCACAACTGCGCATATGTGACCTGGCACACATGAATATTCAATTAAACAGCATGAATATGCAAAAAAACCTCTGCAGCCGCGGTGGCGGCTTGGCTGCTTGCCCCGTCCCGGCCACAGTGGCAGCAGCCACTTAGTCACTATCCTGTCCCGGCTGCAGCATCAGTGGTGGTTCAGCCACTTGCCCCGTACCAGCGACAGCCTCAGTGGCTCAGCCACTTTGCCACCCCTTCCCCGGGCTCCACCACTTCCCCACCCCCCCCGAGGCACGGCTACAGGGGTTACTGATACACAGCAACACAGTGCTGCAGCAGTGCCAGGGAGCCATCTGAGGGTGCGGGGCACATTTGCATATTAATGAGCTGCCATTCAGTGTGGAAGTAGGGCTTCACGGGACCCGAATAAGACCGCGGTTCCGTGGTATAGGAGACCCGACTGTATTATGATACTACTTTCAGAAATCGGTAGTGAATAAAACCTGGTGGCATATAGCTTCTGAAATGATCTCTGTGGTGTCCATAGATGTAGCTCACAGAGGCCACACAGAAGCTTGTAGAACATCCATATTTTAATAGGATTTCATCCTTCATCTTTGCTTCTTGAGTATTAACCCTGAGTGAACTCAATTATTTCTGGAGAATCCTACCTGTCTTTTTCATAAAAGTTCATAATCATAAGTTAGATCCTTTTCATTGCCTGTTGTTGCAAGCAGTGGGTGGCAAAATGCATGGGCTGCAGTCTCAATCCAAAAGATGATGTGACTGAGCTGGCTCTTTACTCCATTATTTGTTAGCTTCTTGTGTGGAATTTGTCTTGTTTTCTATATGCTATACAGTAACTTAAAATAAAATGCACACAGTTCGCTTCATGAGGAGTTTGACAAGCCAAATTAAGATGGGAGTGTGTGGCTGTGCTAAGGTTGTTATTAGAACATTTGTTTGCCAGAGTACAATCTCGTTCAAATTCATTACCCAGCAGATTTATCTCTGAAAGACACAATTTTGGTAGTGTTTTAGGTCTGTTTGTAAAGTTGTCCCCATCATCATGCTGAGTCATAGTTCATTGAGATGAATGTACACAAAGCTTTCAAGAAAAAAATCACTCATTATCTAGGAAAGGGATGTGAAAAGCTAGAGCAATGGAATAAATATTACTTAAAATGATTTTTTTGTGTGTGTGTGGATCTCCATGTTTTTACTTTACCTAGTGGACATACACTTCTCTATTAGTCATGGGTAGTTAGTTACTCTCTAGCAGGTACATATGTAGGTTATGTGTGCATCATATGAAAAATGGTAGATTAAATTTGCACAATTGCTGTTTCCCTCTTTAATGGCTGCTCACTAATTTATCGGAACAGTGAATTCCTAGTTAGCTGATTGGCAGGCTTGTAAATTCATCCCAGGTTTTGGTAAGGAAAGTAAGCGCTGCCTAGTCCACATTATTGGATTCTACATTTCAGTGTGCCAATAATTCTTTGGAGTTGTATCAAATACAGAAGATCTGCTAATGGCTCTGACACTATAATTACCTATGCATCTACGGAGCTTATAGACTTATGTCTGCTAAAAATAAGCGTATGGAAACGCCTAATACAGAAAGGGAGAAGACTTATAAAAATAAAATAGTAAATAAAGATAAAAAGTTAGATACTGATTAAGTCCAAACCACAATGACATGTCTAAACGAACAGTTTATTCAAGACTTTGGGCTCAGAGTCCGAGACCCTCAAGGTGTTTTGACTATTCCAAGAATGGTTTGTCTTTCCATATTCTGTTCTGAACATTACAATACAATACATATTTAGATTTGGACTCCAAAGCCATTGCTAAGATATATCTGTGCTAATGGTTGGAGTGTATCAAATTTGTCTCATCCTTATAGTTCAAAGTGTCATTTGGGACAGTCAGTTGACCATTCTCTGCTTGTTCTAAGAAAGGAGCACCAACTGTAGCATCTTGAATTTTTCACACTCTCACATGTAAGACTGAGCATTGAGTCAGCCAACTGCTGAAAGGTTTTGGAGAGCAGTAAAATTGAAGATGAGAAGGGTATGGAAAGGCAAGGGTAAAGAATGCTTAAGTAAAAGATACAAAGAATAAGATATTAGAAAAGCAATGCAAAACCTAAAGTTTTTATCCAATTTTTCAACATTTTATAACCACAGTGCAGCATAAATTTTAGATAAGCATCATGTAACATCAAGGTATTCTACATGTCAACTTGGTCATTGCCTTAGGGGGGAAAGAAAACTATCTGAGTCCTAACAATTCCTACTTATTTTTAGGTATGTCTGTTTTCTTTTTGTGAAGTGAGTCTTTCTGCTGCTAGACAAAAAAAAAAAAAAGTGTACCTTATACTGAGAATCAGGACATATTGACAAAAAATTCAGGTCTATGGGGCATAAGCAGTTATGAGAGAATTCATTATGCTTTCTTTTCCTTTGTAAACCTTTGTAGTCAGAGAGGATCTTTGTAGGAACCAGAGGAATTTTACAAAAAACAGACACTTCTATTTCCCTTGTGTCCCACTCTTCAACATGCCAAGAGGTTTTAAAACATATATATATTCTTTGCTTAAAATAACACTGTTTATTTCACCCTGAAAAAATTGTGCCAACTATTTTATCCTCTAAAAAGATTAGTGAAATCTGTAAGTTAGAGTCAATAGAGAGTTGCATAGCAACTTGCTGAGGTGAAATACTATGTAGTTTTCCTTTTATATTCTTCTCCCCTCCCCACTTTCTCTCTCCCTCTTTCTGTCAGGAAGGTAATCCTGCGCATAAACTTTACTAAGAAAGATCTCTCTATTAGCAGAAGTAAGACACTCTGAAGTGTAGTTCTACTGATTGTGCTAGTAGTATATATGCTATTAGTGTATTTTGGCTGGTGATCTAAACAATATCATATCTAGAAACTTTCAGATCCTGAACACCTGATACTTTGCAGTAATATCATGTACACATATATACAAAATATGTGCACACGAAACCCCACATATATGCATATTCATGCATATATTCTCAGATATATGCACACAGAAATGAGGACCATGCATGTTCGCTGGCCTCTATCATGAAGTGCATAGTGCTTGCTTCAGTTGTCTGACAGAGGCTGGAAAAGGAAGAGTTTGTGAATGCTCTGCAATAACCAGAGGGAGATGAAGAGCAGTAGCAGTGAGGTGACAGGCTTAAGCGTAACAAGCCATTCTTTCTTGTAATACCAGCACCATTCAGCTCAAAGCAGGGACCATGATAGATAAGCACTTTAAACCTTCAATGAAAAAAAAAATGTTTAAAGAACTAAAGTGATTTCCTCAAGTCTGACAATAACTCACATGGTANTATATGCACACTGAAATGAGGACCATGCATGTTCGCTGGCCTCTATCATGAAGTGCATAGTGCTTGCTTCAGTTGTCTGACAGAGGCTGGAAAAGGAAGAGTTTGTGAATGCTCTGCAATAACCAGAGGGAGATGAAGAGCAGTAGCAGTGAGGTGACAGGCTTAAGCTTAACAAGCCATTCTTTCTTGTAATACCAGCACCATTCAGCTCAAAGCAGGGACCATGATAGATAAGCACTTTAAACCTTCAATGAAAAAAAAAATGTTTAAAGAACTAAAGTGATTTCCTCAAGTCTGACAATAACTCACATGGTAGAATCTGGAGGTCCTTACTGCTAAACTTACATTTTACTCTTCAAAAATAATACAGAGAACACCTGGAAGCTTACATTCAAAGCGACTCAAAAACTTGAATAATTTAATGTTGAATTAATTCCATATTATTTCTGAAGTTGAACATGAAGAGGTAGCTCAAAAAATGATTAATTCTTTCCTTCTTTGCATTTATTCAGCTTTAAATACAGATAATATTTTTGTCAACTTTCAGATAAAAGTTTATAATATTTAGAAAGCAGATTAAAGTACATTTTCCTTGAGAGCAGCAGATAGAAAATATTGTATGAAAAGCTGAAAATTTCTTGAAAAATAATCTGAATGAGGGAAAATAGTTGCAGAATATTTTCCAGAAATGGTTTTTCAATGGTGTGAAATACAAAAAGATGCTGAAGTCTATTTATTTATCTATTTATTTTACTGAAGAGTTTAAGACTAGGAGGAAAATGTAAGCAGTAATAAAAAAAGGCAAGTCTTTTTAGAGACGACAGTGAGTGGAAGATCATGGTACTTAAGAAGGAAAGAGTGTCTTTATATCAGTGTGGTCTCTTGCCTTTAAAATATGAACATCCACTCTGAAACCCTCCATAAGGTGCAGAAGGATGTTTTTGCATCTTTTTTAACTCTTGTAGTAAGGGCAACCTGCTTGTATCTGCTGTCACAGTGCAGAGTGAGGAGGAAAGTAGCTGGAGTGGGGTGCATAGCTGTGTGCTGAAGTATTTTAGAGCCACCACTGTTTTAGGCCATCATGGCTACCAAGGCTGCTGTTTCAAGACATAATGGAGATTTTAGAAATGCTTGTAGAAGACGTCTTACTAACAAAGTAATGATAATGAAGAGTAGTGACAGAACAATGGGCAATGTCCTTAAACTGGAAGAGTGTAGATTTAGTTTGGATATTAGGAGAAATTCTGTACTGTGAAAGAGGTGAGACATAGGAACAGGTTGCCCAGAGAAGCTGTGGATGCCGCATCCCTGGAAGTGTTCAAGGACAGGTTGGATGGAACTTTGAGCAACTTGGTCTGATGGGAGATGTTACCGTCCATGGAAGGGAAGTTGGAACTGGATGACCTTTAAGGTCCCTTTCAACCCAAACCATTCTATGATTCTATGATAAGAACAGGGACAGCAACATACATGAAATCTTCTAAGAGTATATTAAAAGATTAACTCAAAAAATGGGTTGTTAAAACAACTAGAAGTTTAAGGATGTTTGACTGACTTGAATTGTGTAGATTATACTTTGCCTATTAGACTTTAAATGTTTATGCTAAAAAAGAGTTAAACAGACTGTCATTGTTTAGTGATTGACAGTCTACTGAATGCAATAAATTAAAAACACTGGGTTTAGGGCAAAGATATATAGCATGCCTCATTTATGGGTGGAAGTTTAAGACATTTTAAAATTACTCAACTCAAGGAGTAGGCACCGAATTATTTCTAAGTATCTGGTTTAGAAAGCAGATAATCTCTTTTTATAAGTGTACTTGACTCAAAGTTCTCTCAGCTTATTTTCTCAGTTCTCAAGGTAGATCTGTCTGCAGAAGAAATGAAAGGATAGCTCTGTCAAAAGACAAAAGAGCATTCATGAGTTATGTGTCAAAGCAGTGCCTATAATGGATTCTGACAACTTTTTTGGGGGTTATGTGCAATAGGAACAGGATTCACGTACAAAATAAGACCTTGTGATATATTCGGTCAACATTTCTTCAAGTTGTAGTCTTTCCAGTGTTCTAGGTTTTGTTGTGGTAACGTAGACTTTTAAAAAGTCATATTTATCATAGCAAACTAGAGACGAGTATTATTTTCTGGCTCTAGAACAGAACTTTCAGAAATGAGTAAAAATACACTCCCTGTCTCCTCCACTTCCATGTTCAACACTCTTATCTACTTTCTCACACATGTTATCAATCACTCTACATCCATCTTAATAGAGTCAAACTTCACTCTCTTGCCTTTCAGCACTGTGCATACTCTACATATTCCTGTAGGTCATCAACTTTCCTAACTATCTTGCAACTTAAACCTTCAGCTGAAATCCACTTAATTGCACAATGTCCCTAACAACCAAAACCAGGCACAAGCTGGTAATGTGTTTCCCTTTTCAGTAGAAAACAATAAATGATGTCAGAGTAGCATATATTTTTTTAAATGGTCAGTAAATATGACGCCTTCCCTGGCCCAGTGGAGCCTTTTAATGGTAGTTTTCTTGACCCCTTCTCCAACAAGTCTGAACAAATTTAAATATACTGTTGTGTATGAAATATTTCAGAGACTTAAGGTCTTCTGTGTAAACTGCTGTTCTTTTCATTGCATTGTTCACATCATGCCATTGCAAACAACAGTGACAGATGCCATGCTTGAAAGGCAAACATTTTAAACAAGAGATTTGAGAGAGATGAAACAACTGAAAATACCCTTTTTTGGTTTGTTTTTAATTGTGAATTACCATCTGAATATCCCCATGATCCTTCAAACTCTCTGTTGTTTAGACTACAAGAGGAAGTGCATCTGCTAGTGCATCATTTTTGGTACTATTCCTTGGATGAACTATCCCAGACAAACTTGGTTTTGCATGAATTAATATCCCTTTAAACAAGTAATATCAGATGTGCAATGTGTAGGCACCAGCTCAATCCCAAGATCTTACTTGCTGCAGTCCCAAGATTCTACTTGCCTCAAAAGCAAAACTTAAGGTTCAGAACATATGATTCTTTGCTTTATAAATGCAGCAACTGTCTGTTCACACCTTTCATGAGCTGCTTGGGCCACCTAGATGAAAAGTCACAAATCAAAATGGAACTCCCATCATGCTGTTAAACACTCCCCAAAGATAAGTGCAACAGGCCTGTGACATCAATTATCTCACCAGTAAGAGACAGCAGTGGGGTTTCACAGTATCTTATTCTTTTGACAGTTTGTGTTAAAATAAAACAGACTACAAGACAAAAAACTTCAAATGTTAAAAATAGTCGAATCTGTGTGGCTGTTGCCCATAAAAGCAGAAGTGTAACCATAGCAACCCCAAACTGAACTGATTCTAAGACTAGTTAATATTAGCTTTGGTGATGAGCTTCTTCTTCAATAGTAGGGAAAACTACTGAATTGTTTTGGGGGAGATTTGGGCTACACATTAATTCTGTGATTTTGTGTTCCTACAACTTTTTGGAAAAGGAAAACACCTCTACTCTTTTGCATGAGTTAGAAGTACTTCTCTCAGTCGTTATACTTGGAATGTTGTAAGTTAAATCAGTCAATTTAGTTTACTTAAAAGCCAAGAAGGAATATCAAGAAGAGCACTTAAATTGGTGGGCAAATTAGCATATCTTGCTCATCCTTTTGTTAGGCCAAGGATGTGATTCTCGAGTCTCTAATATGCCTTAAAAAGCATTCCTGCATCACCTGCAAAAAAGATCCATTTAGCCCTTATCCCTGCCATCTACCTGCTTCTCTTACAATGCTGATTGCGTATTCCGGTATTCCAACAACAATATTCCAGAGCTCAGTATGAGTCTCAGCTGCGGGTGTAAACTGCAGTCATCTTAGCCTGTGTTTCTCAGGTCAATAAGCTGGACATTGGCAAAGGTTTCATAAAGCTGTTAACAACATACACTTCAGCTTAATTTAAAAGCATTCATGGCAGGAAGTGCACCAAAGTAAAGGAATACTCTATAGGTCTGCCTTTTCTCCCCCCCCCCCCTCCCATCATATATATTGCATATAAAGTAATCCCTTGAATTTCATGGGGGTCTGGGACCAGAAGAGTCCAATGATTGCTGAAATCCATGAAGAAGAGGTTCATACATATGCAAATGAGCCATGGCTACAGCTCCGACCCCTCAGCCTTGGCGAACTCAGGGACACCTTCTCTGCCACTCTCTGTGCTGTGTGCTGAGTGGGAGTGGGCAGTGGCTAGCGGTGGGACATGCCTGTCATGGGACGGCAGATACTGTGCCACGGCATGGTGGTGCCTGTATCAGCTGCTGCTACACACAGCCCCGCCACCTTCCTGCTGCTCCCAGCAGCCCCACGACTCCTAGAGGCCCTGCTGCCCTCCCACCACCCTCTGCTGCCCTCCTGCAGCCCTTCTCCTGCCCTCCCACCACTCCTGGCAGCCCTGCTGCCCTCACACTGCCTTCCACCACCCTCCTGCTGCTCCCTGAGGCCCCGCCGGGGGGCCCTCACAGTGACTTGATAATAAATCTTTGACACAGTGTGTATAAATTTTCCCTAGAATTTTATTAATCTTTACAACATTCTCATATGCTGGTCCCTGAGCGAGCAGCTCCTGCCAGCACTGATGCCTCACCCCACTGGGCATGGCTGTCCCACCCCATGGGGCAGCAAAGGCACTCACTCTGCATGTGCGGCAGGAACGACTGAGGAAAAGCGATGACGTCTTTGTGGGAAAAAACCTGTGAAGAACAGAAGCTGCAAAATTTGAGCTGTGAAGAACGGTGGGATTTCTGTATTGTCATATGTACTGAGAAGTGATATATTCTCTGTGTTACTAATAATAGCCCATATTGTTGTTGTGGAGTATGATGAGCAAATTTCAAATCATTTGGCAGTAATATTCCTGAATTCACTGTTTTGTGCATGCATTTATATATACAGTGGTATCAATGATATTTTTTTCTGTGAAAATCAGTCAAAAATGATGCATATTGCTACTTTTTGGCTATGTTTTATAGTCTTTATTTCATTGCCAACATCACTATTCAGTACTAAGAGAAGTAACCAACAATAACCAACTTGTAGGGTACAGTAGGAGTAGTAATAGCTAATATTGGGTATGAAAGACATAATAAATTTACCAGTGTTGCAAGAAAAATATTTATGAGGCTACTCATTTCCTTCCTGCTTTTTCCAGATGAGCATAAAATCATGATGACAAAAGATTGGAAAATCAGTATTGCCTATTCTATTTTAGCTTATATTTAACAAAAATTAAAGTCCAACCAAATGAAGCAGAAGCAATTTCTAGCTTTTATCATTTGTATTTTTGATATGCCTAAGGTTCAGAAAACAGAAAGTGAATAAAAAGAAACCAGACATTTTCACAGGTTCACAGGTTATTCCGAGTTGGAAGGGTCCCACAGGATCATCTAGTCCAACTCCCCACCAACTAGACCATGTCACTGAGCTCCTCATCGAGTCTTCCCCTAAACACCTCCAGGGATGGCGACTCCACCACCTCCCTGGGCAGTCCATTCCAATGAACGATCACTCTCTCTGTGAAAAACCTCTTCCTAACATTTTCATTAGAGGAAGGACTCCTCACTTGGAATTATTTGAATTCTCAACATTGCTAGTGATCCTTCAAAATATTAATTGGCACCGTAACACTCCTTTTAACTGCAATTTAATGAATTTATTGTATGTGACCTCATGCGTAAATTGCAAAGTTCTGTAATACCAGGAATAGTTTACTTCTGTGTTCAGTTTAGCAGGGTAAAAGTTCCTTTGCACAGTAATTTCATATAATGAGTTAACTTAATCTATTAATAAAAGAGATTATGCCAAATGGAATGTGTCATTTCTTAGAAACACTGCTCATTCTTCACATTTTCTTCATCAAAATTTGAAAGATTTTAATCTCAAATAGTTATTTGTTGCCAGTTGTGACTGTGGCTTTAATTGACAACTTTAGCTGGTCTCTGCTTTCATTCACTCTTTTCTGACTGGTATGCTTTCTCTTTCCACTCTTGTGTAGCAGTAGTAACATTTCTTTTAAAAGAAGACAACTTGACACTGCAGATCTGGCTAGAGTCCTGCTGCACAGCCTTTCTAAGCATTTGTTCTCACTTGTCAGAGTGATTTTTACCATCCACATTCAAAGTCTCTGCAATCTACACAGCCTCCTATGTCACAGGTAGGTGTTCCTGGGTCTGATTATAAGAATCATACATCAAGAACAACCTTCTCTAGCTTTTAGTAAATAATATGATAGCACCACAATCCTACATTTCCCCCCCGCCCCGAGGAGGATTTCATAAACTTCCTATCAGTGTTTCTAAGTCTGTATAACACTAGACAGCTGTGTGGCTCTCCACTTTCAATGTGATTTTGAAGGCCGGCTCTGGAAAGTTGATAACATGTTTCACGACCTTCGTGTCTGGAAGCAGTTTCCCCTGATTGAAGTCATACAAGTTCAGCTAAGTTGGAGTGTGTTGTAAATATTTATCTGACAGTCTGACATATAAAGTTGTTCTGAAATTACAAAGTACATTCCTGTCTTTCATGTATTATTGCCACTTTTTCCAATACACTTGTGAGTGATATTATTTAGAGAACCTTCTATAAGTGACTTATCATTGCTTGTTAAAGTTCTCACACTCTGTTGTACAGTCATTTTTTTAGGATGGTAACTCTTGAGTTGTATTACTTCACTATCTTTTAAAACATAAATGTGTGATTATTCCAGAAGTGCAACAAGAATTTAAGCAATGAGGAAATCGTGGTTGGCGCATTTAGTTTTAAAATCTGGTTTTATGGCACTTATTTCCATGTAGGGTTCCAGACGTTTTCTGTCACTGGCAAATGTATGGTGATGACAACTTTCTAATCATTAGGTCATTTGTCATTACCTATCAAATAATTATATATAAAGTAATGCTTCTGGGTAGAAATTCTTTCCCAGAAAAGGAATATGTTCAACTCCAACTTCTCCTATATTCCCTCATTTTTTTTCACTTATATGCTAAATAGAATTTTGTGCTCTGCAAGGTACTGCATCTGTAATGCATGTTTTCTTCTTACAGTGGTATAGGACAGGTTCAATAATGTTGGGATGATTAGTATTAGGATGGACTGTGCACTGCTGCTGAGCTCTCATTTGGAGTCGTTTCAAGTGCAAACATAGTTTTGTTGCTAGGTGTGTTTAGGCTTCTTAGTGGGCTTAAATGTGAGCTGTATCTCTGAGTCTGTGAATAGCTTTTATGGGAAGTGGGAGGAAGGGAATTGCGGTGACAAATTAGCTAAGTTAATTTCAGAAAATATTTCTAATATATACCTGTTTCAGTTGAAACAACCAGCAATAGGTTGAAATAACTCCAGAACAGCTTCCCTAACGCCTTGTTTTCAAAGGCCAGAAACCATTACAGTTCCTCAAACTCCTCATTTCAAAAGCCTTGTCACTGAGAGCTGTTACAAAACAGTTACTTACTGCAGCACATGGTTTCCCTGAATGTTATAATGGCATAGTTTACCCATTTAATAATTAATGCAGGAGCAAGCACTTGGAATACATATATAGGAAATGTTTTGCATTTGTAACACTGGGTTAAAGTTTGTTCTAGTTTTGCTGTTGTGGAATTTTTATGATTTTCGTTTGTTTGTTTTTTCTCTAAAATAATTATTTAAATTACATAAAATCCAGTAGTTATTCCTAGAAGCCTATCTCAGGCTGAATTGAAAATATTGCTCCTTCAATCCTGATGGGCAGCAAAGTAAAAACTACTCTGGAAACATTAGGAGAGAGTATTAACATGTGAAGTACCCGTCCTTTACTTAAAAGCATTAAATTTAGTCATCAAGGCAGATACACACTCTGGAAACCTGATGCAAAAATCAAAATGTTATTGATTTGCAAAAAAATCCCAACCCAACAATAATTCTGTGTAACTAAAGCATAATTCTCACACTACATGTTAAAGGCTAGCAAGAATTTGGTCAAATTAATCTGACAATTTAAGACATATTCCTGGAGAAAACAAAATAGTTGTGTGGTAACTCGGTGTACAGAAAAATGAGGACTTTCCTTTGGTCTTTCAGTTTTTGTCTGAGAAGGGGCTAAATAGCTGCAGAAATAAACTAGTTTGATACATCATTTATAAGAGATCCAAAGACAAGACTCCATTCTGCAGCCTGTGATAGTCGATCAAATTGGTAACTGATCCCAAAACCTACAGAAACGATGAAAATAAGAGTAGAGGGAAAAAAAGTTAAATTCTTTTTCTCTTCTATTTAACAAAAGCAAAATAGGCACTTCTGAGATAGTGTAATGATATTCAATGTTCTAGACTGTTGTATAATAGTGTCATTTGATATTTACACTCTATACTATAGGCTTTGTTTTTCTGGATTCATAGAATGAATGCAAAATCCCCCTTAAAGAAACCACCTGCTGATACATATGAAGATAAGTAAGTTTTCATCATTTATAAGAGATTGAGAGGATACAAAGCTCAATAAAGAATCTAGTTTCTCCCTAGCTGACTGCAGTCTTTGGAAATTTACAAGAAAATAATATTGATTGAAAAAAAATGTTTCATTCTAACTATTTTTGCATTTAATTCTTAAAATGAAAATTGCTGTTTTTCCAAGATTTGTACAATTTTTTAAAAAAGTTTTTGTATTTTGGGTCTGAGTTCTGTAAAACATTTGAGTCTTTGTGGAAATATGTCTTCAGGAATATCACCGCTAAAAACGTTAAACTCTTACACAGAAAACAGTATGTGTCATTGTCTGCTGCTATGGCTTTAGAAAAACTTGGGCATTGCCAGGCTGATAACCCATTGATGTTTGATTCTGCAACAAGAATCCCTATTGTGAGATGTTTCTCTAGCCAATGGGGTTTTTTTCTTCCATGGAGCAAAGCATACTTGGTAAATTCTTTGTATTGGAATAAACTGTATGTGTGTAACAGACTGTCATTTGATCCAAACCACCAGTATGACCAAGCTAAACATGTGGTCTCTTATGACTAAGAGTTGAAAATTTATCTTCCAACATTTATCTTATAGCAATTCAAAAATATATTGATTCAGTATGTTGTGGTAGTTTCACTTTCCATGAATGTCTCACTCAATGACCTGAATATAATCACATTAACAAGACCACAAAATGTTTAACTCAGAATGAATCATGTTGACTTTATAACCAAAAGAGATGTGATACAGTTAAAGGTATGTGTAAGGGAGACTTCTCAGAAAGTAATTAAATGTTAAAACGGAAAATTTAAAACTAAGGTCTTGGTATCCAGTTTTTGGCACTGGCAAGGTATTGACATGGAGTTGTTTCGCTAGTCATTAAACCTCCCTATGCTTTTTCTGCACCTTTTGTTACCAAGTTAGACTGTGCTGTGAGACTTACTATGTTAGCTGAGCATTTTGCAGCCTTCAGGAGGGAAAATGAGCATTAGAAGTATAAATTTAAAAGGTTATTACTGTATTTATGTAATTATACAGATTTATTTCAATCAATGAAAAGCCTTACAGGGTAGCAATGTATTTTTTTTAGCTGAGCTTGTAGATACTGTATGAGAGGCAGAGTATGTTACTGTGGTTCTTATCTATTTCACTGAAAATACCTGATCCTATTTTCTGTCTAAATCTGATTATGGAAAAGATAGAGCCAGTTTAATCTAGACAGTTGATTTTTGTGTTTCAAAACCTAAGCTTTTCACACAGTGGTGGGTGGGGAAGAGAATGCAGCAGATGGCTTTGTTGTTGGCTGTTTTGCCACCACTACAGTACTCACAGTATTTTAATTTAATCACTTTACAGAAGTGTAACACAGAAGGTACATCCAATAAATATGCACTTTGTTTGCACTGGAATGTATTGGCCCTACTATGGAATTGTTTTATTTACTTCAAGTAGTCATTGAAGTAGAAGCATTTTTTTAGGCAGAGTAAGATTTTTTCTGTGGTTCTTTATGTGATAAATGTTTAACAGTAACAAAATCTTTGTTTCCATCACTCAGGCCTGTGCACTTTGTCTTTTAAAGCCTTTAGGATCCCCTTTGATGTAAACGCAATCATCGCTGAAAACCTTTTCTTCAAAAATTAGGTAATTCACTGGTTTTTACAGATATTCTACTGTTTAAACCAAAATTTTGTAATTTTTACTCCTACTAGTCTCATAGTTTAATAATTATGCTGCAAAGCCTGAGGTTAAGGAAATCACTTAAACAAAGGCATTGAGCTGAGTGCTCAAGAAGGAAGGAAATGTTTTATCTATATTTCATATGTTATAAATACTAGAATATCTATCTCTTTATTCCAAGAGAGTAATATTACAGAGCTCTTGTAATGTTAGACATATAGAAATACATATTTTCCTACTGTGTGCTTCTCCTATTTTGCTGTTTTCTATTCCTGCTTTTTCTCCTGTAGTTATTGCATTAACATGTCATGGTTTAACACTCTTGTCACACGTCAGTGATGGTGATGTACTCCATTCCTGTTACATGCAGCCAGGACTGCTTTATTCTTAAAGGGGAATGAATGGAGAAAAAAAAGAAGAAAGAGACTCAGTCATTCCATTAGTTTAAATGTAAAGCCAGCTCCACATTAGTAACAGAAGAGGTCAAAACTTGCCTTAGAAATTAGGCCACTGTTTTAAAATGAGTGATGTAGCAATACTTTATAGCAGTAGTACTCTTGTCAACTACAGGCTTCACTTGCCCAGAATAAACTTCTTTCATCTTGCACAACAAATTCAACCAGCATTAAATCCAGCAATATATTTATGTTGCTAAAATAAAAAAAGTCATTTTCTTCACAGAGATTTAGTAAAACTAAATTTATATCTTCAAGATTTTATGTAAATTCAGTAATATTTTGTTTGTGTCTCTAGATCTTAACACTAGAGGTACTAAATTAAGAGGGACTGTATGGATCTTTTCAGTTCTCGTAAGTCTTTCAAACATATTCCACCTTAAAATCAAGTACTGTTACAGTTTGAAATGTCAGAGATCTGAGATTTGGGGCAATTTATCTGCTGGACTCAGTTTCAATAGAAGAAAACATGATTTATCTTCCCTTTGCACTTTCTGAGAACCTGTCCCAGCTGGATCTTGGCAGCATTAAAGATATCCATCACTACTAACTATGCTTGTCTGGGAACAACACACTGATCTCACTATTTTAGAAGCCCTGATTTAAACATTTCCACTTCATCACCACACATGGGTCTCCATACATGAAGTCACACATGTACTCCCAAAGATGCATTTTGTAATCTCATTAGTGCTGCAAGATGATGGAGGTGGACATGGCTGTGTGCCTCTCTGTGAGCATCTCTGGGGGGCTGGCCTGAGCAGGTCTTGTCAGACAAGGAATGTTGATGTGAACTTCACAATTATTGCTCCAAAAAATTACAGACTCTGGCTGTCACCCAAAATATAGCAATTTACTTCTGATGACTAATGTTCTGGTAGCAAACTGCACATAATCTATTTTGATTTATTGTGGTTATGGTATGTCCCCTCCAAAGGCTTTTTCCTTGTTCTCAAGGAGCTTACAGGTATGCTTTTCCCTAGGCCTCAGAAGTGCAGCTGTAAGCTGGAGAGACATATGCATGTGATTAATCAGTGGATGGATGATGAGAAATCAGTACTCTGCTTTCATTATTTTATGGTGATTAAAATTTCCTAGTTATTCATGCAAATAATTGTTTTGAGATGTGGAGAAAATTCAACATCTGCATAGCAATGGGTTTAGCTGAGTGGGTATGAGGTTTTCTGGGGGAAATTTTTGTTTAAGTCTTCTTTGTACAGAAACTGAAAACTGGGGCTATCATTTACGGCAATAGAGGGTTGTGGGATCAGATTTTGTCACAATGGCTGGTTCTGTTGGTTCTGCCAAAAATAACTTTGAGGAGTAAAATAATGAAAATGCTAGCTTACCTAGAGAAAGAAAAATAATCTGCTGTTTCTACAAAAAGCTTTTCACTGTCTCTCTGCAGTTGCCTCAGTAATACTCAGTAGGATAAGAAATAGGTTTTACTTTCTACAAAAGACCAGTTGAAAATATATGTGGAAGTATCCTCTGAAACAGGAGGCTAATTGGTTTTAATTTGCTTTGCAAACAGAGATGAATTATGCATTACTGTGCAGTTTCTGAAGTATGCAATGGTGCTCCTTACAGATATTTAGAGCTGTCTGACAGACATGTAAGATGCATAAAGAATTTTTTCTTTTGAAATATTTAAAGCTGGGGATGCAGATTTAAGAGCTAAATTCTTCTCTGTAAGAATATGCTTTTTAGTGCTACTGTGTTTGTAATACAAGAACAAAAAACCAGGTTCCTTCTTTTTGTGAGATGCACATTATTTATTTTCAGGTCATGTTTGTACATATACACTTAGAGGTATGAATGAACGGACTTGGAGCCTGACATGAAGTGAGGAAGATATATAGCACAAGCCAAACCTGCAATTAGCAACGTTTATTGTTTCTGCCTACTGCTTCTCTCCTATAATAGAGACAGGTAATGTCTGGGTGAAATGCACAGACGTGATTGACCTGTTTTCAGCTAGAGAGTAATAAGATTGCTGGAATTTAACGAATGTTACTTCAAAAAGTAGTTTTGTTTTATTTCTTAAAGTTAACTGTCTTACTGAAATAAATATATGATACACTGTGACACTCCATCTGTGAGTCCGTGTCTGGGGTGTTTCTCAGGACATCCTTAAAAGAAGTTTTTTTGTGTCAAGGGATTATTTCTTGTTACATAGCTTTAAATATTGGAAATAGATTCACCAAATGGCTATATGTCATGGTATCCCACAGTTATTATCTAAGAGATGGTTTAGTGAAAATCTGGCTGATTTCTTTCCATCAAATCAAGTTACAAGCAACAGCTGAGGAAAATTAAGTCTTGAGAGGTCTCAGGAGTGTATGATTTTCTAATTAGATTGATGTTTAGATAAATTTAATACTGAGGTGGACAAGCATTTTCATGGGTATGAGGGAGATGGGAGGGGCTACATAACTTCTGCATCAAACTTAGGAAATTGCTTCTGTCTCTTGCTGGAGCAGTAGAACCTCTTTAAGCCACACTGGTGACAGAGCAATTTGTATCATCATATTTTCACGATTTAGAAACCATGGCAGACTAAAAACCTTCCAAGAATGCTGCAGTATAGAAACAGCGTTGAACAGAAATGAAGGGGCAAGACCTGCAAGGCAGTAAGGACAGGAAAAAAAGGGGAACACTGATGCTTTTGGCCTAGTAAGAAAAATAAGTTGCCAGCATAAAAGATAACATAGTACAGATTGCTGTCTCCACACAGCCCGGTTCTATCATGGCAGTGAACTTTCTGCATTGCTGTAAATAATAACCTAGACCTTGCGTGAAAAGCTTCTACAAGCATACAAAAAGAATCAGCAAGAATATTTTAATAATTCTGCGCTCCCTGATTTGTAAACAGGGCTGCACTGATCTGTCTTCCCTTTTTGCTGCAGTCCAATAGCTACAGTTTTACTGGCTTGTTCAAAGTATTCCCCAGTCTGTGTTTTCTTCCCATAAAGATCTGAAATATCTATTCAATGGTTTCATGCACACAAATCACCAGTGTCTGCTGCCTTTTTGAGCAGGTTTTATACCATGACGATTCTGGAAATTAAGGAGGCACAGCGACATTTCTACAGTTCCGTTAAGCACTATTTTTAGATATCTTTAGTGTTTCAAACTTTGCATCTAGACTCACATCATGCCTGAGTTATTCCTGCTCTTTAAAAAAACCGGCAACAATCTTGAACGATTTTAACCTGTTAGATGTGGCTAGCTTCCAGGAAATTATGGCAAGGCATGTTTCAGGGGATGAAAAGTATCTTCTGAGGTAGAAATAAATGACCCAGGGGAAAAAGAGTGTCACTAGCTTGTAAGGGACTCATCACTCTTTTCCAGGCTTTCTAAGGGACTCTGGAAAACAAGATATTGTTTCTAGACTACTACACTCAGAATCTGCATAATTTACAGCAGGGTTTATGGCAGCAGAGAGGCATGGAGGGCTTTCTTCAAACCGTGACACGAGGTTTAAATGATTCTTCTCAGGAATTTGAATGAGCTGAGCATGCAGTCATCTCTGAGAATACCGTTCACAAAAAATTCTTGCACCCTGTGCAAGATGTGATAATTTTAAACCAAAATTATTTCGCAAACTCAGCACCTGTACTGTATTTTAACTTTAGCTCATGAGTTCTGCAGGAAAAGGATAAAATATTTTTCCTAATATGTGTAACAATCAAGACTTGGTTAAGAGTTTCAACTGAAAGCCTCTTCTAATTTTTAAAAAAGGTAATTTTCATACTTATTTCCATATAATACAAGACTTTTCTTTTAAAAATGTACAGTTTAAAATGAAGGATATATATTTTTATTCTTAAAATGAAACAACTTTGTTGAGCTGCCTGAGAGGGTCCAGAGAAGGCTGACAAGGATGGTGAAAGGACTGGAGAACAAGCCCTATGGGGAGAAACTACAGGAACTGGGGTTATTCAGCCTGGAGAAGAGGAGGCTCAGAGGTGACCTCATTGCTGTTTACAACTACCTGAAGGGAGATTGCAGTCAGATGGGTGTGAATCTCTTCTCTCAGCCTGCCAGCACCAGAACAAGAGGACATGGCCTTAAACTATGCCAGGGGAGGTTTAGGCTGGATGTTAGGAAGAGGTTTTTCACAGAGAGAGTGATCTCTCATTGGAATGGTCTGCCCAGGGAGGTGATGGAGTCACCATCCCTGGAGGTGCTTAAGAAAAGACTGGATGAGGAACTCAGTGGTGGGAGGGTTGGATGGATGGAGTGCGGTGGCCATGGTTCCATGCTTGTGGGCATGATCCCTGGGTGGGCATTCGCTTGGGAGTTGGACTAGATGATCCTTGTGGGTCCCTTCCAACTCGGAATAACCTGTAAACCTGTGAACATTAATCAGAATTTTTCCCCATTTAATTTCCATTTAACAAGGAGTTTGAGTAATCCAAGGAATCATAAGTCAGATCGTAAAACTATTGGGCAGAAAATGCCATTATGTACTTCAAAGCATAACTGCATCCCCATCTAGCTGGATTTTAAAGAGAAAAACTAAATTTCCACATATGCTGAAGAACAGGACTTGTACTTTTCCAATCAGGATAAATAGGAAATATTTCTGAGGACAGATGGGATGTCAGACCTTGGTAATTTGCATTTTTTGTATACAGTTGCACCTGTACAGAAACTTCATGACAGATGCTTAATGCTCATATGGAAAAAAATCTTCATAACAATGTAAAAATCCATTCATGACAAGTGCACAATAATTCTGCAAAGGCCTTCAGTTTATAAAACATGATTGTTATTTTATAGTGGAATCTTGCTAATTCAGCTGATATATCCAGCACTTCAGATTTGGTTCATTTCATGCTCATTCAATCTGTTTCTTATATGATTCTTTCTAAAAGAAAGTATTTTGCAAATAATGACAAAGGATCCCAAAGGAATTATATATATTAAACTGGCATCTTGGTAAGCAGACATACGTTTGAAATACACTGTAGACTGAATTAGAAGGCATCTAATTGATATCTATGAAGACTATCTCCCTGGTTTGAGACTGCCAAAGAAAATACATTCTCACAGTGGCAGAAATGTACAAAGGTAGGAAAATCCATTGCTAGGGGTTTTGACATGTGCTTCTGTTTGAATTTGAAAAGAAAACTAAAAAATATGAAGGTCTCTGTGGCAAAAAGATTCCATTATGAATTAAATTTCAGACGATCTACAGTATTTAGTTTAAAACCATGCAAATTAAAATTGTAATCCCTGTAAAAATAAATTTTTATAATTTTGAAATATTTTAAATATGTTTTTATCTGTACCTTATTCCTATGTAGTCACATTGTGATTTTACATTACCTTTTATTTTAAATTTCCTTAATTATGCTAGTTTTTTCAACTTTTTTGAATCTTACTGTAAGAAAAATTACTTCTGACATAGAGCTTATGTTATATTTCAGAGAGCCATTTGATTAGAGTTTTCATTGAAGGTTCTAAAACATTGAATGAGAAAATTTGGCAAGTCCTCATCACAGTTTAGATAGATATCTGTTTTTAATATCTGGATGGCAGCTTGGTTGCATTTTACTGCAATAATAAAATAGCTGCTACTTTATCTTGTACTGAGTGAAGACCTTTCTTGTTCCAAGTACTTGATGTTAAAATGGCAAAGTTTTACACATTGATTCAAAGTGTTAAAATTTATTACAACAGATTAGATACTTCAAAGTGGAATTTATAATGGAACATTTAAAATATAATTTTTATTTAATATAAAATTCAGAGTTTCTGTTTAGACTTTTCAAGATACATTTTAAAATGTAAAAAAATAAATACGTATATGGTAGGTATGATATAGAAACTGTTGAGACCCAGAGGAACTCATTCCTGGAGCAGTGTGAAGTATGTACATTAAAGCCTATGAACTGTGAAGGTCCAGCTGCATTGGGGAGCTGGGATTTCTGTGGCACCCTGGTTCCAAAGGTGGCAGCTTATGATTCCTGAATGTCAGGCAGCCCAGCTGGTTCAGGAACTGGGGCAATTGCAGAGGCCTATAAACTTTTACAAAACAGTATTTCTTTCCTTTTCAGTGATCGGATAATGAAATACATAGATGCATTCCTACAGCATACATCATTCTTCTAACAAATCAGTATTTTTCATGGGAAAATGTTGCATTCCCTAACCAGTTCTCCTAGGGAGGTAGCTGTCTAATCTCTTACACAACAAACTTGTTTCTCTGCTCACTTTAGTGTAAAGGTCACTCATAACTTCTATATGCTCAGGATGTGATTTAATGTGATTCTCTGTTTACAGCTCATTACTGTGGACCATCACTAAGACTGAAGTCCACATCATTGGCTATATCATCTCACAGCAAGACTAATTCTAAATTCCAGATTTCCAAGTTATTTTCTCCAGAGTGAAGTTATGCCGTCATTCCTCTGTAAAAAATTAGAATATCTGCTGATTAGTTTAAATTTTTGGCTTGCAGAAATCATAATAACTCCATGGTGCTCACTGAATAAAGATTTCTGATGTGCAATGTAAAATAACTACTTTTCAATAAAATTAATGACAGGCTTCAATTCCTTGATCTCAAACTCCAGTGAGTTCAACTGTGTCATTTTAGATGCAGATCGGTTACAGTTCTGTCTTACACAGTTCAATTCTTTAGGTCAGAAGTACATTATAATAAATCTGGAGATCACTTTGGGTCCTTTGTGTCAACTGTCATTTTAATTTTCATGTAAATATTAGCAAGAAGTTTAGATTCAGTTTACTTACTCTCAGGATTTAGCATTCACTGTTCCTAAATATAGCTATTGTGGTTTCCAGCTCTTGGACAAATTGGTGTTTTAATATAAGACTGTATTAATAGATAGCCGAAAGGCTAGTCTTTGTAGCCAAAAGGCACTCCTCGTTTTATCATGACATTTGCACATAACAAACTATTGATTATTACTGTGGCAGCAAAAATAGGAAAACAAATTGACCAAAAGCCTCATATTGCTGATTTCTTGGTGCTCCAGTTCTTCAAAGCATGAAAGTTGTTTAAGGTGTGATTAGGATGAGTTGCCTTCTGGATATTTTTAGGAGAATACAAATGGTAGACCCTACAAATTTGAAGGAGGAGGATAGAGCAACTTAATTGGCAAGAATGACCACCTTTAAAAGAAGTTTTACTCCTAATTTACCTTTAATGAGAGGTTGAGAGAGCAATGAAATCACAAAGAGAATATTTGCATTAAAATCTTCAGTGCTGTGACAGGGGAAATGTACAATACACTTTCTTTCCAGCAGTCAGCTATTTCTCCAGAGAATCGTATATAATGCAACAGAACTTAGCTGTGACAGTAGGAAACTAATACGATTTCATTAAAAATTAGTGAATGAGTCAGGTTAGGTACCTATAAATAAATATGCTCTTTAAAATGTCACATATATAGGGATAGAAAAAAAATCACTGTACATATTATTTATAATGTGTTACACTAGTGCTGTGAAGATGACCTCATTGGCTAGGAACTACCTTGTACTGCGCTAGACAGTGGGTCAAAATATTGTGACATTTCTGGGCCCCTCAGTTCAAAAAAGATGTTGAAGTGCTGGAACGAGTTCAGAGAAGGGCAACTAGGATGCTAAAGGGGCTGGAAGATAAGCCCTATGAGGAGAGGTTGAAGGAGCTGGATCTATTTAGCTTAGAAAAGAGGAGGCTCAGGGGTGACCTTATCGCAGTCTATAACTATCTGAACGGAGGCTGTAGTCAGGCGGGGGTCGGTCTTTTCTCCTTGGTCTCTGGAGACACAATATTCTGAGTTGGAAGGGACCCACAAGGATCATTGAGTCCAACTCTTAAATGGCACTGCTGCCTCCCTGGCGGGAATCAAACCCCCGGTCTCCCAAATGAGAGATGGGGACACTCACCACTGTACTAAAGTGGATTTTTTTTTTTTTTTGAGACAGGATGAGAGGTCATAGTCTTAAGCTTCAACAGGGGAAGTTCAGACTTGATGTTAGGAAAAGGTTTTTCACTGAAAGAGTGATTCAGATGTGGAATGGGTTGCCCACAGAGGTGGTTGAGTCACCAACCTTGGATGTGTTCAAGGGGAGGCTGGGTGAGGTGCTGAGTGATACAATCTAGATGTAGATGCTAGGTTTAGTTGGAATATAGGCTGGACTAGATGATCTTTGAGGTTCTTTCCAGCCTTATCTATACTGTGAATATTGTGACATCCTGTGACCTATCTTCATAGTGTTTTAAACCTTCTATGTTTGAAGATCTGTCTCTTTTCAGTCAGAGAGGCAGATATGGCACTGTTGGTTTACTTCAGATGCAAAACTTATAGCTATCATTGAAAATTTTTATGTCGTTGTTGAACTACTACCATATGCTCTAGTTCCATTTAGTACTTGACAGTTTTCTAAACAAACTTAAACTTTCTAATTGCATTCAGAATTTTTTCTGCAAGAGAAGTCAGCCATTTGTGTGCATTCTTCCTTAATTTATCTTGTTTTCAAAGCTGGTATTAAGGTGGCTGTCCTGGTCTACAAATTAAGGATCCAATTTAGAGTCAAAGACACCCAGAATAGTTGAGGTTTAGGAAGAGAACTCTTCAGGTTATCTAGTCTAACACTGTTGCTCAGACAGGGATACCTAGATCCAATTGCCCAGGATCATGTCGACATGTCTTTTAAATATCTCCAAGAGGGGAGACTCTACAGATCTCTAGGAAACCTCTGTCAATGCTCAGTCACTCTCACAACAAAAAAGTGTTTCTAATGTTCAGAGGGAACCTCTTGTCTTTTTGTTTGTGCCCATTGTCTCTGGTCCTGCCACTGGGCAACAATGAAAAGAGTCTGGTTCCAGCCTCTGCACTCTCTCTTCAGATACACTGACGATATCAATGGTATCTCCAGTTCTGAGCCCTTCAATTTAAGACAGATGTCGAGGTGCTGGACCTCCTTCAGAGAAGGGCAACAAGGATAATAAAGGGGCTGGAAGATAAGCCCTATGAGGAGCGGCTTAGGGAGCTGGGTCTGTTTAGCCTGGAAAAGAGGAGGCTCAGGGGTGACCTTTTCACTGTCTATAACTACGTAAAAGGAGGTTGTAGACAGACAGGGGTCAGTCTTTTCTCCCTGGCCATTGGAGATAGAATGAGAGGTCATAGTCTTAAGCTCCAGCAAGGGAGTTTTAGACTTTTAGGAGAAAGGTTTTCACTGAAAGAGTGATCAGATTCGGAATGGGCTGCCCGCAGAGGTGGTTGAGTCGCTGTCCCTGGAGGTGTTTAAGGCTTTGAGGTGTTGAGGGCCATGATATAAATGTTATAACTGCTAGGTTTTCATTGGATTATAGGTTGGACTAGATAATCTTCAAGGTATTTTCCAACCTTATCAACACCACGATACTATGATACAATGTTATCTCCCCTTGAGTCTTCTTCACACAAAAGTCCCAAGTCTCTCAGGCTTCCCTCACAGAAGAGATGCTCCTTTCCCTTAATCATCTTTGTGACCCTATTTGAACTTCATGAGACTCTTGTCAGCCCATGTCTCCAGCCTATTGAGGTCACTCTAGACGGCAGCAGGACCCTCCAGCATATTAGTCACTCATCCCAGTTCTGCACCATCAGGAAACTTGCTGAGCATACGCTCTGTCCTAGAATGCAGGTCATTAATGAAGGTGTTAAATAGGACTGGACCCAGTATTCACCCTGGGGTACACCAATTATTAGTGTAAACTAGAACTTGTGCCACTGATCACCATCTTCTCAGCCTGGACAGTTTTCAGTCCATGTCACTCTCTCTCCCTCCCATCCATCCTTCTCTATGAGCCTGTAGTGCTCTGGATCCTTGTTTTTGCCCTTCTTGATGATATGAGGGTTGCTTGTTTTCCTCCGCTCCTCGGGCACTTCTGATCATGATTTTTTGAAGATTATTGCATGTGGCCTTGCAATGATATATACCAGCTCCCTCATTACTTGTGAGTGTACCCCATCAGAGTCCGCTTTGCCTAAGTATTGCCAGTCCTGATCCTCTTCTGCCATGGGTACACCTTCCTTGCTCCAGGTTTTTCCCTACGTTTCTTGGACTTGGGATTCCTAAAGATTGGTCTTACTAGTAAAGACTGAAGTGAAAAAAGTACTCAGTACCTTGGCCTTTTCTTCAGTAGCACCCACACTTTTCCAAGTCTTGGTTTTTTTCACTTACATACTTTTAGAAACCATTTTTGCTGCCTTTGACAACCTTTGCCAGATTCAATTCCATTTGGACTTTGGCTCATCTCATTCCTATGTGCTCAGACAGTGTGTCTGAATTCCTCCCAAGCCCTATATTCCCAACATAACCTGTATTTATGTTGTTAAGTGCATAACAGTGAGACAGACCAACGAACTGCCAGACATCTGTATTCCTTGTTGTCATGCTTCTACTCCCTGTCTAGTCACTAATGGTGACTAATTTTCTCTGAGACATAGCCTAGGCATAATTTCGTGGATAAAGCATGAACCCAGGATCATCCCCAACAGGCAGCACGATCAAGACTGCAGAAGATGTTGAACTTGTACCCATATTTTCTTGTTTATTCCAGCAGCTTCTTGATCTCAATTACACTCATTCCTTACCATCTTACCCCTCGGAATGTAACATACACTTGCAATATCATACTATTAAAAACCCCCCACTATAGTAGGCTTCAACATTGCATTTTGAATTTAAAAACCCAACACATCAAACACAACGTCATTTGCTACTCAGAAACAGAACAGAATTGAGAAGAGATGTAGGGGATATAGGAGGTATGTGCTACTTGGCCTCAAATCTGAAAAAAATTAATAGACTGGTAGTATTTAACTATGTAAGTGTAGCCTAACAGATCTCAGGTCCTTTCATTACATATTTTGGTTGGCAGATATGACTGAAAAGAAATTCCTTCTGTAACAAGACATAGATTGTCTGACAGGTTGTTTTCCATTTGGTCTTCACATCTTCTTGCGTCAAGGGTCTGTAAACCCCTCAGTTTTATAACCATCAGAATGTTTTACAAGATCATCTCTTCCATTTAGTTGGTCTGAAAACCATTTTTGCTTATGTTGGGCAGTGTGAAGTATTACACTATTGATGATCTTATGGAAAGGAAAGTTATTTTTAATTAAATTTAGTCTGACATAATCTGGAATTGTGGCAAATGTATTTACCATTAATGTTACATAAAAATATATCTGTTCTGTTTAAATGAACCATTCAAAAGATGCCTAACAGAGTTTACAATTTCCAAAGACCAGAATGGAATTATCTGATATATTTAGAGATATTTTGGCATATTTTCTTAAGAGAGAGGGTGCCAACAGAGGACGTGTGTCAGGTAGAGATTTCATTGTACTGATTTCATGCATATCTTATTTGAAGCTTGGTATTGTAAAAATACATTATATATATATATATATACTTGCATTACATTATTGCTTCTGTGTCAAAAGTCCCACAAAGAAGACTGTGTACCAGTCAGCAAGCTTACGTTAGTGCACAAAATTGAGAAGTACATTATGACTGAAATTGCTGACCACCTTTACTAGCAATCAATAGGGAGAAGGAAATTATGAAGTTATGTCAGCTGATGGACTCTGACTTCCTTGCTTTTGGACTCCCAGAATGCCAAAAGTCATTTCCCACTCTTCAGCCTGAACCCAGGAAATAGTGAGATACAGTAATCCCTTGAATATTGCAGGGGATTTGTTCCAGAAAGATGGTGCGATAAGCAAAATCTGTGTAGTAGCAGTAAATACAGTAAATGTGGTAAATAGGGTAAAACCAGTAAAGAGGGTAAAGACATGGAAACCCCCTCCCCCTGCCGCGATGTATTGAAGCCGCAAATGGTGAACCATGAAGTAGCGAGGGATTACTGTGATACTGACCTGAAAAGGGAAATCCTTTGAAAATCTGGTCAAAAACATTCCTTCTGCCTTTTATTGAAGAAATACAGCTGTCATTCATAAAAACAGTGCAAAGCCTTAGAGCTCTGACTTCTTGCTGACACTGGTTGAGCAGCTAACATCACTTTCCAGAAATGTCTTTTTTTCCTCTCCAGCTGGCTGGGAAAATTAATTCCCATCTTTCTGGTGAGAATTATACTGAAGTAGTCTGCAGTTTTTCCTGATTTCCTTAAAGACTACTCCAACTGTATGGGTAGAAACTGAATGTGACTGTCATAAGCAGGTTCCAGCTGACATGAAATGTGGCTTTCTGTGTTCTTTCTGCTTGTGGCCACTGAAGAAGTCCATCATGGTAAGCAACTTCCTCTTCAAGTTTAAGTTCTTCCTGATCTTGAAGATATTGAAGGCAATTACCAAACAGAACAGTATTTGGCTTGGGCAATTCTACAACCACTCAGAAAATATCAAGTTAAAGCTGGAGTCAAGAGTTATTTACCAAAGAAAACAACGCCAAAGTGAGGCCCTGAAGACACAAAGTGAGTGTCAAGTCTGTCTGTTCTGGTTAACAGCTTTCCTTTTCTAGACACTTTCTAATTATTTCTATTACATATTTCTATTTATTCTAATACATAGAATCACAAAATATTGTGAGTTGAAAGGACACCACAAGGATCATTGAGTCCGACTCTTAAATGGCACCACTGCCTCCCCAGCAGGGTATTGAACCCCGGTCTCCTGTGTGACAAGTGGGGACACAGCACTATACTGAAGTGGATTTCGTATATATGTCACCTCACAAAATAATTTTGATTCCAGGCTACTTACCATCACATTCTCTTTTCTACTATGTCAAATCTTGTTTCAAAAGTCTTTTTCTTCCCAAAGGAGGAAGTATTAAAAACTTTTAGAAGCTCACTATTTTCTGCATTATTGTAATTAGTTTTATGGGGAAGGTCAACAGATGCTGAGAAAAATAAACATAGAAAATATTTGATGGAAAGGAACACAACTGTAGATGAAAGGGATTTTGGTAAGTCATGTTGTAAAATTTCAGAGATATATAGAGTGGTGGAATAAATGAGGTCTGTGCTATTGAAATTGGGTTTCAATGATGATAAATACATAACAATACTATAGGGAGAAACAGAAGTACTTTAGAAGAGTCTAAAATTAATGGCACCAGGAATGTTTAGAGAATCGTATGTCACTGCAGATATACTAGTGAGGACCTCTGTTCAAGAAACTTAGATAAGAATCAGATGAAGGATAACCTAAGTCACTAGGGTTTGCAAGAACTGAGAAATATTATTAAGAATGTTATCTGTCCTGGGTCAATTAAGATGAAGTATGAATTAAATTTAGAAATACTTGAATAATATATATATATAGAGAAATAAGAACTTTACTGGGAGAAAGGAAAAAAAACCCAAATATATATATGTTTTTATATATATATATAT